>JARVGV010001740.1:16904427-16924715 GCA_031762435.1 Hypsolebias longignatus | reverse complement strand
TCTGCAAGAGGCAACACACACCCTAGACAGGTCACAAGGCCATCACAGGGCCATATACTTAGAGACGAATGAGACAAACAACCATGCACACTCTCACTCACACCTAGGGACAATTTAGAGTTACCAATTAACCTAACATGTATGTTTTTTGTCTGTGTGAGGAGACCAGAGTACCCAGAGACAATCCGTGCACGTAGAGAGAGAACATACAAACTCAGAAAGGTCCCCAACTGGGAGGTGATCCTGCAACCTTCTTGCTAAGGGGTGACAGCTTTTACCACTGCAACACTGTGCACCCCTCACATTCTGACACATTAATACTTATTTAAGGGTGTTTTCATGCCTGATAGTCTGGTAGACTCAGTTTGATTAGGGGCCAATAGTCAGAACATTTGTTTACATCTTCAGCTGGTGCGGTTTGTATTCACACTGCACTGAGTCAATCGAGCCAACTTGTCCACCCTCGCCTGTGGTGGCGCTGCACCAAGAACTCCTGAAGGAAACAATTTAAAAAAAAAAAACCTCTGAAGAAGACACTTCTTCTTTTTCTTCTGGAAATAAAAACGAAAATGGAGTGGCATCATATTTTAGCAGTTTTAGGATTTCTGTTTTGCCATTTTCAACAATGGACTCAATGTGAGCAGAAGATGAGGCAGAAGACCATGGAGAATGTTGTTTTTCCACACAAGGCAGCTGAGACGGCTCCATATGAGGTTAGAGAAATGCGCGTTTGTTTGCCCTGCACTGTATTCATTCATTCAACCTTTATTTATACAGGTTAATCCCACTGAGTCTCGGAGACTCATTTACAAGAGAGACCTGCTGTAGACCACTTCCTGCTTTTGGAGTGGTCTCCGGTCCAATTGCATTCACACTGTATTCGAACTACACCAGAGTTCACTTCAACTGAACCGAGACCTAGGTATTTAGGCGAACCAGAGTTCGCTTTTTTGGTCCACATCAGAGTTCGATTACGCATTTACACCTCCCAAATGAACTGGACTTTCCAGGCAAATTAATTAGAGTTTGATTAAAGCGGACTAAACAGGGCTCGTGTGAATGCACCCTAAGAAACTCATTTGGCTTAAGTATTAAGAAAAGTATATCCTGAGTTTATGAATACAACTACACATAAAAAGTCATAAATAAATAACTTGTTTTTTTAACTACAATTTCATGTTCGTATTTGATACAAGTAATCATTAAAGTACGCAGAATATTCTGTGTGTTTGCGACTGATTTAAAATAAAATGAAGACCTATTTTGTGTCCACAACTCACAAAACTGTTGCCCACCTTCGACCAAATCATATCTGCCTCAGTCTGATTTTTACCCACTTTGGCAGCTGCTCTGATGTCTATGATTTAATCTGAGTACACATTAAAAATTAAGTTCTAACTTCTTGAGAAGGCTTTGAAATGAACAATTTGTTGCACAATATTGCAACTCAAGTGAGGAAATAGCAACACTGCAAACATTTTAAGACACATTGAAGAATGTCATTTGCTAACTAGTCACAGCAACCCAGTTGATGCTATCTTAATGTGTGGACCTTTTAATATATTTTTAACCAATTTAAAATATGTTTACAGTATTTATAGTATAATTCTAAGGTAGCATACTGTCACATCCTGTTAAAAGTATTTTTGTTTCTTAAACTTACTTCATCAACAGTTTTTTTTCGCCTTCAGTTCGGCTACTTGTGCTTCTTTTCCATAGTTGTGGTTCTGTACAGATTTTGGTTATTCACTCTGTGTTTCAAATCTTTTGCCAGCCTGCTAAATTCTTAATACCAGTCAGCAAATCTCAGGTTGAGGTTCTATTCATTTGCATCTGATTGTTACATTCCTGCACAAAACCAATTAAAAATGCAATCTAACTACCTGCAGATCTTGGCATGAATTATTTGCAAAATAGAGACCAATCTCGTCTGTCATTAGGAGTGCAGCTGCAACGCAAACAAGACAAATCTATCTATTGTTTATTACCTCCTCAGGCTTTTTACCCAGAGGGCAGAAGAAGAGAGGGAGGGGCAGAGGTCAGTGCAATTACCATCCACTCCATCCTTGGAGTCAGACAGTGCTAAGACATGCATTGGCAAATTCCATGGCAGCATCGTATATCACATTACCATAAAATCCCAAAGAGAGTTAACCTTTGTTCAATTCCATTTGATTCTAAGAGAGGAAAACACTGACGGTCTCATCCAGCCTCAGTGTTTCAAGACTTCACTTGTTTGTCTTTCAGTCTTGTGACTGCTCTTGCTTAAGCTTTGCCATTCCAAAAATAAAGCGCCGGGGGAGATGAAGGATCACTGAATCATCCTGGGTAGGATATCATATCATCTGGAGATCTTCAAGGTTCAGTCTTCAACAACGCCTGAGAAATGAAAGCTGTTCTTAAAAGTAATACAAAGAATTTAGCTCAGAGTCTAACTAAATCTGCAGTCTAATTTAATAACTATGTATGTTGTGATTTATTTTCAGTGACACCCAAAATTTTGTCCAAAATAAGGAGTTTACCTGAAAAACTCTTTTTTTTTTGGCTTTCGTAAGCAATATTCCACTCGAATTTGCCACATCAGTATGGGCTCAAATGCCTGTTGACTGAATATGCAAATGACCAATGGTGGCAGAATGTGAATTACTGTTACTGAGCAAAGATGCTTTAGCTCTACGTTGAAATCTTTGGGCGGCGAAAGCAAGAGAAATGTCGCTGTGACGGATTTAAAAAAAAAGGCAAAGAGGAGGAAAAAGTCAATTTAAAGGAAGAAAGAAAAAGAACGAAAGAAAGAAAGAAAGATCTGTGAATTTTCCTCCCGTCCCCTGAGACCTCCCTTGATGCCAAGCATTCATCATCCAGCCTCTAATATCAGTTATTCTGTGGCTCCTCTGCTTACAGCAGAATTAATTTCTGCTTTAATTACTCTCATCGGCGGAATGCTGATGAAGGAGAGGGACGAGGCATTCTGGGACTCGGGCCTCATTCCACCGCTTTAATTTGAATGAATTCCACACGGAGACGCTGGCAAACAACTGGCAGCCGAGCCCCAGGAGCCACTGTGGGACTGCGCAGAAGAGCTGCAGCCATGGCCCCCACCAACCAAGCTAGCTACCTTGTGTGTGCGTGTGCCTGTGTGTGCGCCTCCTTGCCTATGTGTGTTATTATATACAGCATGGTGATTGTGTTCGAGGACGAGTGCAGGAGCGAAATGGGAGAAAGAACACACAAGACGGGAAAGCGATTGATGGATTAAGTGATGAGAGTCCATCAGCGTGTTTACAGTATTTTGTGCATGCACATAAAATAAGCTGAAGGATATAGGAAGGGAGAAGAGGTGTGTGTAGAAATAAAACTGTAAATGGTTTTACAACAAACCGAGACAGTGAGAGTGGGTCCAAATGGGTACAGAACATATGAAATATGAACAACATCCCTGACTGCAGCCCACTGTGTAACACGAGTGTTAGCTTGAGAGTAAAAATCATTAATACTTAATTTGATTATTCCAGATATGGCACATTGCAATCTTCAAACACAAACTGACTAAATCATGCAGGAACTGGCCGTAAAATAAAAAAAATAAAAAGAGTATAAAGAAAAAAGGTTGTATACGTGAACAGCACACAACACATATTAGCATAATGAAAATATCTGCAGAAACTGTAAAGGATTAGAGCAACCCCGGCAGAGGAGCAGAGACAGGGGCCATAATTGACTTTTCTCCAAGCCAGCTTGGTAGTTACAGAATGCAGCATATTGGACAAGGATTGTGATTGATTATGTTGGTCTGCCACACCGTTTCGTTTGATTAAATGTAACTATGGGTTTCTTTTCCAAGCTCTAATAAAGCAGCAATTTGAAACTGAGAGACTGCAGGAATTTCAGTCGTTCTCTCGTCAGTTTTATACAATCCATTTCTGTATGGGCGTCTTCAAAACAAGTAATTGTGCATCTGATTTACCTCAAAAAAGCTGGAAAAAGAGATAAAAAAAAATATCTCATCTTATTAACACAATTAGAAAAAAAAAATTAACAACTCACTTGTAAAACTCTAATTTAATGCAAACATATGGAGGATTAGAGTTGTGCTCTTTCGCTGGAAAGGCCTGAAATAATAGGAAGATTTCAGTCCAATGAATAATTATGTGGCACGAATCTCTGCAGGGAAAACATACATTTCCCCACACAACAGAGTAACATAACTATAATTAACACGAGTGCTGAAATAGTAGACGAGGACGATGCCTACATTTACTTCAGTTGGTTAAACTCAAGCCCACAGTAGACGATTTATCTGCAGCTATTTTATGCTGCGAGCCATCGCTCTGCTTTTCGTCCGAGGGCGGAGGGAGGCAGGTATGGGTGACCTTTGCTAACCCTGAAACCTCTGGACAGGTGGGCGGTGTCCTGCATGCACTGTCCATTTTGGCAGCAGCTCTGCTCCCTGTGGTAGCTCAGGCCATGATGAGCAGCTGGGTCGCAAACACCAAGCACATTAATATCTTCTTAATGATAATAATCATTATGGCATAAGCACCTTCCCCAAAGTGGGAAGGCTCATGGATCGTGCCAGATTAGCATTGTCGTTAAGGTAAAAACATTTTTAAAAATTACATAAAAAATAAAAAAAAAACTACTGAGATGGAATGACTTTTTTAATGGGCAGCAACTCACAGCCACCAAGATAACGCAGACGCTAATGTACTGATGAGATAATGAGATGCACCAACAACATTAGGCAGATCAAAAGCTCAATAAAAGCATTTCTAATTAATTTAATAATAAAATGTGTACTTGAAATTAACTTTACCACTATGAATGCAGACTTAGCCAACTTTAAGCAGTATATAGTTTGCATCAAACATTTATTTAAATTAGTAGAAATATTTTTTTGCCTTTGTAAATCCTTTCACCCTCTTATTGTTAACAGCAAAGCTCCTCACATCTCCGCATTTGGATCCATAAAGTGTTAGTTGTGCTCAGCTCTTTGAACACACTCATCTTACTGGATGTAACTGTCAGTTTTCACCCATCACGGGCCATTATCAGCCTCATTCGTGTTCATTATTGAAGCTAATGATCTGTTGTCCTCCCTGCTCCCCATTGAAGGAGGACTACATTAAAAGTCTCTTATTAACTTAATTAGTAATTATAAATGTTAAAAGATTAATCAGAGAGAGGGTGGCTTAAGGTTTGCGTCTCTAGGCAAGCGGTGGGACAAATGAAGAGACAAAGAGGCCACATCATTTCAGTGTTCACGTTCTTGTCACCATGCTTGAAATAGAACAAGACAAATGGAAGAAGTTGCAAGCGAGGCCAGTTTACCTCCAGTGACTGTTACTTTCCTAAAGTGCACCTTTGCATTAAAAAAAAACAGATATGTTAATAAAAATATAATAAAATGCATGAAAATGTTCATAAAATATGTATTTTAACATGATGCTATAATTACTTCATGCTAAAAAACACTTTCTACTTCATAATCTACACACACTAAGGTAGTTAATATGCTGTTTACAGGAAGCAGCATTTAATATGGTAACACATAATGTATGCAGTACTCACATTATCTCTTTCTAACAAGATGGAAATAGATCCCCTTAATTAAATCCTGTGTGTACACTAATTCCTCACTAAATCTGCATCTCTCTGACAATTCCACATCAGCAAAGCTGCACACTCCAGTCAACATATAAGCACTGATCTCAACATTAAACCTTAATAACTAATAGAGCTTTCATCCAGGGAGTTCCTGTGTGATTTCCATTAATGTGAGGGGAATTGCCCAGGACCATCTCCCGGTTTTTCCGGAGTATGTTGATGCTCAAGCCAGGGGGGGCGATTGGTTCTATTGGTGCAGGAAGAAAACAAGCAGAAACTTCAGCTGTACTAAGTAGTGGGACGTTAGATGCCATATTTAGTTTTGCTTGGTTTGCAGCTCGATTTGTAGAAAACACGGCTATTCTTTTGGTTAGTAAGCATTTAAGTCTTTCTGGTAAGGTATTAAAACGAAGCAAATTGAATAATTTTGGGCTTTGTCTGTTGGACAGAGGGTTGAAAGTGGGGGAAGTGTTGGCCAGTGGCCCGTAGCACCTGAAACCTATTACAGACCTTTGGAACATTCCACAGGGTTCTTCCACTTTGGCCAGAAGGCATTGTAAAGGTCCTCACAGAGAAGGCTCATGTAACTCAATTGCTGATAAACAGCCAGAAAGGTGAAACATTAAATTTAGACTCCGACAGAGAGCAGTGTAAAACCTAAAAATAACGCAAATAAAGTCCACTGTCTCTCCAACTTAATAATACAGTAATTCCTGCCATCATATTCACATTGTCTTCATAAAGGAAAACTATAATTACACATATTTAGTGTTGGCCAGACACAAGCAAAACTTTTGTCAACTTTTTATCAAATGGTTTGCCATCTGGATCTAAAACTGTGGGAGCCCAACAGTGTGCTGAAGATTAAAATAATAATAATAATAATAACGCAGACACAAACTACTGCCAAATTTCTTGGAAATAGCCTTACCCTCTCTATGTGTGTACATATATATATGTGTTTTAGTGGTATCAAGGCCCGTTTTTTGGCTGGCCCAGAGTTATGCTCTTTGGGTTTAGCTCTGTGGGTGTCTGTGGCATCTCCTCTGGCCGCCCGTGTCCATTTGCTCTGCGGGTATGGCAGGCCTGAGCTGACAGATGGCCGCCCCCTCTCCATTCCGCTCCAGAGTAACACAGTAACTGGTTTTTCCTCCGCCGTTGACCTTGCCACAGCCAGCCAGCAATCCGGGCTGGCACTCGGCCTGTCGAACAGGAGGGTAATGAAGTCCAGCGCTGCTCACATGATTATTAAGGCTTTGACGCTGGGGGGCCTTTCAGAACCCTATTCCCCCCCACTCGCTCCTCCCCTGCCCGCCATTCACGCAGCCAAACTTTGATGAGGATGGTCATTCGTCACATGGCACTTTGGAAAAACCACCATTGTGCTCCATAAAGAGAGTTGGACTTTTTTTTTTTTGCCAAAGTCTTTTGGAGTCTGGTTGTATTTAAAACATATCTCCTCACACCTATGAAACACACTTAACAACAGCTTTGAGAACAATACTGAAATTCTGTCTGTTCAGCAGCATATGATTGCTACTGGTGTCACAGTGTGCATGTCATTTCACAAAACACAAAGTTAGAACAGATTTGTCACAGTACTGTTAGCGCGGACAACCTCTAAAAGCAATGTAGTTCAGTGGCAGGGCACCGCTTCACTCTCTGCATGGCCCCCTTACCACAAGTCTCTCTAGGCATGATCGGAACCCTGGTCCCATCAGGGCCAACCTGGGATTTGAGAGGTGTAGGTTGCAGCTTTGACCTTTACAAAGGCAGGACTGTCTGTTTGCACTTCTCCCATAAGCCCTCCTTCGGTCAGACTGCTAAGCAACCTCATCAGAACAGGGGTGCACATGCACCTCCACCCTTGGTGACATCTCAGAGACCATGGGGACGAGGAATAATGCAGAGGTTAATTCTGATCATCCAGTATTTATGGGTTTCACTTTGGAACAAGGTTTGGCATTAACACTCTAAAAGAGACATCTCTACTGTATATCAATAAAACATAGCAAGAGGACAGTCTAGGAGTGCTTACCTTTATTCAGGTCATCTAAGTCCTACAGAAGACTTGCAATGAAAAGCTTTCCACTAAATGTTTCACATGTAAATTGGTGCAGTGAGATTAAAATTTTAGTTGTGTACACATTACCCAAAAGGTAAACCCATTTCAACCAATAGATGGGAGAGTTTCACCCCAAGTTGCCACTGCAACATCTGCCTACCAATTGCAATGCAGCGAGGGGCGGCAAGTGCTCGCTCCGAGTTTGTACAAGCAGGCTGTATGAACTGAGAGCACCAGATATTTTCTCACATGTTGGCCTAGTCTGTGAGGTGTGGGGAAATGTCAGGAAAATCAATAGATAAGGACCACATCAGACTGAGCTTGTCTGGCCTAGCAACAGAGCATCCCCATGGAGATGTCAATTACCTCTGCTTTACAACAAAAACACTGGGAAGAGCAAAACAGTCTCTGCAAAGCTGTAAAACTTTTAATGCAGTCTCCAGGTTACATCGAGGAATTTGTAAGAAACTTCTTTTGTTTTGTTCTCCGCCCAGACAGGCAAGTAACACAAAGAGTGCGAGAATCCTATTGATAGCTGGTTTTTTTTGTTGTTTTGGTTTTATTTTATTTTTTTCAGCTTGTGCTGATTTCTATTCTCCTCATGGACCCCACATTAGTCAGGGAGAGGTATAATGTAACGAGCAGTAAGGTGCACATAATTGCATATTAGCAGCCGTACACTTGACTGCACGGGAGGTGACTATGCTAACGAACAAAGAGGCGTTATTAATCGCCAATTAATAAAAGCGGGCAGATTTCAGACTCGGTGTATGGCACAGATGGATTCTTTTGTTTCCAGTGGCTGGTCCAAACCTGTTCTCTTATTTATTTCATAAGATTGATCCCGCTCCTTTGCCCTGTGTTGTTTATTGAGTTCTGACTCTGATCCAGCCCCCTAGGAGTCAAATGAGGAGAGTTTGGTCATGTTTGATAGCAGCTTACATGTGTTTATACTTTATGAATGAGTCTTAGAAATTATGAGAACATTGTAAGACATACCTAATCTAAGATAGTTAAAAAAAATGAAACCAAGTATATAAATCCTGTGTTCTTTTTGTGCATAAAGATATGAAAAAAGGAGTAATGCATGTGTTTTCACCAGAGCAAAGACACTGATGGAGACCATATAATCCAAGTACAACAGCCAAGTTGCTCCTGGGGCCCGAAACAAGAGGATATGTGTCAAGGATAATTTAAAACTCTTAACAAGGAACAAAACAAGGCTTTCAGCTTCAAAAACTATTACAGTGTGCCTCCTGTCGGTCTCTACACTAACAGCCAACTGAGTATGTTTTGCCAGGTTGGAGCTCACTTAACATGAAAATGTGAGCGTTAGATACTGAGACAGAGGGAAATGGAGAGAGAGTGGACAGGAAGAAGAGAGAGGAGGAGGAGAAGCTAGAGGACAGTTAAAGGCCTCTCACTGGCTCTGCTCTCCAGGTCTGTAACAGCCCACAGTGCCTGCTTCACACAGAGCGGCCAGCTGTACAGCAAATGTGCCTTTCCCTCTCCGCCCCCGAACTTTTCCACCCCGCCAGTGCCCCCCTGTGCCTTGGCCGACCAGGCCACTGGCTTCTCTCTGTGAGAGAAGGCTCCTCCCTGACTTGGCTTTGAGCTCAGTGTTGTCACCAATCCCACCCCCCCGCCCAAAAAAAATCTGTAGAGGTGACCCCAAAAACACTTTTCTAGGATGTAGTTTGGTTTGTTTGTTTACAAATGTCCTTCTGAGCACCGCCACCTTGGCACGTGCCACTTGGAGTGAGCAGGATGAGACTGAAAACAGATAGGGTGTAACAAAAAAGTAAATAAAGAAAAAAGCCCTGTCGCCGTCAAAACCCTTTAAGACGGAGCCCATGCTTCAAAACATGTTGGGGCTCTGAAAATCCGCAGAGGGACATTTGAAACAGAGCGATAAATGGGACAAGCGTGCCCCCCCATGAGGCTCCAAATGTCATAGTTTACACTAGGGTCAAAGTGAAGCAATGGGGTGCCATGATGGCATGCTGATAAAACCAAACAGGCTTTTGTGCCAATGAAAGACCTTCAAAGGTCTTCCTAAAAAGAGAAAATAAAAGAGATGACTTTGACAAACCGCAACGACTGCACTCATTTTCCAGTGTGGTAAAATATATACTTTTATTTAGAAAAATAATAGAAAATGGATGGATTGATAGTGACTGCAACAGCTGACAGCTGTAAAAATCTGTGTGTCTCTGGAGAAAAATCGGATACCTTCAATTCTGTAAGTGTGCCATGCCAAAAAAACTCTAAACTAAAGAGTGGCCAGCTGTCTTCTGGCCTGCTATTAAATTGCTCCTTGGATGGTGGCGATATCATTTTTTTTCTCCATAGGAGTATCACACCAGGTCCCCAAACAGAGCGACCAGCTGTACAGCAAATGTGTACTGATCCATCTGGGCCTTAGTAGGCTACAGCCTCCATCTTAAGACACGTGGGGCCATTCACAGGCTTGGCTGGAGCTGGTCTGCAGCACACCCCTCTGCTACCGTGGCCCCTTCCTCCCCTTTCATTTACCTCCATTATCATAGTAAATGTGGAGTAGCTGAGCTCCAGAACTGCCCTTTATGTCTGAACTAGGGCTGCCATTATTTGACTGTAATATTCATGCATCAAAATGTGCTGGCATTCTTACAGAAGAGGCAGCTATGACCACTTTGT
Organism: Hypsolebias longignatus; assembly: GCA_031762435.1. Lineage (NCBI taxonomy): Eukaryota > Metazoa > Chordata > Actinopteri > Cyprinodontiformes > Rivulidae > Hypsolebias > Hypsolebias longignatus. The sequence continues at coordinate 16,914,367 of JARVGV010001740.1, read as the reverse complement.
CCAGAGGAGACCAAGTGAAGGTAGAGGCTTTTTACATTTAGTCCAGAGTGACTATTATGTTACAAAGGTGGCTAATAAGAACCCGTCCGGGTGAGACAGGCTCAGGTTTTGTTGTTCTATACACTTAGCACTATAGTTATGTCACGACACATCACTATATATAGAGTTATCAGTGTGAACTGACACCATGGAGCGGGGCATGGATGAAAACAACACCCCTATGAATCCAGCGTCTGCTCCATTACCTACGCTAATAACGCTGACAGCTGAGCGGAGATGACCCCAGCCCCCTGTTTCTCCTCTCCTGTGCAGATGGCCATTAAAAGGAGAAAGTGTCCCTTTTTTCTGTGGAGAAGGTATTTAGAGCTTTTCCAAATGGGTTTTTTTTTTTTTTTTTTCTTTTCTGTTTTTGGCCCAAATTAGCTGCATAGTGCTTACGGGCTGAGTTGACTTTAACCATATACTACATTATAAAGGAGAGATTCTTAATCATCTATAATAAGCTATGAAATGTTTTTTTTTTTAACTTTCCTAACATGACATGCCAGTTAAACACATTTTCTTTGTTCTGTTCAGTTTTCCTTTTGTTTTCTAATAGAATGAGCTTTGTTTTTCTCATATTTTAGAGATCACAAAACAAATGCATAACCAAAACCTTTTAAGAAGTCAGATGAAACCTGCCATCATGTTGAATACTAAGCAGCGGCACATCATAGAAGTAAGACATCAGACAATAACCCAATCACCTATCCTCCTGTTATCTTAAGCTGTCTGAATTCCACTATTATGAGGGAACTGTGTGCTTGTGCGGCTGAAAGACATAAAATAACCAGTAGGGGGGTTTGTTTTCTACCCTCCCAGTGTGCTCCGTGCCTGCCTTTGCGAGAGAAAGGACTAATGCTGGCATGGTACTGTATTAGGCACCCCCAGTAGACTGGTGGGTGAGCAGATCGCAAAGATGAATACAAAACACACACCTACACACTCTAGGCTTGTCTCTCTCTTTTGCAAATACACCGCAGAATCAAAATCACAAATCACATGCTTCTGATTGTTTATGCACAAACAGTGGGCCCCTGATAGAATTGCCTACCAGTCCTGATAGAATTGCCCACCGTGTTTAAATTCACCTGCGCCTAGAAGCGTGTCCCAAACAGAGAGGCGGTTTGGTTCCAGATCAATGAGTCTCTCCCCCACTGAAGACAACAGATAATGCAGTGTAATGAAAGAGCCGCCAAACGAGCTGAATAAATGAATGAATAAAGGAACGTGAGACCGGAATTCAGACGCCTACTTACTGCAGGCAAGAAAACCTGTTTTCCAATTGTCTCCTCTCTGTAAATTATTCTGCTTGCATACAAATGGCAACCAAAAGTGAAGACATTTTGAAAATGTGGATGTTGGCTTATGCTCTCATCATAGGAATCATGCACACAAAAAGCAAAATTTGTAAAATAGAGTTATGTGTACCTTTTGGTTGATCTTGTATACGGTACATGAATGAAAATATGCTACAAAATATGTTCAGCTCTGAGAGGAAAAGAGGCAACAAGCCAACAAACTAAAAAAAAAAAAAAAAAGAACTGTGGGCATATCAATGATATAGCTTAATCATTTCAATAGTATGTTTGAATTTTAAACTATTTGAAAGTGAATTTTTTTTAATGTTCTTCATGTTTTGCACTACTTCAAACGATCTTTAAAAAAATGGTTTGAAGTTGAAAGATGATGCTCCACACGCATGCACAAAACACTCTATTATACCATTCACATGCATGGAGAAATGAAACTTGCATGTTTATAAAAGCACAACACTGAAGATGCATTTGATTCTTAAAAATATTGAAATAATTCCACCTATTTGGTGATGTGATCCAGATACATGTGAGCCTGAGGAAGACAGGGTCAACTATTTTATTATATCACATCAATTTTTAATATGTGATTTATCCTTAAAAAGGGCAAAAACTGATTGAAATTGATTTAAGATAATCAAATGTCTGCTATGAAATAAATAAAAAAAACTGTACTTAATATGTGTATTATAATGAGGATACACAAAATCATTCCACCTAACATTTAAATGTTATAGCTATGTAAATGTCACATTGACTATTTTATGGTGCTGTTTATTTGATTCAGAAATTACACAGAAACCATGTTTAATTATAAAGTTTCTTACCTAGCATGTGGTTAGCCACATGAACTTGGATGTCCCATTCACTGTAGAACACCATCTGACATTTGATGCACTGGTATGTCTTTTTCTATAAACAAGAAAAAAGAAACTAATATCAAGTCTAAACAATAAATAAAACATTTCAATGTTTTACCAGGTTGATACAATGGTAAGAACATCATAATTATAATTGTTTTATTTTGTTAATTAATCCTTTAAAAAAAAACGTATCTAACAAAAGCTTTGGTTAGCAATACCTCTTCTGTTTGTGAAGGACTGGCTCTTGGCATGGGGGAAACCTGGGGGGTCTTGAGCTGTCCACTGTTGCTATCCCCACCTTGTTCTCGGTGCACCGTCTGGACATGGGTTTGCAACTCTGCCTCAGACTCAAACTTCACATTGCAGCTGGAACAGCGTGTCTTGACAACAGATGATGAAGATGTGGAAGAAGAAGATGATGATGAAGAGACACCTTTGACTTTTCCATCTCCAGGACTGAGACTCTCCCCTTGTACCCATGCAGCAGCTGTTGATGCTGGAGTGGTGGCTCCACCCTGTTGCTGCCTTCCTCCATTCACTGTTGGGCTAGAGCTCTTGGAGCCTGCAGCAGTCATGCAAGATGCACAGAGTCCATAAGGCAGCCCATTGATGTCTAGCTTCACAAGGTCTTGTTTGGACCGGAAATCTTTTAAGCAAGAGGCACACTTGAAAATTTTTTGGGCATGGTGTGGCTGCTGGTTTTGAGACATGGCATTGTTGCGGCCCAGGGGTTGACTAGATGACATTGTGCCTGTCTTCTGCATGTGGAAGGTCCCATGGATCTTAAGCTCCAGTGTGGAGGTCACTGTTTGCATGCAAACCACACATCGGAAACCTGTCAGAGAGTTTCTCAGGTCAGGATGCATCTGGCAGTGTTCCAGGAAGTCCTCCTCACTCTGCAGTGGCATCTTACAAATACGGCAGCTGCCTGTGTCCAGACTCTTGCTATGGGTGACCTTGTGCTCTGTCAAAGTAAGCAAAGAAGGGAATCTTTCCCCACAGATGGGACACATATAGTGTTTGACAGGCCCAAGGTGGGTCTGCATATGTTCCCTCAGCCCAGCCTCAGAGAAAAAGGTACGGGAACAGACATTGCACTTATGGTTGCCCTTGATCATTTCAGCCTTCCGTTTTATCATTGCACTCTCACCAGGGCGGATATTGTGATCTCTTAACTGGTGGTTAGTGAGGAGTGACTCCATGGTGTAAGATGCCCCACATATTTCACACCCATACATTGGTTCTGCAGTGTCCACCTCTTCTTCACTTCCATCATGGCTGTTCTGGGATTCCACCACAGATCCTCCTCCTGCTCCCGGACCATGGCTGTTAGTTAAGAGACCTTGTAGTTCAGCATCATCTTTGGGCTGGCCTTCCCCGCCACTTACTGTTGACCCATTAGTGCCACAGTTTTGAGACTTTCCCTCAAACACACAGTGTTTCTCCCTTAAATGTTTCTCCAAGAGGACAATGGCATGGAAGGCCTTACTGCAGAACCGGCAGTTGTACTTCTTGCTGTGGGTAGTAATGTGACATTGCAACTCTACCTCTGTGCCAAAGGACTCCCCACAAAAAATACAGCGGTGAGCACGGCCTTGATTTTCCAGATGGCTGTGTTTAACGTGCAGTTGTAGGTCAGTCTCATGTCTGAAGTCCCAATTGCAGGATGTGCAGCGGTATACCTTCTTTTCGTTGCTGTGCTTTACAGCTAGGTGGAGTTGTGTAGATACCTTAGAGTCAAACACTTCTTGACACAGAGTGCAACGAAAAAACACAAAAGTATGCATGTCAAGAAGGTGCTTCTGCAGATCATCCACTGAGGTGAACTGCTTGTCACAACTCTCACAGATGTAATACGTAGAGGTAATAGTGAAGTGTATTGTCACATGTTTCAGCAGAGACTCTTGGTTGAGAAACTCCTTGTTGCACTGTGGACATGTGAGCTGAGGTTGTAGACCATCCAGATGAGTTTTGAGATGAGTCTGGAAAAGGTCTAAACTTGTATACTTCGCTCCACACTGGTTACATATGAACTCACTTGCAGTACGTGAGGCTGAGCTACCTTGTTTCAGCATGGCAGTTTGTTCCACAGATATTGGGGAAGAGGGGCTGAGAGTGCGCAAGGATTTTTTTCCATTGTTGATATAGTTTAGAGCCAGAGGAATGTTCTTGTGATTCTCCTTGATGTGCTTGTTGAGCTTCAAAACACTGTTAAAGATGGGGGAGTTGGTGCAGTATGAGCAGGAGTACACTTCTACTATAGGTTCCTTGGGAGTTACAGCCAAAGGGGAGTCAAAGCGCAGGCTTCCTCCATCACAATGAGTCTGACGAACATGCTCTTCCAAGGTAGTCTCTGTCAAGAACCCCATAAAGCATTGAGGGCAAAAGAAGGCATTACTGTCCTTGGCAACAGGACTAGGGAAGCCATGGGAACAGCGGATGTGTTCCTGCAGGGCGTTCAGATCACTTAACACCTCAGGACAGAAGTTACACTGAAGAAGGGCATCAGGCAAGCTGGCTAACAAGGCAGCATGGTCTTCTGCACTGTGGACCTGTTTAAGATGTTCATTTAAATTTAGTAAAGAGGGCAGAACCTCTAAGCAAAACTGGCAAGTATGAGCTTGTTCTGGCTTGTCCAGATGCATGGTTCGTAAGTGAATTTGAAGTACAGCCAAGCTGGAGAATACTTGCTTGTTGCAGTAGATGCAACTGTAGGATACTTTAGGCTGTTTCGAGGACCGCCCTCCCACGTCAGATATATTCTGAGCAGCTCTCTTTCTTCTTCCTCTTGTCTTGGCAACAGGGGGTGCTGTTTCCACCATTGTAGAGCTGTCGACTGAGAGATTGGAGTCAGGAGTAGTGCTAGAGACTGAGGTGTAGCCCACAGTAAGCAATGAAGGACTGTTACTGTGGTTACTGGATTCAGGGAGTTGGTGAATATCCATATGCGCATAGAGGTCCTCAACAGACAAAAAGTGCTCAGAGCAGATAGCACAGGTGTGGCCTTTCCTATCTCTACTGTGTGCCTGGTCAATGTGGGTCAGCAGGGTGCCCTCATCACTGAAGGGTTCATGGCAGTAAATACACTGTAGGGTGGCACCCAGGCCTCCATCTTCTGAAGGAGAGCACTCAGGGTGACACTCTGCGATATGCCGCTGGAGCTCCTCCGGAACGTCAAAGCCTTCCTCACACCGACTGCATTTCCGAGTTTCTTTCAGCTTCCATTCCTCAGCTCTAGAAAAGCTTGAGCTGCTGCCATCTTTCCCCCTCTCATGTACTTGCATGTGGCCATGTAGCGAGCTGGAGGAAAGGAAGCCTCGACGGCACACAGGGCACTTATGGGGTTTGTTGGAGGCGTGAGTTTTCATGTGGATTTTGAGGTGATCACTGCGAGAGAAGGCAGACTCACACTCACCACAGTGGTACTTCTTATCGCCGGTATGTAGTTTCACGTGTCGATCTCGGCTACGCTTGTGTTTAAACAAGCGACTACAAAAGGTACAGCTGAAAGGGAGTTTATCTCCGTGGCTCTGTTCGTGACGCTTAAGGAAGCTTAAACGACTGAAGGACTTGTCACAAAACTGGCATGGGTATGGCAGGCCAGGGCCCCCTTCCTCCTCTCCAAATTCATAGTCTTCGCAGTGTCCTGGTGAAGTCTGATCTTTACTGGAGGGAGATGATGCTGGCCAAGAACATGAAGGGTCATCTTCAAGATCAGCACCGTCTATAGAAAAGGACAAAAAGAGCAAAAACATTAGGGTAAATCAGAAGACAATAAAAGGGAAGGAATGGCACACTAATTTGAATAGCAAAGGTGGGTCACTGTGGTGTTATTTGTCATAGTTGTAAAGTTGCAATGTATGAATTTAAAATTCTTTTTAGTGTACATCATTTTTTTCTTCAGCAACTTCACCGGAAACAATAGCTCTCCTTAGGTGTTATCTGAAAAGTAAAATTTAAATATGCAATTTAAAGTATAATTAGAGAACAGAATAAGTGGAAATACTTTTACTACAATTAACCTTGTATGTGGCCACATAATGGCTTAACCCACTGTGACTCAAAACACAATCTTTCTGACATTTAAAGCCAACACAAGACAATGGGTGTACTTTAGGATGTAAGCCCTGCGTGAGGTAAATTAGAACATTTCTCTTATTCGTGAACACTCACTAGAATATTTTTGAGAAAAAAAAAAAAAAAAAACATTAACCCTTCAAAAGACCTTAAGTCAAGAGGGAAAAAACAAGCCAAGAAAGCTTTAAAAATAAAAAAGAGAAGATAAATGTGCAACTCAGACCACAGCTATACAAGCCTTTGGGAATTTGCTGCTGCTTAAAAGATGATTTTTCATAAAATGTGTGCATTTCAAAATATCAGTCAACCAATGTCAGACATTGTATAATATAAGCAATGTTACCATATTTGCCTATGTGGTGTGTGCTAAATAAATGCAATGCAGCTGATTCTGGATGGATGAGATTGTCATGAGCTGGTGAGGAAAGGTGAGCTTTTGGGAGGACAGGGAAACGGAAACTGCATGACTAACTCCCTCACGCAAGGCCGAGCAGGTGTGAAGACTGAGCACAGAAAGCCAGTCAGATAATAAAACAACCTCCATTCTTTTAAAAAATAGTTTAAAGTGTCCCTATACATAAATTCCTTCTTTGCCAACATTCCAGTCCAATGTTTCATTGTGTTACGAATGGAAAACACGGTGCACTACTTTCCACAGGTTCAAAGGGTTACAGACCACTTCTTCCCGCTGCTGAGTTCTAAGTGCTGTGAACTTCCTTACCTAAATAACAACGTAATTCCAACCCCTTCAGAAAAATAATTGTCAAAAGGCCATAACTTAGAATAGGAAAAACAAGAGGAAACTGCTAAAGATTTATGAGAGGGACAGAGGAAAAGCATGAGCTCTTTCCAGGATCCAACCTCTTTACTCTCCTTCAGCTGACAACTCTCTCTCTCTCTCTCTCTCTCTCTCTCTCTCTCTCTCTCTCTCTCTCTCTCTCTCTCTCTCTCTCTCTCTCTCTCTATCTCTATCTGTGTCTCTCTCTCTCTCACTCCCCCCTCTCCCTGTCTTTTTTTTTGTGAGCTCTGCCCTTTGTCAGGATATCATGCCCTCTCAGAGCACTTACCCCTATCAGGGCCTATCTTCAGGAAACAGATGGGGTCGGAGGCCATTCCCTTGCCCCTCCAAACTGCTGAAAGCGGCACATTGAGAGCCCACCTCCACACCGTGGCCCTCCCGGAAACCTCCCACCCCTGGCAAGGCGCCCACTCTGCACGCACATCTCACTCAAGGAGCGAACCTTGCCTTATTTACTTGCTTTATCCCTCATCCATATCTCAGTGTTTTCTTTCTCTGTGGTTTCAGGGAGGATGAGTGACTCAGTGCGATACCCTCCTCCACAGAGGGGGCGGATCTGCCCGATCTCATAGTGCCTCCCAGGGTACACGAGAAGAAGACAGTGCAAGAAGGATGACCTCAGCCAATGCCTCACAGTCAAACATATTGGCTCTGAGACAATAGTATAAAACAAACAAATAAATGGGACTGAATACAAGGCTAAATGAAATTCTGCTGTCTTAAATGAGGAAGGCTCTGCCTCGAGATATTACTCAGCTGTCAGGACAGCTTCGTTTCATTTTTGATCTTTGTTTACATGATGTATATCATTTTTTTCAGTGCCTTATTCTGATAACACATAAATAATATACAGTAATGTCTATGGGGGATGCGGGCGTGACAAACATTACTTAAATGAGCAAAAAGAAGATATTTACAGGACTTAAGCAGTTATTAAGAAAACTGAAAGTTATTGCAAGCAATTAAGTTAAATACTGTATGACCATACTACTGACAATAAATAGTATTTGTGTTCTACTTTGGAAAATCATTCTAAAAACAAATGTTTTGTAAAAATTCTGTATCAAAATGACCTAAATGAACAAACAAATTGACAACTTGCTTAAACTTTCTGAAAATTATTTTTGCATCTTTTCCCCCTTAATAACAACAATGATAAAAAATAATAATAATAAAAATAGTTTAAAATCAATTTTTAAAACATCTGTGGAACACTAAATGAGTTTAAAAGAAACACTGATAAAACTGATTCTCAAGTCAGTACGGACAAAGTTCTTTAAGGAAGAAGATAAAAGAAAGGTTGGATTTCTACAAGAACAAGTGTGCATTCGATATTCTACAGCCTTATGCATTGTTCTTCTTTCACATGTACTGATTAAAAACATGGCTTGGTCACCAGCTTGATTTAATTGTTGGCTCAAAATGAACTTTTATTGACACTTTTTATCCAAAGACCTAAGGTCAAACGATCTGCAAGCATCAGAATTATCAAGAATTGCTTTGAACAAAACTCAGCTTTTGTTATCATCACATTGACCATTTAATCATTGGAAACTTGGTAAAGAATGGAGTTAAAACAATAGCCTGTGTGTGGATTTGAACACCTCCACACTCATGCAGGCTCGGTGGTCCGCCTCCTCAGTAACAATAGCCACTGGCCACTCTAACAAAAGATTAGGTGAGAAAAATATGAAGTAGTGTGTTTTTCATTGTGAATTTGAATCAACATTTTAAATGGCAATCTTTTAGCTTTAATCATTCCATTTACGTTTGAGTGAACTAAACTTTGAAATATGTATTGTAAAGTGTAAATAGGTCCAACACTGGAAAAGCGTCTAATCATCTTTAAGGAAGCTAAGGTCATGCCAATTTCATAGCGTCATAAATACATGTACTGTATTTAGCTTGTTGCATTAATCAGGAAATATTGGTTACGAAAAAAATAATCTTTTTTTTTCTTCTTCAGGTTGGAAATGTAGTAGAAATGGCAATAAACAAACCCAAAACAAAGTAAATTGCCAAACTTAAGAGAATGTTGCAAATTAATTGATGGAGCTGAATGCATCTAAGAACAAGATTAGTAATGTAACTTAATTACAATTTTGGTCTCAATGACTTAAAATACCTGGAGTGAAAAAGTTTTGGTTTTAGCACAAAAAACATCTTTCCCAGCTATTAAGCACAGCGGTGGACTAATCATGATCTGGGCCTGTGTTACAGTTAGTGAAAATGGAAATACCAAAAACAGTACAACCATGTGTGCATAAATGCGATCAAATGGGGGAGCAAAGATGTTAAACTGGTGTGACAGGTTGGTGTAACGACTACTGCATCCCGGTTTCATGCAATAGACACGAGATGAATTTTTGTAAAGGATAATTGTTCTTTTTCCCACTTTTATGAACTTGTTGATATCTTACACTCCTAATTAGCTGGACATATTCAAAAATTTAATTCTATTAAGTTTAATTTGTTGTTAAAAAAACATGGTAAGGTTCTAACACTTAAAAACATAGCTTTTGTTTATGTCTCCACAGATGAATGCTGTCTGTAAGCTAGCTAGCTAGCACCAGTGTTCAGATTTGGTCTGAAATAAGGGAAGGGTGCAGAATGCGATTTATTTTCAATATCATTTTTTGGTTATTACAGCAACTAAGTAAAAGCAGAATCATCAAACACCTGGTTGTGTTGTATTGCTGGAAAATATAACATACAGGTGGTCACCGACTTACGGCGCCATCGACTTACGGCGCTCCGGACTTACGAACTGCCCCCTAGTGACGTCATCGCGCCGTTCGTTGCCTTTTTTATGCAGCATTTTATAATTTTTTCGTTTTTTTTTTTTT
>JARVGV010001740.1:16846120-16856120 GCA_031762435.1 Hypsolebias longignatus | reverse complement strand
AATCATATGAAAACGTGCAGCTTGTTCAGGACAATCCTGCTGTGATGTCTGGTGCAAGTTTAGCTTTTTTAAACGTTGAACCCTTTCTGCCATGTTTTACCACATAGAAAATGAATTGAGCTCATTGTATGTCCTTCAGACTTTTAAACCTGTTTACAACCTTTTACTGCTCTTTTCACGCTTCTCTCAGCTTCTTTTTGCAAATTTAAACCTTTTTTCAACTACTTTCAACTGTTTTTTTTTTTTCAGCTGTTTTGTGCCCCTTTCAGCATCTTTCTGCCAACTTTTTTTGGTGCTTTTTCTAACTTTCTGCTAATTTCAGCTTGTTTTGCTCCGTCAGGTTATTTCTGCAAGTTTCAGTTTATTCTGCATTTTCAGCTTCTATTTAACTGTTTTTATGCTATTTTTTAAAAGCTTTTTCAGCTAATTCCACATTTTTTTAAACTCAATTCTACTTTTTTCAGCCTAAATGAGCAAAAATGTGCTCTCTCCACTTTCTTTTTTTTTTAAGGGCGTGATGGCGCAGAGGTTAGAGAAGGTGGGATTGTGATCAGAGGATCACCAGTTCAATTTATGGCACTGACAACATCAAAATGTGGGTGGAAAAGGTGAAACACCCACACCTGCCTCCACCCTCATTTGCGACACTCTGGGCCCTTGAGCAAGGCCCTTAACCCCCATCATCTGCTCCACCGGGCACCCTAGAGATAGCAGCTTTCTGCTCCACACAGAGAGCTGTGGTAGCTCGGTGGTCTGGTTGTGTCAGGAAGAACATCTGGTGTAAAAACAATCGCCAAGTCTTCATGCAACTTAATTCGCTGTGGCGACCCCTGAAGAAGGGAGCAGCCGAAAGAAGAAATAATACAAAAAGCTCTGCCGTTCAGCTGTTTTTCACAACAAAAAATAAAAAATAAATAAATAAATAAATCAGATTATTTTTTTTTGTGCTCATTTCTGCTTCTTTCAGCTTAACTGGGCCAACATGTGTTCTTTCTGCCTTTTTGTGCTAATTTAAGCTTGCTGTACCTTTTCAGTTAGCTTTTTTTAATTTCAGCTGTTTTCTAATAAATTCAAGTTTTTCATGGTATTTTTTCCCTATTTTCAACCTAATTGACTTCTTTATGGTAATTTAAGCTTATTATGCTCTTTTCAGTTCTTTTTGGATCTTTATCTGACATTTCAGCTATGATTTAACTGTTTTATGCTAATTTTAGCTTTTTCAGCTAGTTCCACCATTTTGGAGCTCATTTCAGCCATTTCTTTAAGCTTCTATCTGCCTTAGGTACTTTTTGCTCATTTCAGCTTAAAAAAAAAAAAAAAAAATATATATATATATATATATATATATATATATATATATATTTATTTATTGTTGCAAATTTCCTAAGTTTTGTGCAGTTGTCTACTTATTTAAACCTAGTTCAGCAAATATGTGTTCTTTCTGCTTTCTTCTGCTAATTTAGGCTTGGTCTTCCATTTCAACTACAATTCAGCATGTTTTTTTATTACTATTAATTTTAGCTGTTTTTCAGCTAATTCTTCAGCAATAAGCATTCACACTGCATTTTCTCAGGAAATGCATTTTCTCTAGCTAAATCAGATTTTGTTGTTTAAATCCCCTGATCAGTGATAAACATGAAATTTGTAAATTTATGACCTACTTATGATGTCAAGGTTTTATATTCTCAGTTTGCAAATCCATCTGCACCTAAATTTTATTTTTTGTCTTGCTTTAAAAAAAAAAATCCCCCTACACGGTGCCAAGAAAATGTTTGCGAAAGATCAATAAACGCAAGTTTGACACAGATTGACACGGCACGCTTTGGTAAACTCGGCACCCTCACAAGCTACAGAAAAGGCGGTAAACACAAACATGTAAAACATCTTTTGGTCGGTGCTCGGATTCTGTCAGGAGGTCTCAGCTGCCTTAAAAACTTCAATGTTAACAATTGCTCCGAAGTTCCCGCTCGGTGTCTCAGCGCTCTGTCAGACAGATCTCCCAAAGTTTTGGCACCTTACACCCCCCTCCACTCCATATCGCTTGAATCCTCTCAAACACAAACAAACAGCGCTCGACAGTCCTCCGGGGCTCGCTGCTACTTTCATTAGTGACAAAGCGAGGCCCGAGCACTCGCAGTCGAGTCTCTAAGTAAAAATGCACTCTTCTTTAGAAGTTTTTTCTTCTTCTTCTTCAAGTAGTTCCAAACCTCATGTGATGAATGTTGCTCATGACGCTCTAAAAACTGCCTGACATGACTCTTTTCCCTCAGGGATAACCTTGTAAAAATGGGGGGGAAAGAATCAAATATGCATTTTGGAGAGCAAATAGGCACAATAAAAAAAATCAACAAAAATGTTTTCTTTTATCTCAAGTCTCACCTCTGCTGGGTAAGTGAAAAGAGTCAAGCACAGATAATGCAAAAAACATATTTGACTCAAAAACAAATTGCTGTCAGCATGCGTTTTGTATGTTTCTGCAGACGTCTAGTGATTTGGCCATTGACTGATTCTACTGAAAAACTGAGCTTGTTTAAGTTTTAATGATCAGAAATCTGGTCATTGTGTTTAGCTCCACCGCCGCCTCTTATCCTGTAAATCTTGACTCTCTTCAGCCATATCTTAAGCGGACTCGGACTTTAAGTTCAATAAGCAGGTTAACTGTTCTACAAAGAAGCGTCTTCCAGTTAAGCGCTGACCAGATCTGACCTTGAAAAAAATAGTTGATGCATTCATTACAGCCTGACTGGACTACAGTAACTCGCTTCAGGTTGGAGTCAGTCAGGTCTCTCTTTCACGTCTCCAGCTCGTCCAAAATGTTGCAACTCGGCTCTACCAGTTTTGTCCTCCCTTCACAGGCTCCCTGTGCGTATCAGAATTGATTTTAAAATCCTCCTCTTGACATTTAATTGCATTAATGGCCTTGCATCCTCATACCTCTCCGAACTACTTGAACCGTGTCATCATCACTTTTATTGTCCCTTATAAAAATTTTCCTTGCAAGGAAATATGTTGCTGAGATCATCTGACCTGCTTCTTTCGGTTGTAGCAAAAACCTAGTTGAAGCTCAGAGGTCGAGACTTTACAGTCATTGGCCCTAAACTTTGGAACAGTCTGTCTCTAGCAGTAGACAGGCCACTTCAGTGCCTGCTTTTAAATCTCTCCTAAAAACACACCTGTTTTGTTTTTTTTACTGACATTTAACACAGCATGATCTGGTTTATTATCCCATCGTTTCTCATTGTGTTTGTTTTTATGTTTTCTTTTTTTTTATGCTTTTATTTATATCTTGTTCTCTTTTACTTGATGCTGTGATTTTTTTTGTAAAGCGCTTTGGAAACAGTTGCTGTTTTTTATGCAACCTTTATTTATACAGGTTAGTCTCATTGAGCCACGAGGATTCATTTACAAGAGAGGCCTGTTTTAGACAGAAATGTGCTTTATAAATAAATTTGACTTGACTTGACTTGATTTGCTCAAACTTCTTAAAAATGTGTATAAAAAGTGTAAGAAGACCTCTAATTGTGTTGTCCCTCTGTGGCTACAAGATGTTGAAATGTTGTTGAAAAGTCAAAGACTTCTCGGAGCGTTTGCAGTAAAACTGAGATGAGTTTTTTTTTTTTTTTCCGTGTTAGACCTTGAGTCGCCACGCCATGAAAGTCTGTGCTGCAGCATTAGAGGTTTCAATCTGCCTCTCAGCAGGGTGAAGCGTTCCCCCAGAGGGAATGGAGGCCCTCGGGTGTTGGGTTCCTCCAGCAGCTCTTCCTGACCTGTGCCCCTACTCCGCTCATTTAAACTCATTGTCTTAAAAGAACGGAAAAAGTAATAAACAAAGTTCAAAATTCAGAGAAAGTTTTAATCCCAACAAAGTGCCTCCCGTAGAAATAATAATCACTGTAGGCTATTTAGCCCAATAGTCTGCAAAATGGTGAAAAATGGTGGCTTGAAAGCACAGTCGGTCAATTACGCTTGTTAGAACAGGGCAGATGCACAGACATGCATGTGCACGAAGCGCGCACACACATTTGACTTGCCTCATTAAAACCCATCCAACTACTGAAACTCAGACATGTGAATGTTTCCCTTGAGGAGCAGGGCACGTTCATTTTGAGAAAGGCAGAAGACTCAACTTGTATTTTTTCCTTTCCTTGCTTATAATTACAGAGATTGCTGGAATGCATGACCCTGGAAGAAGGCTGGGTCCTGAGAGAGTCCAACAGAAGCATCACCATCTTCAGCTTTGCTCTCCATTGTGAGTCTCCCCAGTTGGATGCCACCCACACCGGGCATGAGTGAGGTCGAAGTACCCTCCCTGGAGGCTTTACACTCTGCTCCAACGAGCCAAACTCCTGAGGCTGAGAAGAAAAAAAAAAGTCAAGATCACGAGCGACTGAAAACATTGCCCTCTGAGCACGGAGATGTTCTCTCATAGCAAACTGATTAAAAAAAAAAAAAGAACAAAAATTACATGGAGAGCTAACAATCACAAGGCATCGGAGTTGGCAAGCGAGGCGCGAGCTCTGCTTTCCAACTCCGCTGTTATCCAAATTGTCGAGCAATTAGACTTTGGAGCAAGAAATTATCATATGTGCGCGATCCAAACAAACACTGTGTCTTTCTATATCAAAATATTGAGCAAATAATGAGGCGATGCGGAGATCATAAAGCAATATTTCAAATTTGACTCACAAGCGTAGCAGCCTTTGTGAGGCCGACGCCTCACAAATGAAAGAATGTCACAAAGCAGAGGAAGCGAGTGGTCATCGTCCATGGTGACCTTCCAGCTGGATGTCCACAACTTCCATCTTCCCAAGCCAATCAGCCCCACGGAGCAAATCCCAAACCAGGTCATTAGCGCAGGGGTGTCACCAGACAGCAGATCACGGGCCAGAGAAGGAGTGAGAGGAGGGGACTCCTGGCACCGCGGCGACTGCTGTGCAGATTGACATTCAGGCCTGGCTGATCTATGGGGTTGGGGAGATAGTGCCCTTGCTTTGGGGTCTTCACGAGCAGAAGATCCTGGCAGTTTCTACTCCCTTCACTTACTCAAACATGACACTGAGGTCACAAGATTTTAGACTTTACACATACATAAGATGCTACGGATGTTAGCAATCCATAAGAGTGGCTGTTGTTGCGAATGAAGCGGTTGAATCCATTTTGCATCAGAGCGCACACGTTCACAAGCTGGCAGTTTTATGCTTGGGTTCAGATCACGCTTGATTAGTGGATCCATTCCACTGAACCAGCTTGTGCCTCTGACACGATGGCTCATTGGCGTAAAGAATGATATTTAACCACAATGGGACCGTTTCAAGCTGTGATCAAACACATTTCATGTCCTTCTCACAAAGCGTTGACCTCCACAGCCCATACAGCAAAAAGGGTGGCCGCTATGAACGTGCCAAGGAAGGGGATCCCCTGCGGACGTTAAGCCTGAGCCAGGATGAACATAAAAATCTCCTGGAACTTTTTTTTTTTTTTTTCCACCTGGCACTGCCACACACGACGAAAGGAAACTATAGCAAACTTTTGTCTGTACTTAAATGAGTTATTTTTTTTCTTGCTCATTACTTTGCTCATTAGATCTTCTCTTAAGATGGGATGACATGCACTCACCTCCATATTTAACAATGCAGCAGCACGTAAACGTGTTACATGCAGACCCTTATCACACGGGGTATTTGACGCAAGCAGCTTGACACCTCCGAAAGTGTCTGGTTTTAAGGTTCAGCGGCTATCACGTTCAATTTAACACATTAGCGAATCACATACTATACAGTGTGTACATTATGTATCATGCATGACTTCAAGTCAACGCTAAACACATTCCATGAATATACTTAGAATAAAGTCTCTTGCAAAGTGGAGAAAAAAAAGTTCTTGCCGCGTTTTTAACCACTTAATTAAACTTTGGCGAGTTTTTTTTCCTGAACGTTGCTCAGAATCGCAAAACATCAGTGACTATACGAACAGAGTTACACTTAAAGGGTTTTGCAACTGCATTGCAAATTAAGAACACCCATCTCTCCAGCAGAATGTCCAATTTATTTCAGGATCGTCCCTGGAAAGTAGGCGGCTGAGTAGAACGGCTGGAGTGTTGTGCTTGTGTGAAGGCACGTGGATCAGGTGGGCTCTGAAGGATTAGAAGAAGCCTCACTCCCAGGCCATGCAAGCATTATTCATCCTCTCCTCTTCACTCCTCTCACCTTCACCACTGCCACCTCCTCTCTTGCTCCCCCCCCCCCTCGACGACGCTCCCTCTTCTTTTACAGTTACAGAGCCTCTCTCTGGACCGTGGTAGCAGGAGTTGGGACAGTGTTAATTAAAGGAAAAGGGTAACACTCCAGAGGACGACAGAAGGTGCATTCAGGAGGCTCCCCTGGTAGAGCAGCTGTTTCCTCCCACAGAGGTTCCCTTGAAGGCACCGAAAAAATGCAGGCCAGGCGATCAGGGAGTCCAGGAGTGACTGGGACATAAAAGATAGAATAGATTTGACCCTCGCACTGCGGACAGGCCGACGAGTGTGGGGAGTGCTTTGACTCACCTGTCCGGCGCATCGTCCTGGGCTTGGCTTTGAGCTGATTAGTGGGTCCCACAGAAGGTCTCACCTCCCCGTACACCTCCTACACACATGCCTTCGTTAGACGGCGGGATCTATGCCAGGCCCATTTAAGGAACCGTGTCAGGATGGGGCAAGGAAGGGAGAAAAGCAGAAATAGTCTTTGAGGGTGAAAAAACAAGTCCAAAGAGCGGGTCAGAATGACATTCTACACCAGGATGAGCCCATCAACACTCCACACAGCTGTTGTCGCTGACTGCGCCGTGTGTGAGGGAGATCATTAAATAATGATAAATTATCACTTCTTTTTGCTCAAATATGTAGCATTATGTTTTTTTTTTTTTTTTTTGGAAAGAACATTCATCAGGGGATATAGCTGGCCTAGTTTTGGAGTTAACAATGAAAAAGGTGTTTTGCATCAATTGGGAATAAATGATAAATGAATCACATTTAGCAACAATATCTTAAAGATTAATTCATTAAATAAAATTATTAACACTAAAAATAAATGTGTTTTCTGTAATAAGTTTAAAAGGTTGTTTTGTTTTTGGCACAAATTGTTTAATTTTCAGGTTTTGGCACAAAATATTAAGTAAAAGCATGTGCACGTGTATATTCAGCGAACCAAAACAACAAAAACGTGCTGATTGTCACTTAAAATAATTCCAATAAATACTCGGGAGCTTTTAAGTCAAACAAGAGGGAGTGAAACATTTTCTTTCCTTCCTTTACCCCCAAACAAGCAGAAGTAATTAAACATCTATCCTCAGAGAAGAAGCATTCCCACTGGACGCTTGTTTGGTTTAAGGATTTGCTCAGCGATTTGACTCACGGGGGACTTTCCATTTGAGTTTCAAGGTTTTATATCTCTAACAAGGCTTTAATTGCCAAGGTAACAGACCACCTGATTGAGCCTTAAAATAAGTCGGCTTGATCTGCGAGGTGAGCAACAAAGAGGGATATTCACCTTTTGTTTTACAGGGCATCATGTATTATTGCTAAATAGATGTTTTGTTGTTGTTGTTTTATTTGGCCAACATGAGCTGTAGCATGCATGGTCTTGCACCTCGGCAGTGTGAGCTTGCCTAAGAAATTCTGTTTACTGCACATCAACTTTAGAAACGCTCAGTACTTGCAGGGAAGATCTCAATTCTACTGAGAGTGTGGAGGAGGCGGCACTCAAAGCCTCAGGTCCCATGCCATGTGCCCTCCTTATTGTAACGAGTGCATTTCTCTCCTCAGTCTCCGACTGGCGAGTGTGTCAAGGAGGAAGAGGAGGAGGAAGAGGCGGGAGGGAGTGGGGGTATTCTTCAGAAGAGATGGGGAGCGTCTGGTGGTGGAAAAACTCTGTGTTATGGTCCCATCTCTCCTGTCAGAGGGCTGACACAGATCATCCAGGGACACAAGGCCTTTGGTGCTCTGAGTCTGGACACTGGCCTAGATTTACCCCCACCCCCCCACCCCACACCCCTCGCGTCTCAGTGCTGAACTCCACCACCCCTCACTCTCTCTCTCTCTTTTTCCTCCTGCAACATCTCATCTACAAAATAGTCCTCAGCCGCCCCATCTCATCAGTTTTTTTTTGTTTTTTTTTACTGTCATCCAGGCTTCACTGTTTTCTCCTGCTGCCTCACAAACCTTCCTCCGTCCGACTCCCTGTCTTGCTCATGCTTTGCTTGAAAGTTTAGGTGAATAACAGTCACACTAAAATACATACGTTAGCTTAGTGTTTTCTGTAGTTTTGTCAAATGTTACATTAGAAAAGTAACAAAATGCATTATTGACCTAACAGTGACCGATTTTCAAGCACATCAAACTGTTTTTAGATGATGAAAATAGTGTATTTAACGGTTATAATCCCAGAGTATGGTTTGAATAATGTTAAATTAGATCATAACATATAGAGTTTCCACAAACAGAACAGGAGGTATCTTTCAGTGATCAGGCTCCTCTCATGTGGAACCAACTTCCAGTATCTGTCAGTGAGGTTGACACATTGACCAGTTTTAAGACTTTCCTTTTTGATAAATCCTATAGTTAGTGTTGGCTTGGGTTTCCTGAGCTGTCCCTTAGGGCTTAGACTGCTGGAGGACAAACTGACCACATTTCTTCACTATGCTGCTGTCTTTACTCTGCTCAAACTGTTTTGTATTTGTAATTATTTTTTTCTATCCTTGACATGTGTTTTTATCTTCCAGGTACACCTGCCATTCTGCGTTTGTTTGTCTCTACTTCCTGTTCCTCTCAAACCAGCTGGTCAAAGCAGATGGCCGCTTGTCCTGAACCTGGTTCTGCTGGAGGTTTCTTACTTTTAATTTTTTTTTTTCTTTCCACTGTTGCCATTGTGCTTGCTCAGGATGGGAGACTGTGATGAAGTGAGGATTCAACATGTCTGCTGCCTTCCTTAGATAGAGAACTTTACTAAATGGATTTTCTATGTATGTGAATGTTTCTGTAAAGTGCCCTGAGACAACTTTGTTGTGATTTGGCGCTATATAAATAAACTGAATTGAATAATTACATCATAATCAATTAGATGATGACAGTTTGATTATATCAGCAACATAATGCAACACATTAATTTTAGAACCACTAGACTGAGGAACAGCTTCTACCTTAAGCTGTTAGACTCATAAATCCCTAACCAGGACAACCACTGTAATGACACATTAATTGGTGACTTTATCTGTGCTGCTGATTAGCCATGTGGTTGATTTCTTGCCTTTAAGCTGCTGAATTCACACCCTCTGTTCACTTCAGACTCATGTTCAGGCTGCTGTTTAATAGACTGTGTTGTTTTACATTACTCTATTATTGTTTAGCATATATCTTAGATCCTTGTATACTGGTACTTTTTATACCTTATATATTTTTGCATTTTTGGGCTATAACTGGGACCTTGTGTACCGTACACAATTTCTTTCCACCTCATGTACCACATGTGACGAGAATGGCAAAAAAGAACCTTGAACCTTGAAACTGTATCATATATCTTAGGATGTTTTTGTTTATTTCTGTTTAAGTTAAACTGATCTGATCAATTCAATAGATTTGATCATGTACGATGAGTAAAGTAACATTTGGTTTTGTTGTTAAATATTAAAAATTTTGAAGATTTATTTATATTTTATTACTAACAAGTGTGGGTCTATCAAAGAAACATTTGCATGATGAGATGATTTTTTTTAAGTAAATGCTGAAGAATAAACAAACTTTGATAAAAAATCATTTACACCATCACTAACGAATCATAAGTTGTTGATTGTGTCACGACTGATGTGCGGAAGGCGATTCATTTATAAAGAACAAGTCATAGTATGTTTGAAGACAACAACTAGCTGTCGGACTACTGATGTGTAAGAGGTGATCCATCCATCCATCCATCCATCCATCCATCCATCCATCCATCCATCCATCCATCCATCCATCCATCCATCCATC
>JARVGV010001740.1:16798522-16808702 GCA_031762435.1 Hypsolebias longignatus | reverse complement strand
GTTGGCACCTCCACATCATTGCATTCAGTTTTTATTCACAATTTGTTTAGTGTCCCAACTTTTTTGGAATCCAGTTTATAACTTTTAAGAGGACAATAATCTTTTTTGTGTATGTATTGTGCTTCCTGGTTGCTGGATTTTTCTAATTTTATTAATGCAGTGTTTCCCGTACCACAACCGAATCTACCGAACTACATGCACCCCACGCCCACTCGTCGGCACTGACGTAGCTTAGTGTTGTATTGCACAAGGCGTGCTAGCTAAAAAGCTAAAGACAGTGCTCGGGCTCGAAAATTGTCGCTACAAGATGCATCTCTGTCCCCTCCCCTGCTCAAAAACTGCTGGTACAAACAGTGCACAGCTCAGATGTGCCTCTTTCTCTGTCTACCCACACCCCCGCTCAAAATCTGTCAGTACAGCGAGCAGCTCAGACGTGTCTTCTCCCCTCACCCCAGTCAAAAATCACAGACAAGATGAGCGCCCCGCCATGGCAAGTTATCTCGGGGAAACACTGTAATGATACATGTTTTTAATGTTGATTTTTATTTTCTTTTTTGTTATTATTGCAGCGCTATACTCAAAGCAATGGACGCCGACCATTTGGAATCTCAGCCTTAATTGTTGGTTTTGACTACGATGGAACTCCCAGGTTGTATCAGACAGACCCATCAGGAACCTACCATGCATGGAAGGTCAGCAAGTTTGCCCTGCGTACTTTCTACTGTTGTTTAGTTTTAGATAGTTAACAGTTGTACCCATGTAAAAATTATAAAAATTTTTTTTATTTTTTTCCGTTTGATAATGAAATAATCAGGCAAATGCAATCGGCCGCAGTGCAAAAACTGTGAGGGAGTTCTTGGAGAAGAATTACACAGAGGAAGCCATCGCTGGGGACAATGAGGCAATCAAGTTGGCAATTAAGGCTTTGCTTGAGGTACATAAAGTGATTGGCTTATTTATTTATTTATTTATTTATTTATTTTTAGATCAAATTTAAAATAATTTGCTGAACAAAATGGATAATTAGTCTGTAACTGGTCACAGGTTGTCCAGTCTGGAGGAAAAAATATCGAACTTGCTGTGATCAGACGAAACCAGCCACTTAAAGTAAGTTATGCTTAAAATTATATATATTTTTCTTCTTTTTTTAACACACTTTTGCTAACATGTGTGTTTTGTACATATATAGATTTTGGAATCCAAGGAGATTGAGACTCTGGTGGCTGAGATTGAGAAGGAAAAAGAAGAAGAGGCAGAGAAGAAGAAGCAGAAGAAATCCTCTTGAAGCTGTTGATGTAATCTTTATTGCACGGCAGTAGCATTTTTCAAAGGATTATCCATTATCTCACTATAAAGACCTGAATCATAACTTGAGAGTGGCTGATGCATAACTGTTGCTGTACCAGTAATAGCAGGTTGTTCAGCTGAGTATATCTGAACACACCTACTGATTGGGTATGTTTATCCAAACTTTTCATTGAGCTGTTCTCAAGTTGGGGTTTAGATCTTTTTTTGTGTACAAAAAGTTTTGTTATTTACCAAAAGTCTCAGAAACTTCAGAATCTTAAATGTTGAAATAAATGCCAACATTCTAAAGCATACTGAAACTAATAATCAATAAAAGTGGATTTTTGTTTGTACATTTTCTACCACCCCTTAGCTGTATGCCACATGGCTTTAGTAGCTTTATCAACGTAGAAGCCCATAAAAATCACCGTCAAGCCTTGTAACACAAAACAGGCTGGAAGGACTCCGAAACTGAAAAATACCCGAAGTCACAGTATTGATTATTCCACTGCAGAGCAAATACTGTGATAAAAGCGCCACTAGCAGCAGTGGAGTGTTTGGCTATAAAGTATAATGTTTTTCATTTATCAGCATCCTGTCGCACAGACCTGAAAATAGTGGGGGCTTGATTGCTTTATAAAGCTCTCACCTTTCCCTCAGTCATTTAAAACAAATTAGTGGTGAGCAAATGAAGGTCCTAATGGTCGCCCGACAAGACCCCCAAACCCCCTTTGCTTTTATTCTTTTCTCTTTTTTTTTTTTTTAGCCTCTGCCTTTTTTATTTCTCCTTAAATTCGCTTATCAAGCAAACGCTGCTCTGAATTCTCGACGACACAATTATGGCCGGCGGTGCGGTTGGGCTGCTTAATGGGATCCTGGCCTCAGACCCCAGTGGGAACTTTCAGTGACTTTAATCTGGAGCCCTTTGAAAAGTTGTGCCGTGCTGTGCTGAGGAGCCCCGGGGGGGTTCCCACTGACTTACCAAAGACATAATGGTGAATGCTAAAGTCCTTCATTTACAGTCGTCTTCCTTCAGCCAGGATTTCCTGAGTGGGCGCCTTGAAAAGAATAACTGCACTTTGTTGTGTTGCAGGTTCATGTTTGAGCTGATACTTGTTTCCAATTAAGACATTTTAATTTATATATTTTCATCTTGGCTGATGCATCCATACACTTGCGTGTTTTTCTAGTTGGAATTTAATTGTACGATAGTTGGCAGGAGCCAAATTGCTAACAAAGTTATAAATACTGATCGCTTCTCTTACAGAAATCATCTATAATGTCCAAAAAAAAAAAAAGGCAAGTACAGCTTATTTTTCATCACTTGGTTGTTTGAGCTGCTTGTGGGAAGAGTTTTCTTTTTCTGACGTTGCCCACAATCAACGCGCTCCTGCGCCTCGGGACAAAGTCCATCTCTCTCATCTCTGGCTGCTGCTGCTCATCATTAATGCAGAAAATAATGGCTTCACCAGAGGTCATCGAGAGAGGAACAAGCCCTGAGGACACGTGCTCTCTGAGCAAGAATGCACTGTGCTGCAAGCTGTCAACACTGAGCACTCCTGTGCACATGCGTACACACACCTCAGGGGCCAGTCACACTGAAGAAAATGCAATATCCACATGAGCACACGACGGATTAAAAGGAACTTTGTGGCTTTTGTCATGCAGCATATATTGGATGAAGTGGCCTTATTAAAACTCCACATTGACATCTAATTCCAGTATTTTGTTGCATCACTTACCTCATTTCTCCTACGCTCGTCCTCTTATGCTGAAGTCCCAGCCAGATTTCACTTTGAGGACATTCTAATGTTCCACCCTGCAGCCATTTTTTTTAAGTCTGATTCTCCGAGAACATTTCTGCACAAATGTCTTCAGGTCTAAGAAAAGAAAGCGGTTCAACCATGGACGCACATCCGTTACGATGTTAACCCTCTTCCAAATCCAGACCAGAGAATGTGGACACTTCTAGACTGTTCATTCAGCTGTTTGGGTTTTTGAACAAGTAGAAGTAAAATTCATTAGGTTTGGCAGAAAACTACGGTACTTCATTTGAAGATGCCCTCTTTGTAAACCTCACAGTAACAAAGATATGAAAATTGTGTTTTTGGCATTTATTTATTGACCAAAGTAGGAAAAATATGAAATAATGAACTAAAATAATGTCAGTTCCTGTTTTTGTGCCCTTCTGGATTTCATGACGAATGATCTGAGGCATGAACTCTATACAACTCTACATTGCCTTACCAGTTTAAAAAAAAAAAAAAAAAAAAGCCAATAAAACTAAATTTAAAGTTAAAACATCAAAAAGCATCACACATGGACCTTTACTGCAGTGTGACTGCCATCTCCGCTGGTCCTTCACAAATAATCTCACAATGTTCGTAAATGTGGAAACACGTTTTCTTCATCTTTACATGTGTCTTTGGATCTGCATGCACATATTAACTACAGTATTTATCTTCAAATATTTCTTACAGGCCAGGATTGCTTCTCTTTTCCTCACGTAGTTCTTTTATTTCACATTTTCTTGTTTCAAAACCTATTTTAGCCCAACATCGTTTAGTCACTTCATCTGGACGGTTTCTTTTATTGTTGAGATGTTTCGTTCTTCATCCAAAAGACTTCATCAGTCCGAAGAGTCACAACAAACTCAGTTCCACAAGCAGCACACACCACTTTGGCTATGGCTGCCTCAGAGGAGTCGACGGGGGAGAGGCCGGGTCCCAGAAACCATCTTATCACCAGCAGACTGGTTGTTCCACAATGTGGGTGTACTGCTGGAACTGTTTGTTTTTTACCTGGACTATTCAAAATCTTACATATATCCTACAAAGCCCTCAACAACCTAGCTCCATCTGATATTCAAAATCTTATTGTTCCATATTTTCCTAACAGAGTCTTCACTCTCAGACTGCAGGCTTATTTGTGGTTCCTAGAGTTTCCAAAAGCAGAATGGGAGGAAGATCTTTCAGTTTTCAAGCTCCTCTCTTGTGGAACCAGTTTCTGTCCATGAGGCTGACACATTGTCCAGTTTTAAGACTGGGATTCAGACTTTCCTTTCTGATAAATCCTATAGTTAGGGTTGGCTTGTTATGCTGCCAGCTTAGGACAAATTGACCTCATTTCCTCAAATTAATTGTTAAAATTGAATATTTTTCACTTGATGCTGCTGTTTTTATCTTAACGTGATTTTTGACCTGCCATTGTGTATCTGTTCCTCCTTCCTGTTTCTCTCAAACCCAGCCGGTCGAAGCAGATGGCCATTTTTCCTGAACCTGGTTCTGCTAAAAGGTTTCTTCCCCATGAGGAAGTTTTTCCTTCCCACTGTTGCTCAAGATAAGAGTTCTGTGATGGAGTTAAATTCAAAGCAGCCTGCTCCTCAGATAAACAGTGTTAAGTTATTATTTTGAGTTTGAGTTTAACTTTATGAATGTAGTATGATAAAATAATAAAGTTGTATAAAAAGAAAATAAATTTAAAACAAATTCAAGCATGCAAAAAAAACAACAACAGTAGTAAACTATATTATTTACACGTTCAAAGGAGTGGGTAGAAACTAAATTTTACACCCACCCCTCTTACATCTATAGCACCATCCAATAATATACAATTCATGGTAACATGGTTATAACATTTTTTTTATTATTATTTTATACATCCATATCTATAACATATAATAATGCATTCATATTTGCATGCCATTATCATCAAGCATCAATAATTTTTTTAACATGTTAAATTATTTCTAGATCACTAATGCAGTAATAATTGATACATTCATTAATTGTTAACAACATTGATAAAAGCAGTAAAAACAGTCATCATTTCCCATATTGATATGCAGTGTTACTGGTTACATCTTCTCAAACAATGTTTTAAACTGTTTTATAGTTGGACATTGCTTGATTTCCATGCTTAAACCATTCCACAGCTTCACCCCACATACTGATACACAAAAGCTTTTTCTTGTGGTTCTGAATTTTAAAGTTTTCAATTCATCTTTTTCCCTCAAATTTTAAAGACCTTCCTGTTTTGAGAAAAGCTTTTGAATGTTTCCCACTTAGAAATCTTTTTTTTAACGTTATTAAACAAGATAACTGTAATTCCACTATGTCAACAAATTTTAGCAGCTTAGAGTTTATGAAAAGTGCGTTTGTATGATCCAAATAATCAACTTTATTGATTACTCTTATTGCTCGTTTTTGCAATGTTGTTATTGTAGTGAAGTTCTGTAGTTGTTGCCCATAAATCTGCACAATAACTCAAATGAGGTCGGACTATAGAACAGTAAAGAATGTGGAGAGCTGTTTCCTCCAGGTCACGTTTGGCTTTATTTAAAATAAATACAGTGTAGACTTTTTGACAGTTTATTTTGTTCATACAGTATTTAATATGAGATTTCCACGTTATTTTATCATCAATAATGAGCCCAAGAAATCTATAATCATTTACTCTTTTAATGTTTACACCATATATCTTTATTTTGATCGCTTTATGTGAATTACTATTCCCAAATAACATTATTTTTTGTTTTGGTCAGATTTAAGGACAACTTATTCTCGTCAAACCATAATTTCAGTGTGTTCATAGTTTTAGTTGCATTATCAAGCAAATGCTCCATGTCATCTCCAACAAAAAAGACATTTGTGTCATCTGCAAATAAAACAATTTTTACATTTTGAGTTATGCAGCATAGGTCATTTATGTATATAATGAATAATTTAGTCCCCAACACTGAGCCCTGAGGAACACCACAAGCAATGCACAATCAGAAATAACATTTTCCATCCGTTTTCCAAGTAACCTTTGACCCAGTACAGTCCCTCTAATCCCATATCTTACCAGTTGGTATATATGAGTGTTTCTGTACAGTGCCCTGAGATGAGTGACTTGGTGCTATATAAATAAACTGAATTGAATTGACTATTTTAGCCCACATTTCTTTACAAAACCGATGCGTTTAGTTGTTAATTGAAGCTGGAATGTGTCATAAATATATTTATTTCCAGATTAAGACAGCTTCTGTGCTGCTGATGAGCTCTTCTTGCCTTAGTGTTTCACTTCTGTGTGGCTCACCTTGAGAGCCAGCAGAGAGCAGTGTTGCATAAAAGCAGCTTCCATCATGTCTTCTCTACCATCCCTCACTCCTTGTCCTGCAGACTGACAGGATGACTCCTCTAGCAACCAGTGAGCAGAATCCAGGAGCCACACATGCCTTTAACTCTGCTCTTCAACTCGCAGCCACAAAGGCTCTCCAAACAATCAAACCTATCGAGGGAGAGCTGTTGTTTTTTATTTATTTATTTTTGCTTAAAATTGTCAGATGAAACGGCAACATTGCTCGTATCCTCGAGCCATGGCCAAGTTGTCAAAGTGTGTTGGGTCATAAAAGGCTACGCTCTCAACACTGTCCCTTTTCTGCTCGTCACATGTCGACACTTACACACACACACTATCTGTGTGTTGCAAATTGGCCTGCCTACACTTTTATGCCCTTTGGGGCCCTGCATCAATATGACGAAAAGGAAAGTTTGGGCAAATTAGCATGGAAGCTTACACATTCATAAGTGATCCAAATATGTTTTCTTTTAATATTCTCTTTTAACTCCTAGCTCCAGGGATATATTTTGAATATCACTCCATTATCTCATATTACACATCTTATCTCCTCTGCCCTCAAATCTCTTTCCTCTTTCCTTCCCTGGCTCACTTTCTTGTTCACGTCACACACTGAATTTCGTCTGTTGCCTCTCTTGAATACACCCTCCATTTTGAGCCCACAGAGCGGCATCTGATGAACTGACACCACCTGCACATCCTGTCATCGTTTGTATGAACGCTGAGTCAGCATTTGCACCATTGATCTTTATTTTTCTACTTTATTTTGGCAGTCTCACCACTTCTGAATACTTTGTGATATTTTAGCCTCTTGTGTATCAAGTCTGTCAGCTCATTCAGAAGATGGGTGCTAAGACTTTAGTTTTTTGAAACACTTACAGTTTTCAACCAATTATATTCCCAATGAAAAACATTACAAGTTTGTCATTTCACAATAAAACGTTATTCACTTTAAAATCTGCTTGAGCAAATTTTCTGTGTCGATGCTGGTGTTCAAGGTTCTTTATTGTCATTCGCATCACATGTGGTACATGAGGTGGAACAAAATTGTGTACTCAAGGTCCCGGTTACACCCAAAAATATAAAGTATTATGAAAGAAAGAGTATTCAAGGATCTAAGATATACGCTAAACACTAATAATATAAAATAATACAATATATTAAAGAGCAGCCTGAACATGAATCGGTTGTGAACAGATGGGTATGAATACAGCAGCTTAAAAGCCAGAAATCAGCAGCATGGATAATCAGCAGCACAGATAAAGTGACATATCACCAATCAAAGTGGCATTACTGTGATTTTTCTCGTTAAGGATTCATGAGTCTAACAGCCTCAGGGTAGAAGCTGTTCCTCAGTCTAGTGGTAATGTTCCTCAATCTCCTTCCTGAGGGGAGGGGGGCAAAAAGTGTATGTGCTGGGTGAGTGGGGCCCTTCATGATGCAGGTGGCCCTCTTCTTGCATCTGGAGGTGTAGATGTCTGTGATGGTGGAGAGACTGACTCCAACATCTTCTGTGCAGCCTTCATCACTCTCTGCAAAGCTTTTCTTTCTGCAGCTGTGCAGCCTCCATGTCACACGTTGATGCTGGAGTACAGGATGCTCTCCACTGCACACCTGTAGAAGGAGGTGAGGACTGAGTTTCCCAGACCAGCTCGTCTCAGATGACCTTTCTTGATCAGGCTGGTGGTGTTGTCCCAGCTGAGGTTGTCATTCATGTGCACAGCCAAGTACTTGTAGCTGGAGACCACATCCACCGCAGATGGGTAGCTGCACAATCATATGTGAGCAGAGTGAACAGGAGAGGGCTCAGCACACACCCCTGAGGACAGCCAGTGTTGAGGGTTATGGTGGAGGAGAAGTAGTTTTGGTTGAGACGTCCTGAAAGAGCTGAACGTTCTGATTAATGATTTGTTGAAATAGCTTGAAAACTGCAGGATGAGAATCGCGCTGAAAAAAGTACGGAGGGAAAATGGATCACAATAGTGTGAATGTTTCATAAGCATTCACACTATAAAGAACTTGGTGCAGGAATTGTCAGCATAATTCATTTTTTTTAATTGACAATGTAATGACAACTAGCAAAACAGAAGCAATTAAATTGTTACACATTTGCTACTCTTCACTGTGACTTTGATGTGGCACCAAATTAAATGAAACATGAGACTTGAAAGAACCGTTTCCAGGTTGACAACACTAAGTGACCGCTCTCTGGTGTAACTTCAGTCCTACTTTTCTGCATATTCACATTCCAACGATGCAGACAGTGGGGCTGACTTGTTCTATCACACAGGCATAGAACAGCTCAATTTTCCATCTCAACTGTCCTGACAGGAACAGGATATCCTTTGGATGATAAGGAGTCGACCCGTCCCCCCACTTCTCACCATGCAGCACTGCCCGTTCCCTAAATCTAATTACAGCACTAATAACTGCAGTCATTGATTCATAAGCCGCTTTACTTTCTCATTTCCCTTTGCTCTCAGTATTTAATCTTCGTTCTGATGGCTGAAGACAGAACTCAGAGAAAAACGGCGTGGAACAATGACGACTAGAATGACAGTTTGGGGGGCTACTTTTTAAAAAAGGTGAAGTAATTCATTGATGGGGAAGTTGAAGATAAACTCGGAGCTGAGCAGGAAAGAAGAGGTGAGTTTTCTACTTGAAGCCTAAGAGAGTAATGAATGGTTTACAAATTAAAAGTCTAAATTCATCAAGACAGAGCACGAGCCTTCCTCTTGGCATGTAAATAGTTTGGCAATAAAGAGAAACAAGAGAAGTGAGAGACTGCCTGAGAACTTGTCAGCATAATGAAAGCATTCATCGTGTGGCTGCAGGGAGAGAAGATGGAGAAGGAATAGGAGAAAGAGGCAAAGCAGCAGGCCAACAAACAAACAAGACAGAGCAGTGGCACTTTTTATGGGTTTTTAATTAACTTTCAGGTGCAACGTGGGTTTTTTTTGTTGTTCCCTGAACGTCATCTTGATGGGGGCCTCCCAGCCTCGGTGATGACTGTGCTGATACTACATCAAAGAGCCCTCTATTTACATATTAATAAAAAAAGTTGAATATAAACCCATTAGAATACACCACTGGCGAAGTCTTTGATGCATTGCTATCAAACACAACCTGTGGGAAGCTAAAATGGCACATTCGACCGCTTGCTAAGCCTTGTTGAAATCCAAACATGAATAGTTGAATTTTAGACATGTAGAAGAACGTTAATCAGACAGCGATGCTGAGGACAGCTGCACAGCTGGGCTCCAGCTCTGAGGAGGCGGGCCTGCAGCAGTCAGACTCCAGACTGACAGAGAAACACAGGACCGAGGGACGAACAGCGCTGCCGACACCCTGCAGGCAGTAATATCACACCATGGAGCTGAGACCACACACAGAGAACAACATCACAAATAAAGAGATGCAGTTACAATATGGATTTAAGACTTTATATGTCCTTTGTTAAGTTTTTCAACTAAATATGCCATTGTAGACTCATCCATGGTAAGGCTTTACAGTATAAGCAAAAGTACATAGACATGAGTGGAAGATGACAAACAGCACATGTGAATGTCAAAGAAAGGGTTGCATTAACACTGCTGAAATTAAAGTACAGGTAGTCCTCGGGTTACGTCACCCCTGGCTTACGGCATTTCGGACTTACGGCTGCCTCCCCAGTGATGTCATCACACCTCACGTTGACTTTTTTATGCAGTATTTTATGTGTTTTTTTTTTTTTATTTTTTTAAGGTATTTTGTTAACTAACTGCTTGGAAAT
>JARVGV010001740.1:16606509-16618623 GCA_031762435.1 Hypsolebias longignatus | reverse complement strand
TATATATATGTATACTGTGTATATATACAGTATATGTATACTGAAATAAAAATAACATTACTAGTTCGCGTACAATGTATTTTCATTTATCGCAGTGGGGGTGTCCGGAACGTTAACCCCCGCAATAAATGATGGACTACTACTTTATCTTTTATTGCTTTTTTTTTTTTTTTTTTCATGCATCAGTGACAATTTTCTATCTCTCCTCTGAGTTTCTCTTTTTATT
Source organism: Hypsolebias longignatus (assembly GCA_031762435.1). NCBI lineage: Eukaryota > Metazoa > Chordata > Actinopteri > Cyprinodontiformes > Rivulidae > Hypsolebias > Hypsolebias longignatus. The sequence continues at coordinate 16,618,397 of JARVGV010001740.1, read as the reverse complement.
ACTGAATCAAATACCAGAACAACCTAATTAGACCATGAGTATTTAATGGTTTAGTTTGTTTTGTTATTTAACTTGTTCAATAATACAGCTTTTGAGATATCTTCTTTTTTATTTTATTTTTTACAAAAATATCACAACTTCAAACTTTATATAGATGCAGGTACTTCATCCCTGCAGGAAGGAAAAACAACAGAAACATCCGTGTTTTGGTTTGTAATGTGCCTCAGAGTGTTGTAGTACATTTTACTGTTTCCAGCAGTATATTTGATGACCTTGTCATAGACTTATCACCTGAAGATGCATTCTGACTCTTAGCCAATGCATGATGCAGGAGAAGATGAAGCTCTTTTGGGACTCTTTACAGAACAAGCTGGTGAAGACAGTGGATTGATGGCTGGATGCTGTGGAGCGTCCCTGCAGACGGGATGTTAGCTATCGCTCATAAAAATGGCAGGTAGCATGTTCCTAGTAATTACTTCCAATAAATAGAAAGTTTATGCAGGATGTTGTGGAAAGAAGCTTAATTTGATTTCTGCACCAATAAGCAGTTTTGTAAAAGCATAAATAAGGCATAAGGAGCCGAATGAGGGGCCAGGTGCAATTGTATACAGTAAGAATACTACAGAGTACATAAACATAGCAAAAGCGCTGTTAGTTTTTAAATTTCTGCAAAAGAACCATCTGGTAGTTGCGTTTATCTCAAATTGTGACATCGCCGAGCAGAAAACTGTCATCTTGCTCAGAGCAACGTGCATCCTGAGGTTGAGAAGTCAACCGCGAACGAGTGGAATCAAGAAGGTTTAAGCAGCAGGAACAACGAGCAAACTGAAAACACAAAGTTGCTTCAACAAATCTGCTTGGGAGTCAGACGCTTGGACTCTCAGCAGAAACATATTTTTAAATGAAAGCTACCACGAGCAGAAAAGGTTGCAGAAAGTCTTACAGCAGTCTTGGCAAATGAGCAGAGTAGATCTAAAACCCGTAACCTTCGACAGCACAACCAAAACACCCCCCTCTGTTACAGCGCTGGTGCTTTGGGGGTGTTTTCAGCCAGCAAAAAGCCACGTGGGAGCATGTTATCATAGCTGAAGTGTTGTCTTCTTGAAATGCTCGCAGGCGTTACAACATTAAACAAAAGAAGGAAAAAGAAGTTGGAATTCATATCATTAAAAATAACAAAACAGAAGGTTTTCCTGTGGTTAAAAGCAAACAGCGTTTTAATGAGTTGTTTTCATTTGTTCAATACGCAATACAAACGTTGCAATCAAAAATAATCCTGGATTATATTATTTATTTGTCAAAGTTTCATCATATAATTTTTAATCAAATTCAACTCACGTGCATAAATAAAGCCTAACGCTTACACACTGATTTTGGCAACATGAGAACAAAAAGATGAAAAAATAAATAAATAAAAAATAAAAATAATAATAATAATAACAATAGAAATAATGACATTTTAAAATGTTGCAGTTTAGTGTTATTGAGCTGATCTGATTTCACTGAACTCACACGTGTTATTTCTGTCCATTTTATGAAAGCTTTGAAAAAAAATTGACCTTTGACCTTCTATTTTCTATCAAACCACTAGATGACCCCAGTTCACCATCACTCACCTGGCTGTTCACACCCACTCATACACCCCCCACAGAATCTCTTCAATGCCTGTCAGAGCTACACATTTGGTTTTTCGTGTCAGTTACATGAGGTTTTTCATTCAACCTTTATTTAGGCAGGTTAATCTCATTGAGCCGCGAGGACTCATTTACAAGAGAGACCTGGAGGTTAGGTGTGGACATTTTGTTGAGTTTAAAAAAAAACGTTCAGTATGGGTGCACCTGCTTGTATGTGTGTCAGAGTATCTTTTAGTAAGAGTCTCTACTTTGTTTGTTGCTGTCTGAACAGAGTTGTGATGTTTTATGCAGCTCACTGACCGAGGAGTCATTTACAAAGCACATTTTAGCATGTTATCCCATGCACTGCACCTTACAAATGACTAACTAACTGAACAAGCAGAAGAGTTTGAATATTTGTAGTTTTTAAATTAAGTGAGTGTTATTATTTTTTTTTTTTTTGGTGCATTATATTCAGGATAGGAGTTATACTGTCTAGGAGAAAACAGCAACTTTTTTTGTTTTTATCTTGCTCGTCCAAGGTGGTGCAGCGTGACGGACTCTGGTGAGCAGAGGGAGCAATTTTATACACCACACGTAAGTAAAGTAAAATAACAGTGCAATGTCATCATTGTAAGTTTCCATACAATGGTGAAATTGGTACACTGCATTTAACCCATCACACCTGAGATACACCGAGGTGATACACCTGCCCCACAGAGAAACCCCCCGCCCCCTCATTTGAATAAGCGAACATGAAATAAAAAGCACTTAAAATGAAAAACCGGGTTAAAAAAATAAAAGCCCATGACATATGCAAAGTAGCTTTACAAAACAAAAGTGTCACAAAATGAAACGTCATTATTAAATAAATAAATTTCAAAATAAATAAAAATCTTGAAATAAATAAAAAATAAATCTTGGGGGAAAACTAAACATTTCTATTTAAATGTTTTATTTCATGGGAACATTTATTTAGTTAATGGAATATGTATTAATAATTTTTAAGTAACACTATTTAATTTTGAATGAAATGGCTCCATATCATTAATCCAAAAAAAAAAAAAAAAAAAAATTTAAGAGAAAGATGAAGTTAATTAGCGGTAAAATACCAAGATGTAGTTGTGGACATTCTGCCAGGAGCAGGTATGAATCAAAAGGTAAGATAACACTTTATAGCTGGAAGAGGAAGGACGCTTATCTCCAGCAGTTAACAGACAAAAGGCTGGCACACCCTGGACAGGTCACCACTCCACTGCAGGGTCAACACCAAGACAAATAATCATGCACACAGCCACTCACACATGTCATTTTAGAGTTTTCATGCAGACCCTTGGACCCTGAAGGATCTAGAGACCTGGAGAAAACCCATGCATGGGGAGATCATGGCCAACAGAACTAACTGTTTTGAAATGTTAGCAGTGTCTCATGGTGGGACTAGAAAGACACAGGTAGCAAAATCCCAAATGCAAGCAAGACTTCGAAGACTTGAGGAATGTAAATAATAAAGTTAATTGTGGACAAATTTCCCTGCACTGTCGAGGAACCCGAGGAGAAAACTGAAAAAAGACCTGACTCGATGTGAACACAAGAGGAGAGGGACAAGGATCAGACAAATAACAACAGAAAACCTGAGCAAAGGAGCAACACAGGGGAGATGTGATAAGTAAAAAACTAGGGCAATATGTGAGGGGAGAGCAGAAAGGAATAAAACTGAGGCAAACCCGAGAACTGACTTAAGGAAATGCAGCAATAATACAGGACATGGAGCAAAAGCAAGAAAACATAACTAGGTCGACCCGAATAATAACCTTTCACAAAACTATATAATTAAAAAAAAAAAAAAACGATGGAACAAAGAACAACACAAAAAACCTGAGACTGTGACAAATAGGTGTAGAGAAGGAAAGGAAGCCATAATGTTTTTATGAACAGCCTGAAACCTTTGATTTCACAAGTGCTGTGTAGAGAAGGCATGGTGCTGGAAATGGCGTTAAACCAAAATGTCAAAGAAAAAAAAGGCCAAAAACTTAAGAAAGTATGACGCAAATAAAATGTAATGCTCCAGAACTGCTCTAAAGATACCTCCAAATGCTTTAGAATAATAACTGTGGTTTGATCATTCACACAAATACTTGGTGTTTTAAATTTCACATCAAAAAGATGGTATTTGAAATATCTTTTCACAGACAAAAGTTTATTTATTTATTTATTTTTTTTTTGCTTTGACAGATTATATAGAAGAAAGCTGTTGTGTTTCATCATTTCTCACTAGTCTCAATAGTCCACTATAGCAACTGATCATGGTGTCATCTGCTGTAACCATGAGGCATCAATAGCTCCTTCTCATCTTTCCCATAGTTTTCAGATTTCCTTAAATAGAAATGATATAGCTTGTTATCTGTATTCCACATTAACATTCACCGCAGGAAACAAAAAAAAAAAAGGCCGCACAGGCTGCCCTGTGCAGATCCGCTCTGGTAATTTCTGTCTACAGAAAGCAAGGCCAAAAAAAAAAAAAAAAAAAGGAGGGGGAAAGTTCTTGCTGTGAAAAATTGTCAGCCAACATTTTTCTGAAAGCAGACAAACGAAATTAGATCAAGTTGATGGAAAAGGTGTCAAGGCCGCCGTTCAGGGCTGTTAACACAACTGATTCTGGTGACCAGACTCTGCCCTCTGCCCACATGTGGCTTTGATTACAAGAGGTCTTGTGTGGTTTTCGAAAAGCAAGCACCGTAAGTGCTTAAAAGCTATTTTGAATCAAGAGTGAGGAAACACGTTTCCCTAAAGTGTTTATTTTACCTGCTCTGTGCTGATTTTTCTGAAAACCCCTAATATGGTCATCGAGTTGCTCTGAAAATCACTGAACATGTGCTGAATAAGGGACGAGCGCAGCATCTGGTATCATTAAATTTCACTTTTTTCAAGGGGGTTTGGTGAAAGAGTCTGTAAAAGCACCAATGCAGGATAAAACTTCAAATAAACTGGCAGGTGGCTGTGACATGATATATATGCTAATCTCGCTTCCACAGTGAAACATGAATGAATATGAAAAATGAATATGGAGCAGTGTCGTCTCTGCCTGCTGTTTCAGGACACCTGGATGCTACACCGGCACTTCTCTGCTACTCTGAAGAGTTTCCCCAAGGTTGCTTTTGTGCTGTACCTGTCCGTGCACGCTGCAGATCTTTATTTAGCAGCGCTTCGATTATCCCATTTGTAACAACACATCCTATCAGCTAGAGAAGAATCAAATGGGATGGTTGAACCAGAGATATAGTCATTGCCATTGATGCTGCAACTTTTTACTGAAATTCAGGGTGGTTAGTGAAACAAAGAAGACAAGACACATAAAATGTATACATTTCCTTAAATGAAGAGTTACTTCTGGGGGTTGGCACAGATTTTCTTTACCCGCCATTAAACAGACAAGCAGTTAAGAGTCAGAACATCGCTATAATCTTAGAACAATTATCATAATTCTGGAGCATTTGTTCTTTAAATTCAAGCTTGTGTACAGTGTTTAAAGTATAATGCAATTTTTGCTTGGATGTTTCTTCACAGTCTGTGTATTTAAGAGAAATAACATTCAGTGCATACATTGTATATTTTTTCCCTTTGTGCATTCAACATACTTATAATGTACAAGATAATGGTGAACATTAAAACGAATTGTGCAAAATGTGCAGGGTCGACATGGTGAGGACCCTAGAGGACATCTGGGCTTTCCTTAAATGCCTGTGGAGGAGTTGGTGGGCTGTTGCAATGGGTGACCCCTAGGAATTCAGAGCTGCTCACCAACAGCCTTTTCATTGATGTAAAAGGGAGCGTAAACAGCTTCCTGCTTTTTGAAGTCAGTCACCAGCTACTTAGTTTTGCTGATATTTTTCAGTCGATCTTTATTTATACTGGTTAGTCTCATTGAGTCACGAGGACTCATTTTCAAGAGAGACCTGATTTAGACAAAACCACAGATAAGGTACTGGCAACAATAAACAATAGAATGTAAATAAAGTTAAAAAAAACAAACATAAAAAGTAGTGTTATAAAACAAAATCAAATCAAGGTGTCGTATTAAACAAGGTAAAATTCTAAAGAACAGGAACATTTGCTTTGATTTTTCTATTGAACTTATAAAATGTTTGAAATCCCATGAAGAGGTCAAAGTGGTCAGCTTCAGGTCTTTTTACAAGCTATTCGGGGTTACAGGAGCCGAGTAAGAAAAGGACTTTTTGCCAAGTTCAGTCCACAGTGAGAGGACGCTGCAGGTAATGATGTCCTGAGCACGCATGTTGTAACTGCACTGACGACGTGACATGTGGGAGGAGCTATAAGAAGGCAGCAGAACAATGAGTGATTTAAAGATGAAAATGTACCAGTCTGAGAGTCTGCATGAAGTTAATGATGACCAGTTGACCAGTGAGTACAGAGGGCAGCTAAGTGAGCTAATCTCTGACAAAATATGTCCAGTTCTAAAAGCATGCCAATAATCACGACAACAACAACAAAAAACTTGTGAAAAGTTTTATTGGTCCAGTAGATCAAATCATGGATATAGGGATGACGTCCACGTGGGTATAAATGGGCATTGGTGGTAAATGAAATAATGCACATGGCCAAGATTACAGGTTTACCATCTGTGCATCCAATAATGTACATGATCTTTAAAAATTGTCCGTTCAAAATGCAACCACACATTACCACAAACCACTTGCTGGTCCCTTTGTAACTACAGGTAGTCCTCGTTTTACGGCGTCACCGGTTAACGAATTTCCGGACTTACGTTCGACCCCCGAATGGTCTAAATGCGTCGTTACGTTTTTACGCACGCACTTGGATGTTGTACATGGTGTTGTAAATAGTGTTTATAGTGTTTATATGTGTTTATAGATGAATGTGTAGTGTAGCGTGTTCAGTCCCATGACGATAAATGGGTGTGCGGCGCAGCGTTAGCATACATTTACATGTATTTTTGCGGTTTACGGTCAAAATCCGGACTAACGATCGCCACGTGCGATCAGTTCCGGTTTACGTTCAAATCGGGTTACGTTTGGCCCGTAGGAACGGAACTCGAACGTAAACCGAGGACTACCTGTATTACTATAATGTTTTTAAAGAGTTTTTCATGGCCTCCTCAGGATCACTTGTTGAGACTGCAACACAAAAATAGCAACTTGCAACTTTGAGTCAAGCTTTAGTTACTCATCTCCGGTTGTTGCAGAAGTGAGTTAATACTTTTATTTAATTGGCACCACTCTGTCAGAAGCCACACCTTTGTTTTGTAGGCTGTCTCAAGATTGTTGCTGATTAGAGTCACAATGGTGTGCCAAGCACAGAGCTCTGCGGAGCACCACTTGTAAGAATCAGATATTTCATCCAAAGTACACATGTAGTGAGTGACACATTACACTGTGTGTATTTTAATCTATAGGGACTTCATTATTTCACTTTCTTTATGTGTCAATCATTACAGTCTTAAAAGCTTTTTAAATAATAAATCACACAATGATATAAATTAAATACTGGCAAAGTAAGTGCTAGGACCAAGGTCTAGGCAACACAGAAGTCATAGTTCACTCACCTGGAAAATCAAAAGCACACATACACACATGAATGCACTAAAACAAACTTACACAAAGTGCAGATGCAGTAAACAAGCGCCATGAATGGGTCCATAAACCCTCCCACCCGCAACTCTACCCCTTTTGTAATCCTAGTGGACTATTTTGTCATTTCTGGCTTGTGTGTGAGCGAGGATGCAGGAATGTGGCTTCCAGTAAGTGGTGCCCTGTAGCCAGCGCTGAGAGCCCCTGCCAGCCTGATGTGTTCTGCTAGCAATCACAGCTCACTAAGTCACAGGCCAGTGGAAAATGCCAGATAAACATCACACTGGGAATGAGCTCCTCTCTCTTCCTTCTTTCTGGCAGTTTAAGTGGTTTAAGAATAGCACCAGAGATGGAGCTGCTTATTTTAAGTGACACTGTGCGAGTCAAAAGGTCAAATGAAACATACATGGTTAGAACAGACGAACGAGGTGCTCAGTAGATTAGATGACTGAAGTTCAGGCCAGAGTATGTTGTCAGTTGCGCTCTGATTCAAACACCATGCTGTATGTGATTCTGTTTGCCCAATATCTCTGCTGTCATCCTCTATTATGTGCCGTGGAGCAGGAGAAGTGTGTAGGAAATGGAAAGGTGCTGAAACCGGAGTGTGTTCTCAGAGCACTGCTAACTTGGCATGCTCTCAACCTTCCAAATCACACCTTCACACAAAACATTCACAGAAAGGCTGTCGTAATTTCCTGCGAGACCTTAAAAACCAAGTCAGGAGCAGACCTGCTGCAGGCCCGTGTCGTAAATCACACAAGGGCAGTGCTAATATTTCATTTCTGCTGAACATCTCTCCGCTCATCGACCGGTCAAAGAGGTAGCCTGGGAAACATCTCTTGCTCTTGGTGATGTATAACACAAACTGTGCGATGCACTGTGAGACATGACGTGGAAACGAAAAATAATAGCTTTTTGCTAAATGCTCTCTTGACTTTTAAGGTACTATATCTGGGTAGATAAGATCGGTTTCCGTAAGTGCTGTACTTTTGTCCACTTTTGAAGTGCATTACTTGATTTTTTTTTTTTTCCCACTCAAAGACATCACTAACTTCAGAGGGAAACATCCACTACAATCTAAACTTACTGTTCTTTTTGCTTTCCATGCTGAACTCATTAAATACCACCAATAATACAGTTATGTAAGCTGTCAGTAATAAAGCTCCGTGTAATATACCACCCTGAAAAGGTCGGTTCAAGAAAATTGATTTTCCTTTTTTAATATGTAGCCAGAGTTTTATATAGTTCCACTATCGGCCCTTCAAATAGCTTTAATATTGGGAAAAAAATTATCTCATACCTCACCACGTGGCAAAATCCTGAGCACTGCAAATGCAATTATTGGGTGTAGGTATTCTGAATTCATCATTTCCATGCATATTCCAACTCCAAACTACATACATTTGAATACCCATTGGAATATATTTTTTTACAGCTGATATGTATTTATCTAATGAGTTAGAGTGCTGCTGAAGGCGATTACTGCCTCATGCTGAGATAGCTTTATTCTCACAGTCAAAAGGACCCTAATAAAAAGATTTAAATGACATTGAAAGTTATAAAATCCCTTTCATACAGGTGGAACGCTAAAATAACAGCCACCCTCAAAGACTTCTTTGTGAATAGCCAACAGATGAAGAGGACAAAGATGAAATTAACTAAGGTACAAGGTATTAGATAAAATAAATCCATTATTAATATCTATAATTATTTAGTGCATTCATATTCCAGAATCGTAACCTATAACCAGAAATCCGTGTTCAAAAACTGAGCTACAAAAAGTCACCACGCAGAATGATTTACTGGAACTATCAAGACTGGTCCAACAAAGACCTTTAGACACATGATTGATGATTTTAAACTGCAACATCAGTTCACATTAGACATCATCTCAGGATGCTTTACCAAGAAACAACAAGTTAAAGTCATAAATCCAATTCCATTCAAATCCAGTTGCAGTCAATTCATTCATTTTGTCATACAATACATCCACATGTGTATTATGAATAGTTCCATCCATCCATTATTTTTTACCTGTTTCTTCCTTTTCAGGTTGTGGGGGGTCACTGGTGTCCATATCCAGCAGTCACTGTGCGAGAGGCACCCTGGACAGGCCTCCAGTCCATCACAGGGACACAGAGAGATAAATCTAGACAAACAACCATTCACTCTTTCACTCACACCTAGGGGCAATTTAGAGTTATCTATCAGTCTAACATGCATGTATTTGGTCCGTGGGAGTACCTGGAGAAAACCCACACATGCATGGAGAGAACATGCAAACTCCACCCAGAAGTGCCCCTGGCCGGGATGCAATCTGGCGACCTTTTCATTGAGAGGCAGCAGTTCTATCAACTGCGCCACTGTGCCGCCATTAAGAATACAGGTAGTCCTCGGTTTACGTTCGAGTTCCGTTACAACAGCCCGTTCGTATACCAATTTGAACGTAACCCAAAACTGAAAGCACATGGCGAACGGTAACGGCGTTACATTTTTTTTCAATGTAACACAACAATAGCGTACTTAAAATGCCGTTTGGCTGTATTTCCAAGCAGTTAGCTAACACAATACCCTCAAAAAAATCAAAAAACACATAAAATGCTGCATAAAAAAGTCAATGTGAGGTGTGAGGACGTCACTGGGAGGCGGTCGTATGTGCGAAAAACTTTAAACCGAGGTCCACATATATTAAATTAACTGATTTATAACTATTTTTGTGTTTCGCTGTCAGACTGCAGGTCTACTTGTGGTTCCTAGAGTTTCCAAAAGCAAAATGGGAGGCAGAGCTTTCAGTTATCAGGTTCCTCTCTTGTGGAACCAACGTCCAGTTTCCATCCGTGAGGCTGACGCATTGAATTATTTTAAGATTATGTTTAAATTTTTCCTTTTTGATAAATCCTATAGTTAAGGTCAAGGTTTCCTGAGCTTTCCCTAGTTATGCTGCTTTAGGTTTAGACTGCTGGAGAACATTTTCTCACTCTGCTGCTGCCTGTACTTGCTTTACTGCACCTGTTTGTATTTGTAAGTATTTCTATTCTTAACATGTGTTTTTCGTCTTTCCTCCAATATAAAGTACATCTGGACCTGTCGTTCTGTTTGTGTGTTGCTCCTTCCTGTTCCTCTCAAACCCAGCCAGTCGAAGCAGATGGCCGCTCGTCCGGAGCCTGGTCCTGCTGGAGGCTTCTTCCTGTTAAAAGGGAGTTTTTCCTTCCCACTCTTGCCTTTCTGCTTGCTCAGGATGAGCGACTGTGACGAAGTGAAGATTCAACTCAATCTGCTGGCTTCCTTACAGAACTTTTTGAAATGGGCTTTTTTGTGTTTTTGTACAATGCTCCGAGACGACTTCTGTTATCACTTGGCGTTTTATAAATAAACTGAGTTGAATTGTTTGCTAAGGTTGCGGTAGTTAGACTAGTCCGCCATCTTGAATCCGATCGACCCTACAGATTTATTTATTTAGATTTTACTACAACGTGTATCATGTGATTGTTTTTCTTTAAATCCATCCTGCGGATCATGAGACATTTTGCTAACAGACTTACAAGGCTGATTCAAAGCAATAATGCCAAAGTTTCAAACAAAGATGTAGTGAATTTGTTAGTACTTGGAATATGTGCCGGGGTGACTCAGCCATTAAAACACCAAAATAATCTATTTCTGTAAAATTATACACAAGCAAAATTATCATTGCCCACCTTTTATCAACAGGTGGGGAAATAAAAGGTCATACTTGGACTGAAAATTAATAAATAAGAGCTATGTGTTGTCATCATTGTATGTTCTCATACAATGAGAAAATTAGTTCTCTGTATTTAACCCAACACACCTGAGATGCACGCAGGTGGAGCAGTGGGCAGCTACGTCAACGCCCGGGGAACAGTTAGGGATTGGGTTTCTTGCTCAAGGACCCCACAACTTTCTGGTCCCAGGTGGGCTGCCCTACCTCAGCCCCCAAAAAGCAACCAATGTTGAATGAAATGGTTTGAAAGAAGTTCAGAAAACGACTGTTCAAAACGGATTTAAAGGATTATAAGAACGTTTGGCTCCTTAAAAGCTAACTATGAAGAAATGAAAAATGGTTCAATATTGTACATTAATCAGGGCATCAGGTGACTGTCAGACCAGGATATACTTTTAACAAACTTTAATGTGTCTTTCAACCTAAAACAGAAGACCCATTGAGCTTAAAAATGCACAAAACTGATAATGAAACTTTAAAAACTCATTTAGCATACGATAAACGTTTATTTTGCATTGTTCAGTCTCAGAAGACAAAAGTTAAACCAAGCCACACAAATATTTTTAGTTTATTTCCTGTTTTCAACTAAAACCAGACCCTAATTAACTTAGAGCTATTACTTGTTTACATTTCTCATTAGAAAAGAGTATGTGAAGCAAATTTCAAAGCTTTGTAAAATCCAAGACTCTGTGCCAACAATCAGCAGCCTGAGGCTTTTCTAAGAAGCTGACTTGCACTTTGAGAATTAAAATAATTAATGACCAAAAACCTGGAATGAGGAGACAGCGAAAGCTCGTTTGTGCAGCTCTTACTACAGTTTATGATCGTTAAAAAAATATGAACTGCGAGTATAATTGTTTAAACGGCAAATCAAAACCTCCATTTTAAGTGCAAAAAGCTGTCAGAAAGATTCAGCAGATTAGGCCGACT
>JARVGV010001740.1:16526661-16538711 GCA_031762435.1 Hypsolebias longignatus | reverse complement strand
CTGTGACCAAAGATGAGATAACCTCTGCTGGCATTTCTCTGAGTCTTACAAGATTTTAAAGCCACACCAGCAAAGTAGTTCCTTGTCAGACTTTTTGCTGGAAGAACAGTCGAAATAGACTCTGTGTCTGTGTCTAAAACTGTCAATAACTCATGCTGCGTTTACAGCTTGAGAACAATTACATGCATTGCCCATGTACTGTACATGTAATTATGGTTAAAATGCACAATAAGCAATTCTGTGGTTAAAATGTGGTGGGTGCAAAACATTGCAGATTTTAGGGGAGAGAAAAAATATTGTATCAATTAAATCCTGATTATTAACATTTTTTTGGCATGCAGTAAAAAAACTGACAAATGGCCTCATTTCTAGACTATGCAACATTAAAAGCTGATATTTAATTTTCTATAGGATTGACTAAATCAATAGGGGTAAGTTACATTAATAAACAATAAAAACATATGTTTATATTAATATAAAGCAATAAAACATCCATCCATCCATTACCTTTTACCTGCTTCTGTCTTTTCGGGTCGCGAGGTCACTGGTGCCCATGTCTAGCCATCACTGTGTGAGAGGTGAGGGACACCCTGGACATGTCTCCAGTCCATCACAGGCACACACAGAGACAAACGAGAGCTATCCACTCTCTTACTCACACCTAGGGACAATTTAGAGTTACCAATTAGCCTAACATGCATGTTTTTGGATTGTGGGAGGAAACCGGAGTACCCAGAGAAAACCCACGCATGCATGAAGAGAACATGCAAATTCCATCCAGAAAGGCCCCTGGCCAGGATTTGAACTGGGGCGACCTGCTCACTGAGAGGCGGCAGCTCTACCAACTGTGCCACCGTGCTGCCAGCATAAAACATTTCACACTATTACCCATATGTACTAGTTTAGGATAGACTGTTTTAGCCAATTGTATTTTAGTCATGAGAAAAAAAAACAAAAAGTCAAACTATGACAATTCTTTCAGAAAGAAAAGTTTTGCATCTTCTCATATAAAAAAAAATAATAAAATAAATAAAATCACAGCACGTTCCAGACAATTACCAGACAGACAGGACCTTTACTTGGAGACAACATACCACACACCTAATTAAAAGTTTGATTTGCACAGGACAAAGGTTGTGCAATTGAATGTTCAAGAAGACAGAGCTATCTCCCAGGAGATTGACCACAGAGGAAGCCATTTGTACATTATCAGTTTTGATAAGATTAGCGCAGTTGTTTACTAGAATGTGATTAAATTATGACAAATTGCCAAACCTCTTGTGTCAGTACATGACAAGGCGTTCATCTAATGCTGAAGGGAGGCCGAACCATCCACTATAAATCATCACCATGGTGCATGACGGTGGCCTCGCTTCATTTGTGATGAATCTCATGAACATTCAAACACCTTTAAGCTTTCATTACATTGTGGTCAATAAGTCACTTCAATTACCTTGAAGGCCAAATGCAAAGTTAAAACAATAGATTTACATGAAAAACTTCCCATTGCTTAATGCGTCATATTCACACATTCACAGGTGAAGGAAGGTTAAAGTAACATGAATAACTGTGTTAAAAAAACACTGTACATACTGTACTAAATATAAAGAATACAACTGTTGGGTCAACTACTAATTTTTGGACAACCATACTGAAGTTTTGGAGGTTTTGACCATTATCATCTTGGCATTTTGTTTGGCAAGATAACGTGCAAGGTATGGATCAAACAAAAAAAACCTGAGGACACTACGTTCACCCATTGGTTGCACTTACACCCACTAGCTGCACTTACAACTACAAACATCATACAGCATTTGGCTCATACATAATCAGCTTGAAATGCTGTATGGACAATTACTGCTTAAAATTGATTTCAAAGACTAATGGCTTTAAATAAAACTGTACCAGGAAATCCATTTCTGTGCTGATTGTAATATCAAGATATTTCTAAACTTTAATAAATACCCATCTTTTCCGTTTTACTGTTGTGAGTATAAAGAGCTTTGGAGTTGGAAAGTACAAACGTAGATTGTCTTGTTTTTGCTTCATTTTATTTTTTAACAAAAAAAGTAACAAAAGAAACATTGCCAGGCTTCAGGTGTCACAGAAACAAATAGTGACAGATTAATGTGTATTTCTCACTATGCAGTTGAATCATTCCATGACGTTCCTTGTTTTAATTTTGTTATACGTCTGATTTACTTGCACAAAATTTAAATGTCTGTGATTTACCAGTTACGTTTTGTTGAGAGGTCTAAGATCAGTAAAAAAATTTTTAAAAAAAATCATTCTGCAGTGGATGGGCCATGGCTGAATGTGATTAATACTTGTTTACGGAAAATAAATTGCAACCACATTTTTAGCTATGACGACTCAATACTAGTGCACAAGCAACTGCTAATGAGGAATGAATGATGCATATACTGCCTTTATACAAAATGAAGATGTGCCTGTTTTGCATCGCTTCCTTGTCAATCAAACCTGAATGCAAATTAGCAGCTCAGGTAAAGACTGACACAGTCCACAGCATCCAATTACAAACCACACGCAAACGCGCACACACACGTGCGCAGGCGCGCTCGTGCATACACACACTTTGCCATTTTTGTTAATTTCAAAAATTTTGTAATCTGCACATATATCATGCACGTACACATTTTTTTGTTGAATAGCATAACATATGTAGCACAGTCACAAGTTTATGTCGATTTTGAGAGAACAACGTTGATGGAATCCCTGCGTCTTTGGCTTTTACTGGCAAGAAGTCAAGGTATGGAGAAAAACAAAAGGGAAGGATGTGAATCTTGCTTGGCCAGGAAACAAAAGCAGCAGACAAAAGGAAGATGAGGCTGACAGTCTCTGGAGAAGACTGTACTGTAAGATCTGTGCTGTCTTTGTTTCTCTCTCAAAGTAAAGAAAAACGATTTACTGAGTCACACATACAAAATACATATAGAATTTTGTTTTAGTCATGATGTCATACTGTAAATTTTGCAAATGTGCCAACATGTAAGGATTTGTTTAGAGAATACTATAATTTATTTTAGAGATTAAAATGTTATAGAATAAAAGGATCAAAAAATGCAGAAAAAAATGAAGTGCATAATTTAGGCTAAAATAAATAATTCATAGAAATGCAAAAACCATTACAGCTACAAGTACCAACCATTTCTTTCTCCACTTTTTCTATGTCTCACATCTTAAAGCACTTCAGTCTCTTTAGTGTGCCTTCAGAAGAGCAAAACTAAGGATGACTGCATTGCTTGGTTGAAAAATAAAGAAGAAACTACATAAAAATAAAAATAAAAAAACTTCATCAAAGCACAAAGCTTTCTTAAAAGATAGGGATTAAGGCAGCTGTTAATTCACCGAGAGTGTACATATGAAATTTTATATTTGAATCAATATGTGTCAAACTGCTTGAAAATGCAATTATCCAATGCTTTAGGAAAAAGACTTCACAGATGGAAGATTAAAGATAAGTCCAATGTTCCACTTAGAAGATTTTGCATCAGCACATACACAGCTTTTCAGACACGTGACAGCGTGTTACGTGCTGCACCACTCAAAGAAAGCAAACTAAGAGAAATGCAAGTATTTGTATAAAAATACAAGCAGTCTTAATATGCCAAGTGAGCTAATCGGTTCCTTTGTCGGTTCTTGGAAATATCAAGCCGCAATTGAAGGGCATCTTGGTGTTTTGGCCTTTCACCCCCTCCCCCACATGTAATTTGTGCTCAAACAGATAAGTTAAGTGAATTTAAAAAAGAAGGATGCAAGTTTATTTTTGAATGACAGCTTGTCTATATTTTGTTCTCAAAAGTGATATCTGCATGTCAAGGTTGAATTTAGCTGACATTTTTTAAATGTTAGCACAAACATACAAGTATTCATTTAATGTTTGTTGCTACAACTGGTTTTTGTTTTTATCTAAGATGGAACAAAAGTGTTATCTTTTACTTAAATTGTGTGCACAATTCAGCATTTTCAATATTTTTTGTGGCCGTTTCATTTCATTGTATTCATTTTTTGTGTCTTCAGTTTAGAGTTTCAGCCTCTGACGGTCAATGCAGCATCAGTTTGTAAGAGAAAATTTTCTATTACAGCAGCTCACTTTCATATGCATAGATATTTCCCCCTTTTTTCTTTTCTTCAGAGCAGTAGCAATTTAACACAATCCAACACAGCAAATTGTGGCACACTGCATACAAGTCTCGCCTCTCTGTAATTTATTGTGAATAAAATTAAATCTGGGAAGAGGGGAAAAAAATACATTTTTTATTTAAAAACTAAAAGTCTGAAGAGCAAACTGTTTAGTCATTTATTCTAAGAAAAAAATTAATTCTAACAAAAAGATTTAGAATGACCTTTTTTTTATATATATATATAAACAAAAAGATTCATATAAAAAAGTATAAACTGTGCAAACTGCCGTTTGCTCCAACTGACATCAGGTGTGAACAATCAATGTTGGCGTTGGCCCAACACAAGAAGTGACTCATCTCACATGCATTATCTGTGTGGTTGAGTATTATGTGTGGAGTGAGGCTGTGCAAGTGGACTCTATGAGAGGAGAACCCTCATACTTAGATGCAATCAGCTGAACCAAGAGGGTTTAGAGAGAGATGCATGCAGCTGTGCTTTATCCCAGACACAATGACTCCCAGATTAAGGAAACTGGAACGAGGAAGGAAGGGAATAAACGATCACAGGGAAAATGGGAAAGGGGAGTGGGGGGTGGGGGACTCCAAACACATCTGTCCTCAGTTTTTCTGCAGCTTTAACACCAAACCACAAGCATGGCCATGTACAAATCTGTCTCTGCTTGGAAAGGCTGCCTGCAGAAATGTTTCCAGACCGTGGCTTTTTAACATGAGGACTCGTGGGAATTCTTTGTCGCTTCTCAGTGAAACCAATGTTAGTCAGGGTCACACTAACATTGACAGTGGTGGCACAAACAAGCAGGTGGTGCAAAATGTGAAACAGAGTAGACAGCTTCTCAAGCTTCCTTGTCGTCTCT
Organism: Hypsolebias longignatus; assembly: GCA_031762435.1. NCBI lineage: Eukaryota > Metazoa > Chordata > Actinopteri > Cyprinodontiformes > Rivulidae > Hypsolebias > Hypsolebias longignatus. Next base: position 16,533,691 of record JARVGV010001740.1, on the reverse strand, counting down.
GCTCGTCTCTTATTGACTCGGTGCATTCGTGTGATATCAAATAGTTTGTATTTAGAACGACACAAACAACGTCATACATTGTGAAACAAACTTATTCTTGTCCAAGTATCCCATTTTTTATTTTAACTTTTCATGTTTCTATGCTTTTTCAAAAGCTTTGATATAGGTTTTCAGTTTTTCAAAATGGAAGAGATCATGTTGCCTCCACCTGTCAGCTTTCCAAACTCAAAGACATGGAGAAAGATGGAAGAGACGGAGAGAGGAGAAACGGTATATTTGGTTGGTGTCGTTCTATCATTCTGCTTAGTGGAACCTTTCAGGCAAAAAAAAAAAAAAAAAAGAATGCAAGTTCACAGAGTGTTAAGCAAACAGAGAGCAGATTCACCAGGACAACATTCCCCCAACACTGGAACTTTTTCAAAAGCCTTTTATTCTCCTGAGAGCAGCTAAGGCATTGAGAGTGATTAAATAAACCACAATGCACTCCCCTTATCCAGCAAACTATTTTTGCTGTATCTCACTGGTGGTTTTGTTTTCTCCTTTTGTGCACATGCAACAAGAGGCGAGCCAATTCAGAGCAAATTTCACAACATGAGTGAAAAGACAGTTGAAAAATAAAATTGTGACAACAGTAAGAAAATCACAGAAAAAAGTTAAATAAATTATAAGTGTGGCATTACGGATATTAGGGATGCACAATATTATTGGCATGGATTGGTCAATATTACCATTAAAGCTCAATATTGGACATCGGCCATTCCATCAAAATAACTAAACGATATAAAAGGTGCTGTTTTTGTGTGACAACCCAGTGACAAGGATGCCTGCAGTGCAAAACGTGATGACGTCACGGGCGCTTACCTGATGTCACGGCGGAGAGGAAAATTCAAAATGACAGCAGTGTGGAAGGTTTTTTGTTTGTAGAGGATGTCGGATTCCGAAAATTGATGGACTATATTGAGCCTCGCAACATCGTTCCCAGTTGGAGACAATTTTCCGATGTAACCTTACCTGAGTTACAAGCTGCCATTTCCGACGTCATTGAGAATCTAATAGTCGATAGCACCACTTGTTGGTTACATTTTACCACAGACATTTGGACATCAAGTGTTAGCCCCGTTAGCAAGATTAGTCATACAGCACAATGGATAGAAAAACTTTGAACTTAAAAAGGAGCTGTCCTTCATGCACAGGAGTGCAGAGGACCCCACACTGCAGCTAGGAACCTGGAACAAGCCTCCACAAGTGAGACAGCATCGCAGGTGACTAATGCTGATAAATAACATTTAACTCATTTAACATAAGTTAAAGTGCTATGCATATCATATGTCTGTTACTGAATATATGTCACCAGCTCTTACAGCTGTTGCACAATGTTTGTAGCAAATAAGCCTAAATAAGAGGAATATGTTCTGACTAAAGAAAGTATATAAAAATATCGGTTATCAGCCAAAATAAGTTTTAACATATCAGCATATCGGCCAAAAGTCCAATATCGTGCATCCCTAATAACTTCAGCCATAATGTACTTATGTGGCAAGACTAAGATGTTTCAGCCATTTTTTTTTCAATAAGCTGAAAACCAGAAATAAGACAAGAAAAATCCACGATATATTCAGCAAGCTGGCAAAACTTTGGAAAAAGATAAAGAAATTCACATGTGATTTCTAACACTGTTAAAACTTGAATACAGTTCCGAGAGAAACAGCTCCACTTTCGTTTTGTTCAGTTCATTTTAGTCTCTTAATTTAGTGACTCAGTCCCACACAGAGACTAAATATGTCCACTGCTGTTTTTGTTTTTGAACCCACATAAAAATGTTTAAAAAACTCAGGCTGCGTCACACACTTGTCCTGTTTTGATGAACACTGACCACTGAGTCAGTTTGTGCTCATGTCCAACATATTGCTGACTCTGTGATTCATTTTGTCGCAGTTCAGTGAGTGTCACTCCTCATGGCCATCATTATCTGGGAGGTGATTAGGCTGATGCTGCTGCGTCTGCCTGTGTCTGTTTTTGTACAAGTGGAATCCATAATGTGACACAAGTGCTCCTCCAAAGGTTGTCGCCACATGAAAACACAATCAGCGTCACTCGGAGTGGAAGCGCGGCCTTATCTGATGCTACTTATAAACACAGAGGCACACATCAAAACATACACAAGATTGCATTTGCATGTGCGAGCGAATGTTTCCAGTAGGTTTTAATGGTGTACAAAGAGCATGTTTGTCTGAGAAAAGAAGACATTCTAGCTCTGCCTTGGAGAATCAAATGCAGTCACTCACACAGGAAAGCAAGAGTACTTAAATGCTCAGCCAATCCCAGAGAGGAAGCAATAATCTGTGTTCTCTATCCAAATGCGTGCCTCAGACGTCCACTCAACACGACCGCCGAGGGATGAGTGCAACATAAACAGGCACCTCGGAGTGAACCGTTGTGACAAAGATCACATAAATAAACATGCCAAGTACAACAAAGCCTGCTGATCTGACGCCAAAGCCGTCGGGAAAACAAAATTCAAACGTGTCGCTTGTCAAAACAGCCTAAATTATTTTCTTTAAAAGCATTCACTTTGTCACTGGCGTGTCTTTTATTTCAGACGGAGGGAAAACAAGGTGTAATCAGGTGCTGAATCACCCATAAATCACCCATATCTTCAAACGCCTGCAACACGAATGAAGCACATATTAGACTTGTTTGTGCAGTTCTGCTTCTTAGCATTGTGATGCTAAGCACAGTGTGCATTAGCATTCTTATTATGAAAGCCACCGAGATGTGACAGTGCTCAAAAATGCTTTGAGAATGACGTGTAGCTTCTACAACACCTATTACAAGCTCAATATATGTCAAACTGGCTGAGTTATAGCCATGTTTGTGTTGGCTATGGATGACTGTGGTAGAGGTAATCTGCAAATACAGTAATTAGTGTTAATAAAATCTGCCCAATGGTTCAGAAGACATTTCACTAAAAGACAAACAGAGGTGACTCTAACAGTTATTATCAGAGTTTTAAGAAGAGATTTTTCACAATGGGAAGAGCTCAGTGTAGGTGTTGTGAATGACTCTCCTACTCAAATGCTTAAAACTAGTTGAGTTATAGCCATTTTTGTATTGGCTATCAATTAGCTGTGGTGGCCACCTTAAATTTGGGCAACTCTCCAAATGTCAACAAGTTGTAGACGTACATTTTTTAAACTACTTTCTGAAAATGCCATTAATCGCTCCAGTGGTTCCTATGTTACAGATACACAGGGTTTATGCCACAAGTTGCCAAAGTTTTAATCAAACCCATAGCACATGGTTAGTATGTTAGAGATAATGCTCAACCAATAGCACATCAAGTGTTTGCTTAATACTTGTAAAAATTAACTACAAACTTATGGGTATTTTTGTGTTTTCAATGTTCAGTTGACTGCGGTGGCCACCTTAAACTAAAGAAAAACATTCTCATCATCAAATGTGCTCTCAGAAGATCAAATCAAACAGTCCAAAAAAATGCAGCTTTTTTAAGGGGAAAAAAGATACCTTTGAAAAATATAGTGCATACAATAAAATGGAAAATAATCCAGCTGTTGTCATAATTAAATTCATGTGAGGCACACCGAATCTAAAAAATAATGTAAATCCAACTCTTTTTGTTTTATACTCATGGTTGTGTCGCCCTCTATTGGCTGATATCCACAGTGTTGTTTACTAAAAATAAAAAATTAAAAACATCCTCATCATTATGCCTGACTGTACCTTATCAGGGTTGCTGCAATAGAACAGTCATTAACATAAACTGAGAGTCAAACAATTACTAAAGCAGCTTTGTTGGATTTCTTTCTAGAAATACACAAACTCCATTCAATTATTTATGACAAATATAAAGCATCACATGAGTGTTTGAGTGGGAAAAGTCATTATAGTGTACTGACTTTCTTTGAATGTGTGTGCCTACGTCAATGCATATACTGTAGTTGCATTTATAAAATCATTTTCCTGTTGCTGTGACTCATCAGTGTGTCACGGGCCCTAGCAGAGAGCAAAGTGGCCCTTGTTAGGAGCCTCCCTACAGTTTGGCACAATGCAGCAGGTCATTGACGCAACAGAATAGGAGGAAAAGATTAGCCCTATCGGTGCCGGAAAGGATGATTCACCAATCACTCATGTGTTACAGTCAGTCGGAAACACGAGGAGGAGGAGGAGGGGCGGCCATGATGCACTTAATAACTGAATGTTTTCACTTGACAGGTCGTGGCGCAGCAGGTAGGAGGGAAAGCATAGGCATGAGTCCCAGGTGTGAATTATGCATACCTCTGCCACACTGGTGAAAGACTGGTATAATGAAATGCCAAAAACTACTTTGTATATGTGATGCGCACCCAGTCAGATGCACTGTCACAGTCAAAAGAATGCTTTTTTTTGTGTGTGTGCACAGAGAGCATAGAGACCTGGGGGGAGAACGTGCAAGAGAAGAGTCAAGTAGATGCAACTCCCGTTGCTCTTATCACTTCTCCTGCCCAGCTGCACACCACGGACAAAAGAGTCTGAAAAGGAAGCAACTATGTGGCAAAAGAAGCAGTGTGCAGTACTGGGTAATAACTTTAAACCACTCCTTATTTCTTAATATATTACTTTTTTTGTAAAGTGGTTTTGATCAGTCGTTCTGCAAACTTTGTCCAAGGCTTTTCTGAGACGAGAAGGACAAAAGACCAAATGTAAAAGAACTACAGCATATCAACTTCATCTGAAAGTTGTATATTTAAGGAAATTAGCAATATAAAATCCAGCAAAGTTTTAGGGTAATAGCTCCTTGGAAATCACATTACTAGTGATTTTTGTTTAATGACCATGTGTTTTCAATTGTATTTTTTCATGATTCAATCCCCCACACAAAAGGAAACAAATTGTGTAATTGTGACAAGCTGCTGGTAACAAAGCTGTCTGTTATGTGTTGGCATGGCACTGGATCATCCCTTGAGCTAGGAAGCATCTTCAACAGTTGAAGGTGCTCATTGTAAACTATGAAGTCAAACATAAAAAAGATTTTCTTGAGATTTATAAAATAGTTCAGTTAACTTCAGAAGTGCTCCAGATATTTTAAAATGCAATTACGAAATGTAGGTATGCATTCAAGGTAAACAAAGCATACTTTATTCAACAAACCTGAGCATAAATATGTATGAATACAAGATAATTGTCAGACTTTTCCATCCCAAAAAACTCTTTCATGAATGTCACCACTGCTGACCTATTTACAGTCACTTCACCACTTGCTCTTGTCAAGGGCGGACACCTTCCCCTCCTCTCCCTCCTCTGCTTTGCTTTTGCTCTGTCCTGTCTGTGAAACTGCTTCTGAGCCTTTCTATATATTCATTCAACCTTTATTTAGGCAGGTTGATCTCATTGAGCCTCGAGGACTCATTTACAAGAGAGACCTGGATATAAATATAGATATAAATCTTCCGAATCGTAATTTTTGCTATGGATCTGGTCAGCTGGTCTCAATGCAATTGATAAAATTTTCTCGACAAGAAGACAAGCTTAAGGTGAGCCGACTTGCCCTGATGACACGCACGCAGCTGGATATGTCATTGAGTCTTGGGGCGAGTGGAACGTAATGTGTGTATCTCTGCTGTCCATTGAAGATGTTGTAGATATAATTGGATTTATGATAACAGGTTTCCTGCTTTTTAGAATTGGCTGGTTCCTTTTTAATCAACAAACAAGGAAGTTGTTGGCAGCAAATTTTGACCTGGTCAGGCTGCCTGCCTTGTGTGATGGTTCGCTCCATGCCTTGAGCACACAGACTAAATTTCTTTGCAAACTCTAGGGTTCGCTAGCAGGATGGATCAGATCTTGGGGAATATTCTCAGGCACGGACCAGCAGTGTATCCACTTAATTTGGATGTTTCAGGATCTCTGTGAGGACCAGCAAAGACTCAAGGCAGACATAAATCAGTGAAGTTCTTCCTGTCCCCAGAACAAATGTTGTTTATCTGAATTAAGCTCCCTGGCTGGCCTTGGCAGACCACCTTGTCTCAATTCACCTGGAGGCCCTGTAAATTCGATGCTCTGCCCCCTCCCCTCCCAGCGAGGAAGCCTGCGGACATATCAGAGGGACCCGGCTGAATAAACACTGTCATCATTTCAGGACTCTTGGATTCTCTTGCGCTGTCCTAGGTCGACCTTGGCATCCTCGAGAGTGTTTACGGATCTCACCAGAGGGAACTGGCTGATTATACCATTCTTATCAGAACTCCTACATTGCCTCTTGAGTGTCCTTGGACACACTCACCACCCTTGTTGTCTCCCCTCCCCTGCAGAATGTCTGCATCACTACTGTATGTGCTTATGTGCAGGGTGTTTTTTTCTTTTCTTTCAATTTCAGACTATCTTTCCTCAGCCAAGGAATGAATCTGTTAGGACCCCCCCCCCCCCCCCCCAAAATCCTATACATTGTCACTTTCATTACTTTTTGTCTGTCTAAACAGGTCTCACTTGTAAATGAGTCGAGGATCAATGTGATCTATCTGTATAAATAAAGGCTGAATGAATGAAAAAACTGTTTCCATAAGTAAACAAATGCACATATGGCAGTCGTGCAGACATTTAGCTTGGGAAAACTAATTGTGTGATTTCATTTCTTAAATCTTTATTTTATTTTTTTAATTGTTCTTCATAATGTTGTAAGAAGTGTTTTTAAGCAGCTAAATAACTATAAAATGTTCATCTTATAAGTATCAAGTTTTGGAGCTAAATGAGTATAAAAGCAGACAATGCACAAAAATAAAAAAATAAAATAATTTTCATAAAGCCTGACAACTGTTGGCCTTAAAAGACTTTACTGAAGACTTTAAAGTCTATGAGAAGGGATGCTTAGAAGCAAAAAGTGCAAAAGGAAAGTTTGTACAATACTTGTGCACAGTATTGACAGTACTCCTCTGTGGTCCACACTGCTCTCACCCACCTGGAACAGAAAGACTCATACGTCCGTCTGCTCTTTGTGGACTTCACATCTGCCTTCAACACCATGATCCCCCAAACC
>JARVGV010001740.1:16499291-16512734 GCA_031762435.1 Hypsolebias longignatus | reverse complement strand
AGACAGATCTCTATCGTAGGCTAAATCTCTATCGTTTCTACCGTGTATCGTATATATCGCGCATCCCTAATATATATGTATATATGTATATGAATGAATTTCATGGAAAATTTTGGATTTTTGAAATATCCCTTGAGTTATTTACTTGTTTTGACAATTTTCTGAATGTTTGTTTGAATAGTTTATTAGACAAATAAGGAGCAGATTTAAAAATATTTTTTCTTCATCTGCTGCCTTTCATTTTATATTTATAATCGTTTTTTTAATTACATATAATGTTGATTGATATGTATTTTATTTTGTTATGAAATGAATAAAGAAATAAAATAAAATAAAAATAAATGTCCTTTTTCCAGCCACTTATTGCTACTTGTCCCAACATTTTGGGGATTTGTTGACGCCAGGAAATTTTGAAACAACACCTTTTCCCTTAAAATGATACATTCTCTCTGTTTACACTTTTGATATGTGATTTGTGTTCTATTCTCAATAAAATATTAGATGTTGGCACCTCCACATAATTGAATTCAGTTTTTATTCACAATTTGTTTAGTGTCCCAACTTTTTTGGAATCAGATTTGTACAAATGTAGGACCACAATTCCATCCCAGTACATCAGGCAGAGATAAGCTTCTCCAGAGTCAATAAAAATGGTTTTAGTTGCACCCCATAAGGGACTGGGTATGATTATGAAAACAAGTGAAGTTGGAAAAATACCATTCTAGTATGTTGATCCAATATAAATGCATGCCTCCCACTGGGATTTACAGACTGGAAGCTCTGGGGGAGGACAGAGCTGCAATAACATGTGCTCAATCGTCTCTGTCTATGGCTATATTTCTCCTCAGTCCACACAACATTCTTCCCATGCTTCATTTTATTCAAATGCCATTCTGCTTGTTCAGCTTTCTTCTACTGTCATACATAAAGTAATGTACAAATAAATCCCAAATCCACACTGATCTAAAGATTTGTTGGTAAAATAAAGCCCCTTTGAAAAACTTTGATGAGTAACTCACTAAATCCTTCACTGGAACTTTTCAAAGTGTATGCCTAAAAAGCTAATTCTGCTGAAGTCTGAATGTAGAGACATTACGCAACAAAGGAAATTTTCAGACTAAAGAATTCTAGGGACTTTGACAGCTGGGTACAAGGGAGCTGGACTCCCTACCTTTACAGGCCCTTTTCTGCTTGTATTTAATCCACCATCTGTGAAGTTTTAGCCCATTAGCTGCTAGCTGATTGGTCAAAACCTTGTAATTCATCTTTCAAGTGTATGAGTCTTGTTTTATTGTTCTACAGAAATGCCAAAACATGTTTAAATGGTCAATGTCAAGTCAGCTACTTACATGGATATTGTTATGTAATTGTTGCTTGAGCAGCAGTACATACAAAGATCATACCGTACACGCATACAGTTCATACAAACCAAATCTGGTTTAAAATGTAGGTACACATTGAAGTACAGAACCAAGTCCCGATAGATGTACTTTTACAAATCGCAATCCTATTCCATCTCTGTCAAATAAAAAAATGCTGACTTGTTTATTTTTAAAAAAGGAACAGAAAAAAAAAGATGGCTAAGACATCTGGTTTTTCTTTCTGATTAAGTCCTATTAATAATTTCACAACCTACCTTTGTTCCTCTTGAACCATCATGCAAGCTTTTTTCCCATGACAAAATAAGGACATCTGCTTTGATTAGCACTAACACTAGGAATAATTTATGAGGTCAACGTATATTTTTACTCTGTTTTAGGCATGTTTCTAGGCATACACAAGGCTCAATAGGATTAACCTGTATAAATAAAAGTTGAATGAATGTTACGTTATTTTTAAACCTGTGCTAAAACTCATCAGGAGAAAGCAAATATTTGTTCTGAACTTGTATAACATAGAAAATAGATTAACAAAACCTGACCTTAAGGTGTGTGGTAATGCTTCAGGTACTTACTACACTTTGATCTCTCCCAGAAGCATTACTGAAAGAAAATGATTAAGTGTAACGCCATCTGTCCAGTTGTACTCTAAGGAAGTTGGTCAAAGACTGTTGAAAAGTAATTATTTAAGTTAGAAAGAAAGAGTAGAGAGCAAAGTTCCCCCCTTGGGTTTGACTCCAAGTCCCACTTCTTAATAAGCACAATTCATTTTCCTCCTGGGCCTGGTTCCCTCTATCAATAGTGGCAGGCATGAAAGGTCAATAACCTTGGCTCATAGCCCTCATATGGTTTGCAATGCCATGAATTAATGGTTGACGCCGTTATTGCAAATTCTTCAAGTCAGCCAAAGGAAGCTTATCGTCTACAAAGGTCACAGTGCTTAGATCACTTAATGTAAGAGTGAAGAGCTGACACAGGACCTAAATAAGATTGGGAGTATTGTTGTTAGGAATAATCAGACGAAAGGTTGGGAGTGGTGTTGGTTGGCATCTACAAACTGCTTTTAGGCAGTTGTACATATTGTAATGAGAACAGATCAAAAGGATAGCACTTTAGTGTTTCAGACTGTATTGACTTTATCAAGCGTTGTAGTAGACGACAACACTGTGCATCATTATAAACTGGAAAACATGCACATGTAGCTCTACTCCAAAAAAGTGACCAGGAAATGTAACCTATGACAAAAAAATAAAAAATAAAATAAATAAATAAATAAAATAAAAAAAATCAAACTACAATTATTTTAATAAATAAATAAAATAAAAAAATCAAACTACAATTATTTAAAGATAAAAAAATAAATAAAAATAAAACAATAAAAAATAAAAAAGGCTGATTTTTTTTTATTTGTGTCAAGAAGTCTTAAAAATCTGTCTTGCTGCTTTGGATGCTGTAAGTGCTTTCTGGTGTTACTTCTGGCATTAGATGTGATGACTAACCGTTCCAACTGGAGGGTTGTTTACAGGCAGGGGCAGCTAATTTGAGTTTTCAAAAGCCCAGCTACTGAAGCAAGAGGAAGAGACATCTCAAATGTAAGGCTAAGTGAAAAAAATTTGAAGGAGATGATTTAAAATTGCATCTTCCCTTGATTAACATGGGCAAACTCAGATTTCTGGAAAACAACAGATAAAAAAAACTGATAAATAAAGCACTAATAAAACAGTTAGTTGCAAGGTCTGAAAATGGAAGTATCTGTTTTACAAAACATGGATGCTGAAAGATAATCTAGACTAATGCCTCTCTACTCAACTTTTAGACAAGAAAACTAACGGATCCAGCCAGCTGCGTTATGTCTTCAGTTCTACAGCATTAAAAATTAAAACTGGTCATCCATACACACTAAATAGTACAAACTCATTACTCATATTAGTTCATTTTACATTTCCAATAATATGTCATGTGATAATGTATTTTCATTCTGGGATTTCTGAAAGCATTATTCAATTACCGGTACGCAGTTTAATTTCCAAAATCTCTTTTTAACAGGAAATACAGCCATTTCATTATATCAGTTTATTGTGCTGAAAACATAAGGTTGAGAGTCATTTACAAAAGAAACTCTAATCAAAAGCACATTTACACTCCTGTGCCATCTGCTCTGTATGTATTCACATAATTGTGTTGGTGCTTATGATGAACAAGTTTCAGAAATTAGCAGATCTTCAGTTTGCAGCAGTGAAATCGTTCAAGAAGAATATTTCTCCTCCAGCCTCTGTCCAGCTCTGGTTTCAATGCTACAGGAAATAAATTGGTGACATGCTGCACGCTCTTTAATGCCTCAGTAAATATCGACAGAGGGACAGATAATATAAACTCAGACAAGGCTTAACACAAAGCGATCAGTTGTTCACTGCTATACAGTGTGCACTGAAATGGAGACTAGAAATTGTTGCAGGTCAATCATAATATCTGTGGTTAAGGCAGACACAACTGTCAGCAAGGCCTGGTAACTGTAGATCACTTGAGACAAGTAATCTGCTGGGCTACATAAGGTTATCTGATGAGCCAACTGCTTGGAGGGGATGATGGAAATCAATAATCCCAACAACCAATCAAGATTAAACTTTGGTTGCTACAAAGGCAATTATTCATGAAGTGTAGTTTGAATAAGAAATATTTCTAAAACTGCCAAATACAGACCACAAGAAGTCAATTTTAATGTCATCCAAAAACATTACAGTTCTCAAAACCTTAATAAGCCATACTTCAAATATTACCCGCACAACTAAAACGGAACATCACACGCATGACCGAAGCCATGAAGAAGCCAAGGTCACCACAGGAAACAAACTCAGTTGCAGAATAAAAAAGGAGAAAAGCTACAGTATTGTCCTTGAATTACCCAATTACCGCCCATCAATCACTGTATGGAGCCAAGGGAGCTCCCACATTTTAAAGCCCTAGTGACAAAGAGGGGAAAGGGACAACATGGAAATAATTGGTTGAGGTGATAAAGGACTAAATAAAAAGGAGGGTAGATCGAGAATGTCAGAAGATTAGTGACATCAGAGGCTACTGTCCAGAAAAGCGCTGGAGCATTGAAATTGAAGCCTGCTCCGGAACACAATAGTTTGCGTGGCCTGCAGGAGGTAGACATCTCTTCCCAGGCAGGAAACTGGCCTTTGTGAACATGGCTACAGTATCTGGGTCAGTTAACATGTCCCTGCATCAAATATCTCTTTTGTTGTCAGAAGAATAACACCATGCAAATCTGTGTACTCTTCAATATACAGCACAAGGTTTGAAAAATTGTGTGTCACTTGCATACATAAAAATGTTAAACACAAGGCTAGAATGTTGTCTTTATTTTCTTGATATACACAGACAGCCTCATTAATATATGTATTCCAGTATTACCTTCCTTGTCTGACTCAACACACAAAGGGACTGTTTGTTGTCTGCCTCCTGTCTATCGTTCACAGCTAAGCAAGACAGGTACTGCTGTTGAATCTGTGTCTGAGCAGCACATGAATGTATGCCTGTCCATTTAGAAGAGGGGGGGGGGGGAGGATCTGAAGCTAAATGTATTGCAATATGAACAAAAGATTTAAACAAATGAGAAAGCAGTGGGAGAAGTAGGAGTGGCTCTCTTTTATGTGCCTGCCAATTTCACACGTGAGGATGGAGCTCTTTTTACACTAGTGTAGCTTAACATAATGAAGATGAAAAAAATTGGGCGTAGCTAAAAGGCAAAAATCAAACACTGTAGCTGTGCAATAAACAGGTGGAGAAACACAGACTGAGCTTACTTCATGTGGAGAAAATCTAAAAGATGTGGGATCGTTTGCTCTACAAGCTAAAAAGGGCTGCCCCCACAGAAGAAAAATGGCACTGTAATCCACAAATCAGTCCTTGAAAAAGTAAACAATTTAGTCCATAGTGCTGATGTATTGTCTTCTGGGTGCAAGCTGGCACTTTCTTTTCCACATGGGCTCTAGCATTTCACTTGTGAAAAATAACACTCTCCTAGTTTCATGGAGGCATATGCAGAAAGCCAGGTCAATACAGCTATTTATACATGACCTTATTATACAGTGAGGTCATGCTATGCACTCTGTGTGTTTTTCAAATTAAATAACACACATCAGAAACAGTATGCAAGACAAGCCACAGTTGCCAACAATGAGCCTGGATTGTTCTCATGTAATAAGCAAACAAAAAGATTGGTTTGTTAGGGAAAAAAAAACATTTTCTCTCTCTCTACTAGGTTTTTATGTAAAAGAGCACATACAGTATCAATTTTAAAACTTTCATAGTCGAGCATCATAGATGAAGAAGCTCAGGTGTGAATGAGAACCAAATCTATAAACCCTGTTCACACACAACTGAGTTAAGGAGCAAAAAGGACTGCTATTTAAAAACTATATTTAGTCCTCTGAATCATTATAGAAGTTTAAATTTTGATTTACGTCTGACTATGTGAATAGATAAATGACCATCTTTTGTCTCTCACCAGTCACAGTCAGATTACCGTAAATAGCATGGCCTGAGTACCGTAGTTATTTTCACACAAATACAAAGTTAACAGAGGCAGATGGCTGTAGAAATCTCTGTCACCAGAATATTTGTTCACAGCATCACAGAGCTCTATGGGCAGACCAAGATAATTATATGCCAAGGACAAACACCTAACAGACACTCTCTAGCATTGGAGAGGGACACCTTAACTACTGCCCAATGTCACTGGCATATGGTCCAGAGCCAGAGGTAGAGGGCATGGCCTGCAGCTGACAAGAGTGATATGAACAGAGGTGATGACAGACTGCGAGCCAGTATATAGCCGCTACAAAACAACAACTTGACATTTAGGCATTCCATAAGCACCTCTATGCCTCCAAATATGCAGTGATAATTTCAAGTTCAAAAAGATTTGAACATATAAAATCTATCCCATCTTGTGTTGCCAAACAGACTCCAAAATCCATAAATGTGGGTTTTATAAGCATTGAAACCATTATTGCTTAACTACTTTTGTCATTCTTTAGAAAAAAGTAACATGGATAAGGTTACGGTACTTTCCAAATCTTGAGCGAGTCTCAATCTGTTTGTTGTAATGGTTATGTAGGCCAATACACTCCCCGAGACAAAAAAAAGAAGGTAAAGTTTCAGCTAAATAAAATCAAATTTATGTAGGTCGGTTACAATAAAGAGTAACACAAATTCACCCCCACTGTGTTGGTGATGCCTTAGCTCAGTATTGGAACACAGCCTTCATTACAACATATTGATCTTAGCAAACAAAGACCCTGAATTTATTGATCCACTTGCAGGAGAAAAAAAAAGGGGGCGGAGGATGGGGGCAATGAACTGCTCTTTAAAACAAATTTAGTCAAACTGCTGCTCGAGATTAAAAAGAAAAAAAATAAAATAATCAAGCAATGTTATGGAATGAACTCTCATAAAAAAGGAAACAAGGATGACCATATGCTTGCTCAGGAGGTCACAGGGTGACAAAAAAAAATGTGTGAAACATGCAGCAGCTGCACAAACTTCAAAACGTCTCATGTTGCTCTTAAAATTTAAAATGTGCAGCGTGAGATATCCAAAGAACCTACACATCCCACTTGAATCAGAAATGAAACAATGAAAGTCAGTTTGTGAATAAAATTGTGCAGCGGTGACGCAGCTTAATCATCGTTCCTACACCTCAAAACAAGATGACAGGTCCATTTATTCATGGTTTAGCTAGCAGACATCCTACTCCAGAAATTATTCCTTGTAGTCCTGAACTAATACCAAAAAAGGAACTACTCATTGAGAATTGTCCTGTTTATGTCTCTAAGTGATCTATGATCACCCCTGAAGGTCACAATAACATAGGGTAACATAAGGTCATGCAATTGTGGCCTCTGTGGTGATGTGTCAGGACCTCTGGAACTGGTCTCTCATTCATCTGTACTTCAACAGGAAAATCCTACAAGTTTTATTTCCAATCTGGGACCGGAGAAAAAGAGTTGGGTTGCTGCTGAGTACTTGCCCCAGTTTACATGGGAGGGTTAAGCAGGGTCACGTTTTCCCAAATGCTGGGGCCCCTTAAAAACACACAAGTGGTTCCAGTTTTAAACAGGACCATTGGTTTCTTAATAGAGCACAAAGAACTGAAAAGGTAAGTCAGTGCAAAATTTGAAATTTCACAAGCATGTTTGTGTTGTCAAAAAGTTGACTTTGTTTATTTAAACAGTTTTCCTTAAACAAACACAGCAGAAGGACATAATTAATCTTAATGATAGATCACCTTAAAAATAACCTGTATTAAGCCCAAGAGAGCTCTCTTGTTGATGGTCACACTTCTGATGTTGACATTAATTGTTTTAATCACATTATTAAACTGGTCAACTGTAAATCCCCAAATCACACACCCACAGCCCCCCAAGGATTTGTGGAGCCAACTAACTGGACCCTCGCGTCACCTTCACATTAAAAGCACTTGAACCAAGGCCAAAGCTGACAAGAAGCATACCTCTTTCATTGCTAGAGCTTGCATAATTGTCAGGAAAATAAGTACATGTCAGGGTTGAGGGGTGGAGGAAAGTAAAATGAAAGCGGAATAGAAAATTATGGGTAGAGATGGCAGAATAAGAGGACCCATTAAGTTCAATTAAGCTTTTGGGCTTTTCATTAACCTAGTTTAGGGGAGGGAAACCTCTGCTGAATAATGCTCTGACTGACTTGCTTTGCTTCTCTGCACTAAAGGCTTCATCAAGACAAAAAAAAAAGGCATGATGTGTGTCAGCTCTCCAAAGCCACCAGAATTCATTAGACACCCAGAGGCAAACCACCCGCAGCCACATACCTCAAATTAAATGAAATCTAGTAAAACAAGTCACTTTATCAACCAGCTAAACAAGATAAGAGGAAATCTTGCACAGGTGAGTAAAGACGTTTTAGCTTCTCTTGGGTTATAGGAACGAGTAACTGTGTTTGGTCATTTCTCGTCTCTACATATCAGACAAGAGCAAATATTCCAGCCGTATAAGCAAGGTCAGGAAGGCTTTAGAGGGCAGACATTCCTCACTGAGCTCACCCTCCCTTTAATGGATCACTAGAGACAAGTTTTCATAGCCCAATCATTGTCCTACCAAGCCCTTCCCCATGCTGTTCTTTAATTTATTCTTCTCTTTCATCTCTCATTTATTGAAAACAAATCAGAAGTCATTTGGACATTTAAATGTTAAAGTTTAGTAAACACCAACATAATGTGATTAAGGCTCTATTTACACGGGCACGGTGGGGGGGGGTGGGGGGGACGGAGTTTTTTTTTTTCAGATTTTTATTTGAGGAAAAAAAATTGTGTTGACACGGGCCACATTTCGTGTTTACATGTACCCGCAGCAACCCCCGCAAATTTGCTGTAGTTGCCATGCCAGGTCATCAGTTGGCGCTGTGAATTTTTTTACATTCACCTAATGCACATGCGGACTGCCTGGGACTGCTCTCGGTAAGTAAAAGTAAAGTGCTAAGTGTTGACATCATTGTATGTTCCCATGCAATGGTGAAATTGGTTCTCTGCATTTAACCCATCACACCTGGGATACAGCCAGGTGGAGCAGTGGGCAGCTATGCAAGTGCCCAGGGAGCAATTAGGGATTAGGTATCTTGCTCAGAGACACCACAAAACGAATGGCTGGGGATCGAGCCTGGGACTTTAGGGTCCCAAGTCGGCTGCCCTGACTCTATCCTATCTCGGCTCCTAAGGACTTCCTCTGGGCTGAAAGCCCAGCCAACAAGTTAAATCTAGATTTTGGCTGGATTTTGAATACGAGTTGACAGATTTGATGCCAAACGGACCGCTTCGTCTAATAGCTTGACACTGGTCACTGAGCAGACCAGAACTGACGAGGATGATGTCAGACCTCACTCTGGTGCTAATCAGTAGCAATGCTACACAGCAGCTAAATCAACGTTCTTAACAATATTAGTTTGTGGTTAATTTGGTAACACAACAACCAAATGAGTTTTTATTTTTATTTTTCCTGCGAGGAGACGCTATCCTCCCACCATAGGGACTGGTTCCGAACAAGCATACACCTCGGTCTGAGGCTCAGTGGTGCAGGGGGACGTCGAAGAGAGAGATGTTGGAGCAACTATTCACTTAAAATTTCCCTCAGCTTTTTCCAATCCGTTCATTTTTTTAAGCTACATTAAGCAAAGGAGTAACAGCCTGTTCAAGCCAGATAAACAACATAGTGTCAGTACCCAGATTTGAAGGATTCAAGGTTCTTTGTCATTCACATGACATGGACGAGGAGCTGGGTGCAGGCCCCTGGAGATTTCCTCTTGGAACCCAGGACCCGCCTCCAGCTCCATCGTACTCCTCCCCATGTTCGGATCTCCCTCAGAAGTGGCAACTCATACCAAATAAATTAAGGAAACCTGAATTAAGTTTTATAAATTGTATTAAAATAAAGGCAGGAAAAGGTTACAGTCTACAGCGGATATGATCAGTATCCGGAGAGAGCAGTGTCCTGTGTCATTACTGATTTATAGGGCCTAGGCTCCGCCCTTCGCAGAAGGGGAGCTCTTCCTTTCACGTGTATGAGAGGGCGTGACTAAGTGTGATCTCAACAGATCTTCTGTGGATTGATCCATATGGAAAAACATGGGACAGTGCATTAAAGCCTTTCTACGTGATGTAGCAAGCAAAATAAACTATTCCATGACAGATATTGAATCCATGGAGACTCTTTTTAGAGCTGCTGGTCCAGTTTAACCCAGTCAGAACCGGGTCATAATTTCATTATAATCCTGTCTCTGAGTAGCTCAAAAACCTCAGGACCAGTCTACATAAAGATCAAACAGAACAAAATTGTGTACACAGGGTCCCAGTTACATCCAACAGTAGCAAAAATATAAAGCCTAAAAAGAAAGAGTAAATAAGGATCTAATAAATAAACTAAGATATACGCAAAATGAACATCCAACAGTACGCTAAAAGATTTAAGATATACAGTATGCTAGTCACTAATAGTGCAAAACAATACACCTAACAGCAGCAGCACGATCCTCATAGGTTTGGTTCGGCTATAATTTGCACGCTTAATGTGAGTGGAGTCGGGCTCGGAGCCAACAGCAGCAAGGTCCTATTGGCCGAGCGAGTCTGATGACAGTGAAGTTATTTTAGCAAAATGGTCCAGTTAACAGCATGATACTGTTAGCAGTGAGGTTCATTTAGCAGTGAGGTTTCTTTTAGCAACATGGTCCCGTTGGGCCCACGGTAGTGTTAGCGGTGTGGTTGGGTTAGCGGCGTGGTCTTGTTAGAAGTCGGGTCCCGTCAGCAGCTTGATGATAACAAGGACTGCAGCTGCTGCCTCCCAGACTGCCCTCCAGAACCGGGTCCAGCAGACAGAGAACATCCAAGGTTCCCCCGCGGAACCGCACAGTATGACAACAAAGAAGAAGGGCACAGTTCATGCAGTTTACAGTTCGGTTAATAGGTTTTTAAAAGTGTTCAGTTTTCTTATCAGTGTTTGTGTGACATACAGTTTGTGGTGTTGAAATAAATAAATAAAAACTAAACCTGATGTCTTCATTTTCAACTTTAACTTGCAATATGTTTTGCATAATTTAAACCACATAACTTGAATAACATAATGCCCAGATAGCTTCATTTAGGGGAGTGGTGGCGCAGTGGTTAAGACGGTGGGCTTGTGATCGGAAGATCTCCGGTTCAAACCCCGGTACCGACAACATCATTCGCACCACTCTGGGCCCCTGAGCAAGGCCCTTAACCCCCACCATCTGCTCCCTAACAGGTATCTCTCGAAAATGAGTTATCGTGGCTCAATGAGACTAACCTGGATAAATAAAGGTCAAATGAAAAAAATTTAGCTCAGAGCTTTATTACATCTCCCAACACTAACAGAAATACTGTTTTATTAATATTACTGTTATTATTTAGCACATTTAGTATGTTAAAGTCCAGCGTGACGTGCAAAATTATAGGCCTGCCTCGACAGGCTCATTCAACAAATGGTGATTTTAAACTGGATCCGACTGGCATCTCATCCCAACAAAGATGTTCACAGTGCTGCATTCGTAGATTAACTACAAGACTAATATATTCCATCAGTCATAGCACAGAAAGCACTATGTTATACTTCTTGTTGATAAAAATATGCTGTTGGTCCATGCGTGTGTGAAATACGCCTGTAGTGCGCATTTGCTTTAAAATCTCTGCGAGAGCTGTATACTTTACAGTGAGCAGCCACCTCGAAAACCTCCACTCTTGAGAGGTGGGTTGAGAAACCTCCGGATTCAAAGAGAGGGGTGACTGGTGTGTAAATGAACAGCCGAACCGCATAGAGAAAAGTGTGGATTCACTCAAAATACGCTGTGTGTAAACAGCCCCCAACACCTAACTGGCTGGGCACAACAAACATTATCAAATACACAGAATGTCTTCACTTTAACGCATACAATGCCTACTGTTTACATCACAATGGTGATCATTTCCATACAGGCCACAGGATGTGTATTCTCCTAATCAATAATATAGAGAATGGTGTAATTAGAAGGAAGAAAGGTATCTAACTGCTCAACCATGCAGTGTCAATCCAAGATCAAATGCAATATGATATGAGCAGGATTCATATTACTGACATCTTATACAATCTTCTGATAGTATTACACAGATACTCAAGCAGATCATATTTCAAATAAGCCATCTGAACCAAAAGACGAGTGACGACCACTCATCAATAAAGCAAGCAGACATCTGTGCCTACTGAACTTAGCCGAGTGTGGCATTTATAACACATTGCAGTCTTGGCGTTCTATTGGAAAAATTTCAGAATTGTTTTATGTTCCTATTTACCATGTAAGACCTTTGTGACACAAAAAAGAAAATGAAATGCCAGTAAAATAGTGTGGAGTGTTGCTAAAGAAGCAACATTTATGAGTAGGCTCCATCAACCTGTTAATAAACAATAGTCCAAACCCGTACTGAGAAAGAAAAAAAAACTTTGAGAATACTCGCCACACCGTGGGGGCTGTCTTTCAAAACATGCCACAGGAGATTCTCATTAGAGAATAGTTTCATTAACATCATCCCACAATGCTGCGCCCTGCTGCATTACAATGACACAGGAGTGCCCCTCTCTGTCAAGGAAGTCTCCTCATAGCAACAACTCACTGGGGGAGGGGAAGGCAAAGACAAGAGAGGAGGTGGTGATGGTGGGGGGGGACCAAACAAAAGAACCCGATTACCCCTAGTCACGGCTCATCCACACGCCAGAACAGGGAAATCCATCACCTGCAGGATCAAACAGAAACTTGTGCACAAGGCACAGCTCAGTGAAAGCAGTACCCACCCATCTAACTACTCTCTTCCCTTTCTCCTTTTTTTCCTCGTCATTGCCACCTCCTCTTCCATCTCTCTGACACACCAACAGCAGCGTGCAAGTTTTAGGCACACACTGTGAAATCCAACACAAGTGAGAAGGCTTTCTGGTCCAAATGCCCTCAAGACTCAAACCCCTCTAATGACACACAGGTGATATATTCCAGTTTTTTATTACTGTCTGTAGACCTGGGTTCCATTTCATGGTAGCTGCATTCTTATTTGCCAACATTAAACTAATGAAGCATTGTGGTCAAACCTGCTTTAATATAAGGAAATAATGTAAACATTTATTATTATTTTATTTCTCTGTTTCCATCATGTTTATGATCAAAAAAGACATGCATATTAAAGCTGGGTTTCCAGTAGTGTTACAGCAACAAACATTTCAAAAGCTCTTTTACCAGTGAGGGGTGCTTAGAAATGTGAACTGCAACTGGGCACTGGGAGATTTAGAGCAAAATCTTTTGGAATAAAACAGAACGTGACACTATTTTTATGCTCATTATTTAAAATCTACAAATAATACGAGTTAAAGCGGGGAAGCACAATTGCATTAAACAGGCAGTAGATAATAAAAAGCATGTAATATTAACACAATTAAAGTTGCACAAGTATTCAGATCTGTTTGGAATTTATTTTTTCCATTCATTTCATTGCAATGAA
>JARVGV010001740.1:16426593-16437021 GCA_031762435.1 Hypsolebias longignatus | reverse complement strand
CGGGAGCATGTAACCTTTGGACATGATTCTGTGTAACCACCTGTCCAGTGAGCAGAGATTGTCCCAGGCTGCACTGTGAGTCAACAGAGGAGCGGCCCACCGGTTCAGCCGCAACCCCGGAAAAGGGCTGGCCTCTGCCACCGCCAAGTGGACAAAGTCCACATTGGCCCAAGGGAGGCCCCCCTGAAAATTTGTAGTCAGTTTATCGCGACTGCTACAGCAATTTACATTTTCACACAAAGCACGACCCATTTTGAGTTGTTCTTTCACAGTCACAGGAGCAGAGTAGTGAAAAGAGGAAGACAATAAGGTCCCAGCTGAAACAAGGGCGTCCCTTCCGGGCTCATGTGTCTTTACCGAACTCAGAGAGGAAACAGAAAACCCCACGTGATCACACTGAGACGTGCAGGGCGTGCCTCGCGAGTCACTGTCATGTGCCCCCACCGACCCATGTGTAAACATGGAGGGTGAGGGGAGCGAAAAACACTGTGACCATGCAGTGGAGCTCAGCGCGTCAGCGCACAAGTGAGAAAAAATAAACATTCCATTACCTGAGTGTGGAGGTGTGTTCACGGACCTCGGAAAAGAGGCCACCAGCGTGTTTGAAATAAAAACACTGTTGTCAAAAGCAAAACGTTTATTTTCATTCAACACACTATTAAAAACACCCTTAAAAACACCCCCAGCATCATGTCATTTTTTACAAAAGTCCTTCTTGGACCCCTGGTGCTGGCCGTGCCACAGCGGTTGCTGGCGAGCCTTACTCTTGAAGGCTCCGGCCCGCTGCGGAGACTGGAACTGGTGGCCCCTGGAGGACACAGGCAGTGGAGGAACTGCGTAGGTCGCCGACGGCTCCGTGCGGTGTTGCTGCTGTCTGAAAGCTTTGGCCTGGACCCGGGTCCGCGCGTCGTGCGAGGGTCTGCTCCAGCGGGCCCCCCGTGCTTACGCATTTGCTCCAGAGCCTCCATAGAAGAGCGCAACTGTTCAAAAACAGTTTGGTAGAGGTCTCTAAACAAGCTCTTCGAAGACACGGGCCCCTCAAGCAGCTCTTTTTTATGTTGTCCGGGATGCTTGGGGAACAATGCAGCCACACCTTGCGCTGGAGCAACGTCATCCACGCGGATATCTTTGCTGAACAGGTCGCCAGAACCGAGCAGAGGTTCGTGATTGTATCCAGCGCTGGACCCGCCATCTCGTGAGTTGGCTCGCATCCGATGCCGAACGCCAAGAGGGCAATGTTGTTCGCCGCTGCTCCAACCTGTGAGGAACATCTGTGGATCCGATCCTGCAGCTTGGTCGGGAACTGGTCGCTGGCAGACGGAGGCCAAACAGCTTTCCCCACATGTTTGGCGGACCTCAGACCAAACACGGTGGACAAGCAGGGCTCCAACGGGGGCACGGATGGGAAGTCTTTGTCCATCAGCCCCCGAACCCTAGTCACCGGAACGAACAACGACATTGGCTCCCTCAGCTTCAGTGGCTCGCTGTCCCCCCCGTAGCAGCGCGTTGATGTCGTTGACGCATGGCCAGATCAACTGGGCCTGACTTCCCGCCTTAGCAGCGAACCTCCCCGCCAAACGTGACGGTGCCGTCGACATGGTGCCTTCAGGGACTTCCAAGTCGGAAGCAGCCGCCGCCCACTTGATGATCTCTGGCAGCGTGGCGAGCAGCGTGAGATGGGCCCCCTGTTCCTCCTTGTGGTCTGGCTGAAGACCCGCCGCTCCTGGAGACGGTGCTCTGCTACCGGACAACTCCGCATCTGAAGAGCGCTGCAGGGTCAGGTCTGGATCCCCGGATGTGCACCGTGGCTCGCGCACCCCGATCGTGGCGGGACCACTGACGGCCATGGTCGCTCCCTCGTCGGGGGGGGGGGTAAGGCTGGCCCTGCACACCCCAGCTGTGGTGGCAGGATGCAGCGGCTAGCACTCTCAGGCAGGCAAATGAATAGAGAAACCGGTGCCGAACCTCCAGAAGAGGACGGGCCAGCCTCGCTAGCTACCCCCGTGGACTCAAAGTCAACCAGGCGCTCAAGCCAACAGCCTGGTGATGCGTCCACCATCGGCTGTGCCTCCGCAAGCGAGAAGAGGGCAAGCCGGCGGTCCTTCTTGTCCTCAGTCAGTAACATGCAGGCCGGGCAGGCAGGAGGTTGGACCATGGCTTGTCGGGCGTGGTCGGCACCCAGACACGACTCGCAGAGGGGATGCCGATCCGACGCCAGGATGAAACCAAAGCTGCAGCCCGGACACCTCTTGAAGGGCTGAAGCAATGACATGTTGAGTACAATCTTTCAGTGTTGTCGTGAAAAACTTTTAGGGAACAGTTCCTCGGTCTCAGGGGCCATTTATATGGGACCGAGGGGGGGGCCACAGCTGGTGGGCGTAGACTACAAGATTTTTCAGTGTTTGGCGCAAAGCGCAGGGATTAACTCACTCAGTGTGGCTTAAAGGGCGGAGCTTACATGAAATAGAAATATGACATCATCAAGAAGGGGATGCAATTAGCATTAGCATTAGCAGTTAGAGTGGATCTTGCCCTTACTGATAACTTAGCACTTCATTTTTTTTATTTTTTTTTTAATCCTGACTTTTAAGAAACAAGACAACCAGGGTCAAATGCAAAAACCTTTGGCCTTGAAATAGAAGTCCACAAGCAAGCGATAAATGTCCCAGTGACTTTGTTATTCCTGTATTTTTAATGTATAAATATGGTCCAAAACTAGATATTACTCATAAACAGATGAACTCAAGCACAGATGTGGTGAAGAAGTTTGGATATGGCACTGTGAATAGAAGCAGATATACCGGTAAATACTTTTAAAAGTTGTGAAGCTTTACAGATTTTTTTCACTTCCCCATTTTAAAGGAAATTATTTTATTTTAAATATTTTAAGGTTTGTCCTTTTTTTATTGTTGTATTTATTGGATTACCACTGTTGAACTTTTCTGACTGGACTGTAAAGTTTCCTGGAGAACATTTGAAGGGGCCAGCCATGTGGTGGCCAGTTTGAATTTTTGATTCATATTTACAATGTGCTTGGGATTTCTCTCTGCTGATAACAAATTTCAGCTCAGTGGGTTTAACAATGATCCAGTTATAGACAAATTTGTTATTTAGCTTTGGCCGCCTTCTTAGATGTTTGATTAGCATTCAGCATGTGTTGAACTGTCCTGACTGAACTGTAACATGTGAGTGATACTAACATACATCACAAGTCAAAATGACAATTATAAAGAGTGCTACACCTTATGTGCTACTATTTGTTCATTTATTCCTTTCATTTTTGCTCAAACTCAATAATATATTTTAAGAATGTGACAGATTTGATTTACTGCTTTATAAAGGTACATTAAAAAAACAAGCTATGATTGATGGGCCAGTTTCAGATGCTCTCTAGCCATCGCTAAAAGAACTACACAGGCTCTATCTGTATTACCCATCTCCATCCCCTGAGGCAGTGCTCTGATGTGGTTGAAGTGAAGAATCATCACTGTGGAAGAAAGATGTGTGCTAGCCTTCAGAGCCTCAGTTTCATAAAGTGATGGTTCCATTTATATGCAGAAAAAAAGAAGGAAAATAAGATGATGAGCAAATAAATCAATTGGTTTTCTTTTCTTTATCCTACATCAAGTTTTTGTACCTTTTCCTGTTTTAATGATAGATAATGAGCTTATCATGTAACCAATGTAACCGATTTAAAAGTGTCATTCATTCAAACCCATATTTTTCTTTTTAAAAAAGGGTCTGGAGGGTGGGAGGCTGGTGGGCCCATTCCAGCTGTCACTGGGTGAAAGCTGGAATAGGTCACCAGTCCATCACTGGGCCATCACTGCGACACAGAAGACAAACAACAATAGACCTACAATCCATTTTAGAATCTGAAATGACCCAAATCTGCATGTTTTTTTAATTCTGAAAGGGAAGCAGAGTTACCAGGGAAACAAATACAGGAAACCGCGTGCAGAAAAACCTACAAAGAGACCGAGTTATGAGTTATAGAGTGTTTTTTTTTTTTTTTTTATGTGTGTGTGTATTGAGTTTTGGATTTGTTCTTGTCTTTTTTTTTTTTTTTTTTTTTTTTTTTTTTTTTTTTTTTTTTTTTTTTTTTTTTTTATCAATGAACACTTCCACACATGTTCCTGGTGTAGATAATCTCCTGGTTTCTAGATATTCAATGTAGGGGATTCAGTTTGTTTCTTGGGTTCAAACTAAATACATAAATCCTTTCATTACATTTATTTACCTGCATTTCATTTGTCAAAGCAGTGCTTTGTGTTTGCTTTAAATTCTATAAATTTCTGAATTACTTCATCAGCTGCTTCCAGCACTTCATCTAGGGAGTGCAAGACAGTGTATCACTTGCGCCGGTCCCAAGCCCGGGTAAATGGTGAGGGTTGTGTCAGAAAAGGCATCCGACGTACAACACTTTTGTCAAAACTATGCAAATTCATCTGTGTGACAGTATATCGGATCAGACGAGGCCTGGATTAACAATGAACACCACAAGTGTTGATGACAAACAGGGTACTGGTTGAAACTGTGCTTCTGTTAGTCAAAGACTACGAGAAGGAAAACAGTTCAGGAGACAGAGGGAGAAGAGGAAAGACAAAGATGTAGGACTGAGGGTTGCAACTCTAATGTGGGGACAATTACACCAGCTATACTAATACAGAGTACATGTTTGTGAATGAGAGGGGGGCCGGTGGAAAAGCGAAGCTACAAGGAGCAGAGGTCACAAAGCTGCTGGGCCTCAAGTAATTGGGGTCCACTGTTCAAGAAAATGGAGAGTGTGGTAAAGAAATGAAAAGGAGAGTTCAGGCAGGATAGAGTGGATGGGGGAAGTTTCAGAAGTGATTTGCTACCAAGGTGTGGCAACAATGGTCAAAGAAAATATTTACAAGACATTGGTGAGACCAGTATGGTCTGGAAACAGTGGCATTGAAAAAAAGAAAGAAGACAGAACAGAAAGTGGTAGAAATGAAGGTGTTGAGCATTCTCCCTAGGAGTGACAAGGATGGATAAGATTAGGAATGAGGTCATTAGAGGTACGGCACAGGTTGAACAACTGGGAGTTAAAGTTAGAGAGACCAGAGGGACAGTGGGTATATTTGTAGAAGGATGTTAGAAATGCATCTGCCAGGAAAAACACAAAGAGTGAGAGGATGCAGAGGATACGCTGTGCTGAACCCTGAAGAGGGAAAAGCCAAAAGAAGAAGAACAAGAACAACTCACATGGTGACATTTATCCTTCAAATGAAAACAACATGAGACTCAAAATAAAATGTTGTACAATTTGTTTTAAACATGATTTTATTACCCACAAATAATAACTACCAGTAACATTTAAAAAAGTTTTTTTGAAAATTGAATCTATCTTAGTACGGTTTAGTCATATGACATTTAGATGGCTAGAGATATTATTTTGTAAATACTGGGCTTTACCTTTTCCTAAAAGCAAAACAGATGTTTTTATTTTATTTTTTTTTTCCATCCAGAGAGTGCCAAACATATTCCTCTTTGTGGACAATTTAAAT
The DNA here is from genome assembly GCA_031762435.1 of Hypsolebias longignatus. NCBI lineage: Eukaryota > Metazoa > Chordata > Actinopteri > Cyprinodontiformes > Rivulidae > Hypsolebias > Hypsolebias longignatus. The sequence goes on along the minus strand of JARVGV010001740.1, from coordinate 16,431,490 downwards.
AGACACAGCAGTAAAATCTCATATTTGATCAAAAATACAAATATGTATCTCTCCAATTTCTGAATTCAAAATGAGAAAATCCCATGAAAAGAATACCCGAGCTTCATTAAATGAACTGAACTGAGCTGTTTGCTTGCAGCTCCTTAGACTGAAGAAGTCCTTTGGACAAAAGAAGAAATGTTTCAACAAAGAAGAACCCGTCCAGATGACCTGACTCAACCTTGTTAGATTCAATAAATGAAGTTGGATTTTTTTCATTATATTTGAGTGACTAAGGACATCCCTGAGCAAGTAATAAGTATAAAACCCTTTCCCCCTCTTTTTTGATAGAAATGATAAATATGACGCTAGACTTGCTGGTCTAAGAGAAATTTAAATAATTCAATGTGAAATAAAACACTTGTGCAGCAGTAGAGCTACAGTATGAGAGCTGATAAGTAAAGAGAACATGATAGGGACCACTGAATGATATGAACTTGATATATGAAACTAAATCTACAAATTAATAAATGTGTCCAAATTTCTAAGTAATCATTTGCACTTCATTGTAAAGGTTTTAGATATTCTGCAACAGTGGTTTTTGATGAAAATGCAGCATGTCCACCCAAAGAATGCTTTTTCTTTAGCAAAGTGTAGTGACAGCCATGTTATTTTGCTTCACTCACAATATTGTCTCCTTGGGCCTTTAACTCTCAGTGTGCTGGCAGTTTTTTCAGAGAAAAACTCTAAATGATACAAGAATATATAACCACTCTTGTGGTTCCCATCTTCAAAAAGAGAAACCGGAGTGTGTGTTACGATTACAGCGACATCACTCTTCTTGTCCTTCTCTGTAATGTCATTCAGGGTGCTGAAGATGAGAGTCCCATCAACGGGTAATCCTTAGATTCAAGAGGTACATCGTGAGTTCTGGCCCAGCTTTGCAACAAATTGTACGAGTTTAGTTCACATTACCAGTGGGAAGCTGGACCTCTTCAAGGTAGAAGTTGGACTCTTCCAGAGCTGGTCATTGTCACATAATCTGTTGATCATTTCTATGGTCAGAATTTCTCGGTGCAGCCAAGGAGCAGAGGGAGTCTGGCATCAGTATTTGGTTTCTGTCATTTGTGTTGTGATCTTCAGCTCTCACTGGAGTGGTTCACAGCCAAGTGTGAAGCAGCTGGGATAAGGAGCAACGCTCCCAATTCTGAGGCTATGGCCGTCAGTTAGAGAAGAGCGGATTGCCCTCTCTGGGTTGGGAGTAAGGTTCTACCACAACTGGATGTGTTCAAGTATCTCAGGGTTTTGAACACAGAGTAAAGAACAGAGCATGAAATCAACAAACAGATTTTGCAACGTCTTCAGTACGTCATGCACCGTGCCAGTTCTCTGTGATGAAGAGGGAGCTGAGCTGCAAGGTGAGGCTCTCTGCTTAACCATCAGTCTATGTTCCTTCCCTAACCTATGGTCATAAACTTTGGGTAGTGACCTAACGAATGAGATTGCAGAAACAAGCAGTCGTAATTAGTTTTCTCCACAGAGGAACTCTCCTGTCATGATAGATTGAGAAGTTCAATTATCTAAGCAAAACTCAATGTAGAGCTACTGCTCCTCCACATCGAGAGGAGCCAGTTGAGGTGGTTCAATCATCTCATAAAGACGTCCTCTGGATGCCTCCCTAGGGAGGTGTTCTGGGCATGTCCAACTGGGAGGAGAACCCAGGAGAGGAAGACCCAGGACATGCTGGAGTCTTATATATCCCTCGGCTGGCTTGGTCATGCCTTGGAGTCCTCCCAGGAAAGCTGGAAGAGGTATATGTGGAAAGAGATGTCTGGGTCTCCCTCATCAAGCTGCTGCCCCTGCTTCCTGAATCTGGAACAAGCCAAAGTTAATGGCTGGATGAACTTTAATACAATCTGTTTCAAAAAGCAGCTGTCCCTAATTCTATCATCATTGAGGAATAGTTGTGTCATCAAGCCTAATAATATATTGTTGTGTTCAGTGTTAATGGGAACAACGGTGTCCAAAAATATGTTTAGCAAAGGATGATTTTTCAAAGTGTTCGCCTTGAGGAGATTACATTTACAATGCAAATACTAAAATGAATGTATTATGTCAGGTGCAAAAATAATTTAAAAAAATAAAATAAAATAAAAAATAGGTTTCTTATACTGTACTTAATACAAACTAATTGCCAACTCGATTGTCATTCACAGTTGTGAATAAAACAAGAGCAAAACTAAAGGTGGTGATAATCAGCACAAGATTCATACAGTGATGGAGAGGAGCATCACAGAAAATGTGCGACGATAAAAAACGGAGACCTGAGTGAGAAGAGAGAAACTGAAACAAATCAGAGGAAGCAAAACAAGCATACCCAACCTAAAACTAAGCAAAACAAAGACGCAAAGACGAACATAGAATCACTTCATAGGCTTAATATTCTTTGAAGGAATCCCAAAGAGACTTAGACAAGGGGTCCACTAACAGACCCTTTGGCTGCACCGAGAAATTCTGTCTATAAAAGTTAACAGCAGATGAAGATTGTCTTACGGTGAGAGGGTTATGGCTGTTTTGTTCAAACCTTGTAAATTATGTATGTTCTCATGCAATATTGAGAGATCTTGCAAGATGTTTTCGCACTCAGAGTACATTCAGGAGCTAATACCACATCAAACATAAGCTCAATATCTGTAAAATTAACGGAGTTATAGTCATCACTGCCTTAGCTTAGGTCATTTAGCTGTGATGGCCACTTTAAATTGGATTGACTGAAAGTTAATCAGTCGTAGATGGATCATTCAGTGATTTCGTTCTGAGGGTTTCAATAAAATCTTAGTAGTTCATGAGATATTTTGCTAAAAGATGGATTGAAATTACTTCAGGATGACTTGTGGCTACTGTCACACCAAAATTCAGGTTAATCTATTTAAAACGGACTGAGTTGTGTTTTTTTTAGCGTTAAATGTGGCAGCCATCTTGACTCAGGTGGACTCCAAATACTGTACATAGATAAAAATACAAAACTGCAGACAGAAGAACAGGGCCAAACAAAACAAACCTGATAAATCTCAGGTAATAATCTCAGGTGATAAATAAAACCTCACTGACCCTAACATTGAGTGGCACGAAAACCCCTCGCCTGTATTATAAGTTCGCCTTAACACAACAATCCTTTTGTCCACTGTGTGTGGCCCATTGTAGCAAAAGCTGCAGTCATAGCAATTTACAAACAATAATAGTTACATTCCAATAGACTGCATTACCATTTTGATGAAATGTTGTTAAAAGTCATTCCCCATCTCACAGCAATTTGGGAATCTGTCAAAAGGAAGGACTGCATTTAGCGGACCTGAATTGTGCAAGTGGTTCACACTTATATTAACCTATAACAAAGCTTTTAGAAATTGTTTAAAATTTACACACATTTTTGCACAGATTGCAATACAGCTGCCATGCTAGCTCAGTGTCTGGTCAATGATCAATTAAAATGTGAAAGGCTGGGGATGAAACAGTCAACCCCACAATTTTCAATAAGTACTCCAGACACTTTCCCAGCTGCACCAAAGCTGTTTAAATTTAAATCCAATACCTAAAGTAATGCATTTGTTTTCCACTATAGTTGTTCTTTATTTAAAAAGCCTTTATTGTTTGCTTATGTTGCTAGATATGAAAGTTTTCATTGTTGTAGGACTCAGGAGTTGTTGCAAATAATTCACTTTTACATATAAATTCATCTAAATCTGTAACAATTATTGGCCTACTATTCCTTAAATTATTACATATTAAATTATGACAAAGTCAGACTACAATCATCAGAAATTTGGTCAAACCTAAATTTATCTGTATGTACATGTATGTGAGGAAACATACTTGTGATTTCACAAAAAGTGTTAGCACTCAGATTATGTGTTGAGGATATCATCGTCTACCACGCCAACTTTTAGTACAAAATATTTAAAGTTCTCTGAATACAGTACTGTATATGCCATTTTTGCAGCCATCTTGAGTTGGGTTAAATCCAAAGGTCATGTGGTTGAAGATGTTTTTTTCTGATTATTACAGTCTGAACTTTTTATTAATATCCAGTACAGACAAATAAACTTTGGGGCAAAACATTTTCATTCCACCTTTGGCAGCGGGCAATAAAAACAGCAGTGGACCAGGTTTATGTGTTCTGCTTATGTTACCGTGGTGATTCAATCAGGCTGAAATGTGCCTCACTAACGCCAGTAATCCTGCTATGAGCCACACCCATGTCAAAATAATCAACAGCTTTTCAGACATCTTCATCAGCTTTCCTTTCAAAACAATAAAGTTTGTGTGTCACGGCAGAGCAGAGGTTAGAGATTTTCTTTTCATCAAGAAGATTGCGGGTTCACTTTCCGGTCTTTCTATGTGGATGTTGCATCACCGTGCATGTGTGGGTTTTCTCCCACAGATCAAAAACATGCATGTTAGGTCAATCGGTTACTCTAATTATCATGTGAGTGCAAGTGTGAATGCCATTTTATTTGTCTCTGAGTAAAGAAAATGGATGGATGGATGATAATGTTTGCGTTATAGTTTACATGAAACAGTCTATTTTTGTTCTTTTTTAATTCTGTGACTTTGGAACAAAGTAGAACAGTGTTATTATTTTAGGATTCTCCAGACTTTTTTCCATCTCAAGAGCCTAAACTGTATTTGTTTCAATTTGACCTTAAAGTTGTGTTTTTTCTTTTGTGAATGTTTTACAATATAAAGTTCCTAGACATGGCCTAGGGTATAAAATTTGAAAGTGAACATTCACAACATCGGTCGATCGGTTAATTGGTCGGTCGGTCGGTCGGTCAATCGGTCGGTAGATAGATAGATAGATAGATAGATAGATAGATAGATAGATAGATAGATAGATAGATAGATAGATAGATAGATA
>JARVGV010001740.1:16413662-16424480 GCA_031762435.1 Hypsolebias longignatus | reverse complement strand
TAGATAGATAGATAGATAGATAGATAGATAGATAGATAGATAGATAGATAGATAGATAGATAGATAGATAGAAAGCCTCACCAAGCAAATGGCCCAAACTACGTCTGTATTTTCTTTGTGGACACTGATGAACAAACTATTCACATTAGGACTAAACCTCTCCATTTGCAGCTGGGTCCCAGACTTCTTAACAGACTGTAGTCTGTGCAGATCCACAACTTCTCTTCCACCACCATGATAACCCTCAGGGCTGTGTGCTGAGCCCTCTCCTGTTCACTTTGCTCAGCATGACTGTGCAGCTACCCATCCAGGCTGTCACATTTTAAAGTTTGCAGATGATACAGTGGTGGTGGGATGCATCACAAACAACTATGAGTCCAGCTACAGGCAGGAGGTGGAACACCTGGAGAGCTGGTGCAGAAAGAACAACCTTCATGTCAATGTGAAGAAGATGATAGAGATGGTCATAGACTTCAGAAGGAACTATCACTTGATAGTTTTTCTTAGTTCATATCTTGGATCTTATTACTGTCTTTCTTTACAATTTATACTTTTGTTGGATGTAACTGGGACCCTGTGTACACAATTTCATGACAAATAAAGAAACTAGCATAATATACAATGTGTGGTGCTTATTGTTTGTGTGTGGGATGATGATTAACTATTACCACGGCCATTTTTTTTTCAGACATTGAGCTAAAATGTGGCTAGTAATAAAAATGTTTGTGTTTGAGAATGTCACTTAGTGGTTGCAGCCTTATTAAATGGAGTTGATTCCAAATGTAAGTCAGTTATAGAAGTACATCCAGTTATTTTTTTTTTTGTTTGTTTCATTATAATCCATCCAGTGATTTATGAAAAAAATTGCTAATGCTACAGTTTGTTGCATTACCTTTGGTGGCAGGTGATAATTAGAATGAATAACAAATAAAATGTAGTAGACCTGATTCAGTTAAACATGAAGAGAAAAACACATTTGCAGCCACAGGAGTGGTGCCATAAAATAAATAATAACAAAACTTATTTTCCCCATCTGTCACAACTCAAAACTCCCACCTACACTGAAAACTTATTTCTTATAACAAGTATAATCCCATCCTGGGGGCCTCACAGGCTTTCTTAGGGATTTAGGAATATTTGGGCTATTTTTATCCGCCTTAAGATTCAGTCAACTTTCTGATGTCTTCCTCTACAGAACTACCAGAGAAACTTCACTGTTCAGGCCACCAAGCAGAAGTTCTGCAGCAGGTTGTGTATTTTTAAACTCTCGTTGAGTTGTTCATTTTCTCAATCATGAAAGTGTTTTAAACATTCTTTGTTACACTGTATAGGAAACACTAATGGGACACCTACAATCTGCCACATGGAAAGAAAAAGGCAGCATAAATACAATATGTCTGGAGGATAAATATGGCCACTATGTGTCCATATGGTCCAGGAATGTATCCATGACGCTTCTCAAACCGACGTCTGCTTTTCTTCTTGGGGATTCATTGTTTTCTTTTCTTGTCTGTTTCCAGCATGTAGTCTGCAGCATAATGCTGATAAAACTTAATTACCGAAATGTGGTTAAAGATGGAAATTATGCAAGCCTTAAGGCACACATGCAAGCGTTAATACCTTGCTTGTTTCACCCGTATATATTTTCTACTCACTGTGTCAAGATAATTATAAGAGGTACATGAAAATTTTATATATTACGCCATTCTTTGTGCAGTGTGTGCTGTTGTAAAATGGTGAACACACTTTTACTGAAGGATATAGCATGTTCCACACTTAGTCTCTACAAATGTAGTCTCGTAGGATGAGGTCTAGTTAGGGTAAATCAGACACAATATCTTTACTCTCAAAATCATTAAAAAAAAAATATATATATATACAGTATATTTGAATTTTTTTAATTGCATATCTGTTTTTACATGGCAGCGTCTTAATTTCCATTTTCTCAAAACATGCCTCATGCAGGCATTCCCTGTAGAGAGTATTAAGCTTAATAAAATGGTAGGGTTTATCTGTAGCTTTGTTTTTCAGTGCATCATGAGCCCCTCCCTGCGCCAGCCCGTGTAAAACGTGTGAAGCCCCTCAACAAAAGAAGAAGTGACGGAAGGGAACATTTTTTATTAACTTCCCCGACAAATCCAATGCTCCAAACCTGGATACTCTTGACCCAAGCTCACTGGCAGCGGTGTCTGAAAAGCTTTATTCGGTGGAAATTCTGCCAAATTGAGTTTCTTTACAGAGGCTATGACACCGCCTGGGAGAGTGGGGGGGTGGAGTGGGGGTGTGGGGGTGGGAAGGAGGGTGTTATCAGCTCAACAATTGGTTGTTTTGGTTGGTATTAGACCAACAGCGCTGTCAGACTCAGAGCCATAAAAGAGAATCACAAATATAATCCCAACTCTACAAGATTGTAAATTGTTGAAACTCCTGATGACTCTTTAAACTTTCCGTGCACACACACACACACACACCTCGGTGTGATGCGGGGCCTCGAGGGCGCTCACCACGGGGTTATATTGGCTTACGCTTTGATGTGCGGTTAGATCCGTAGACATAAAGAAAAGGAGTGATGCTGAAAGCAAGTATTAGGTTCAAGGCCAAGTTGGTTTGAATTGGTGCTTTTAGGCTCCAAGCGTCAGCCTTTAAAGTGAAGAGCAGCTCTGAAGAAAAGCCACTGGAGATCCTATCTGGATTAAGAAAGACTAATCACGCCAGTGGACATTTTCATAAGCCTTTAATTATTGATGGTCGCAACAATAACCACAACTAAAGGAGAATATATGGTTGATGTACCAAACAACGGTTTTAGTAAGTGTTGTATTACATTACAACAGTGGCTTGTTTAGTCATCTTGTTGTTGGTTTTCTTTCATATATTTAATGTGTAAGTAAGAATAAATAATAAAACAGACAAGTTATTCTCATATGCTTTGATGGTCAATACAGAAATTCTGATTTATCTTGTGTAGACGGGGTTATAAAGTCATCCCGAAAAGTAAATTGCAGACTCTGGTTTGATTAGAAGCCACAGACCCATCACAAATCTGTCATTCTGGTCAAAGCTTATTGAAAAACGCAGTGACTCAGCAGCTCATAGATCACATTTTGTCCAATAATCTGCTTCACTCTCTGGCGTTAGAAAGGTCCACGGCACTGAAACAGGACTGAGAAATCAAAGCAACATAAAGCTGTTCAAGGCTTTATCGCTTGTTTTGGTGCTGCAATGAGTTATCGTCTAATTACCACATCAACTCTGAATGAATCCAGAAACACTGAACGCTTTCTCTGTTTTACATAACAACCGCTGATCAGGTCAGAACAGTGGATTATAGTGTGCCGTGTGGGCGCAGTGCTTGGCCTTAATCTTTTCTTGGGTTGCATGCATCTTTGTAGAATAATCAGTCATTGCAAACTATTTCCTATTTTTCAACTCTGTAAGACCTGACTGCTGCTATAAAGCTAAGTCTGGAGGGATGTATGCTAAAATAGAACTTGCATTTTGTCCAGTTTTCTTTTAGTAGTTAATCTAATCTTAACCAAGACCACAAAACATGGGCTTTTTTTTTTTTACACTGGATCCTTGTATGTATTATACATGTCTGTACAATTTGCCTTTTAGCACCTTCAGCACAGCACTAACTTGTGTCCCTCCCTTTTAACGTCATATTTTGTACCTTTTGCATGATAAAATGCAAATGATGGTGTCCAAAATAATCTAAAGATAAATATGTGGTGCAGTTTTAGTTTGTACTAAGACCCTCTTCAGTGGAAAGAGCTTCCACACTGATGTAAAAAAAAAATCAAAGGTTTTCTCTTCAACCTTGAACACGACTTAACTTCATCCAAATTAGTGACGTGATTATCCAGCCTACGATCGATCTTACACATGTGAGTATCACTCACTCATTTTCTGTATTTAATTTGTCTGGTTCTTTCACCTGAGGTCAATTTAAAACCACCAATTATCTTCACTTTCATGTTTCTGGACCATGGGAAGAAACCAGCTTGCAATCCTACTCTTGCACACAGGCAAATTTCACACAAAATGGCCCCAAATCAAAATCCCCTGCTGCTCTGAGCCAACAATGTGAACTATTGCACTACCAAATACCCTACGTGCATATTTAACCTTATATATTATTGAATTCCTTCAAACATTTTTATTACTGTTACACCTTGTACACATCATGTCCTATGCAGGACTATTTGACCAACAAATTTAAAGCTGTACATACCTTTGTTAAAGTTGTTTTACATTAAAAACATATTGCACAGTAGCCTAATTTATGAGGCTCAAATGAAATAAATGCATACGCAAAATCATCAGTGAGCAGTGCCGCCCATGCCTAACAAAAGTAAGACATATGTTTCATTCACACACATTTGTAGTAATATGTCAGTGTGAGTAGGATAGGCCCTGCCAAGCTTTCTAGAGAGGAAATATGAGGAGTCTGATTTTATTTAACAGCTCATTTAGCATTTATGTATAGCACCTTTAGCCCAGGTTCCTAATGATCTGTATCCCCCAGGATTTCTCAGAAGATGTATGAAAATGCAAATACTTCAGCAGGATGTGCACCCAGCTTGCTGGGTGTGCTGAGATCTGATGCATGTAACGTTTGGATTTCAGTGAGCACCATGAGTTGGTCAAAGACATTAAACTCTTGGCATATTTTCATCTGAATGTTGTTTAATGTCATGAAGAGCTTGAGTTCTATGAGCTTTTACAATAGAACTGCTGTGATAAAAAAAAAAGCAAATGGTTTGTTGCGTCCTTGTCAATATTAACATCAGTTGTGAGATTTTTGATGACAGTTCAATTCAGTTCAATTCACTTTATTTTATATAGCTCCAAGTCACAACAGAAGTCATCTCAGGGACCTGAACAGAAATGTCCATACATAAAAAATAACAAGTTAACAAAAACATTCATAAAAATAATTATTTAACATTATTTATCAGAGGAGCAGACTGCTTTGAGTTAAACTCCATCATAGAACTCTCTTCTTGAACAAGCATGAAGGCGACAGTGGAAAGGAAAAACTCCCTCATGAGGAAGAAACCTTTAGCACAGGGCTATTCAACTGGCGGCCCGCAGGCCATTTCCGGCCCACGGGTGACTTCAATCCGGTCCACTTCAATAAAAATATATATATATTTATTTGTTTATTTTTTTTATTTTGATTTATTTATTTTTTTTTTTTTTTTGTGTGTATGTGTGGGTTTTGGTTTCTGGTTATTGCATTAATGGTTCAATGCAATAAAATAAACAACTTAAAAGGGTAACAGATCATTTTAAACTTTGGTTTATTTATACATTATAATGATTTTAATCACTGGATGTCCGGCCCCCAAGCTGTTGGCTTTCAGAAATTGTGTCCCCCTGAGCAGTTTTCTTGAATAGCCCTTAGCAGAAACAGGCTCAGCACAAGCAGCCATCTGCTTCAACCACCTGGGTTTGGTAGGAACAGATACACAATGGCAGGTCAAGAATCACATGTTAAGATAGAAATAGTATCAAATGAAAACTATTCAATTTTAACAATTCATTTATTTATTTATTTGTTTATTTGATAGGGACATCGACATAGACAAACTGAGTAAAACAGCAGTCCCATGTTTGTATCATAGTGCAATAGCAATAGCTAATTCACAGCACACCTAGATAAGCTTTTAAATAAATAAATAAATAAATAAATAAATAAATAAATAAATAAATAAACAAAACACCAAAAATTAAAGTGGTAATCATTTAAAATAGCACAACATGATGAATACAAAACAGAGAAATGTAATATATCAAAAATGGGTACAGTTCTGTTTTTGACATAACCAGAGATTGTTTGCTTTTTAAACATATTGAAACTGGTATTGGATTTTTTTAATAGCAGGAAGAGAGTTCCAAACTGTAGATCCTCTCACCGACAGAGAACCTTGTGCAAAAGTGGTTCTTCTAAAGGTGACCTTACAATTTCCATTCAAAGCCGCTCTGGTAGATCTGCTATTGCCGTGCAGTCTCTCTATGCAATCACTTAATGGTGTAGGTGCAAATCCATTTGAACACTTAAAAATCAATTTTAAAACATTATAATTTATAAAATTCATAAAATCCAGAATGTTATATATAATCACAATATGACAATGATGGAATCTAGTGGGCTTTTTATATAAAACCTTTAAGGCTCGATTATAGAGACTTGCTAAAAGCTTGAGTGTAGAATAAGTGGTCTGAGACCAAATACAGTAGTAGATCCATAGGAAAAATGTGGGAGGATCAGTGAGTTTAAAAACATCTCTGGAAAATTAGGTCAATTTGTCCTCTAAGCCTATGGCAGCATAACAAGCCAACCCTAACTATAAGATTTATCAAAAAGAAAAGTCTTAAGCACAGTCTGAAAACTGGACAATGTCTCAGCTTTATGGACAGAAATTGGAAGTTGGATCCACAAGAGAGGAGCCTGATAACTGAAATATCTACCCCCATTCTGTGAGTAAGCCTGCAGTCAGAGAGTTCAGTGTTCTGTTAGGAAAATATGGAGCAATAAGATCTCAAATATAAGATGGATCTAGGTTGTTTGGAGCTTTATAGATTAGAAGTAAGATTTTGAACTCAGTTCTGGATTTGACAGGGAGCTCAGAACCAGAAGCTAAAACTGGAGAGATATGAGCTAGTTAAGACTCTGGCAGCAGGATTTTGGATAAATTGAAGATATTTTAAAGAACTATCTGGACACAACAAGCCATTGCATTTTGCAATGGTTTGCAATGCTGAAAAATAAGAAAACTACAAACAAAATGTGCAAAATACATTCATAATTTAGCTACTGCCACACATGATCATCAATTTTGTTGAATGAAGTGAGTACATATACAGAGGAAATGAATGCTCTCCAATTTCAGCTGTTTCATCCAAACATGTTTGGGTTTCAGCCGGTTGTCCAGCACCTTCTGAGTGGCTCTCAGTCATTTTTTTACAAAACTTTAGTCACAGGTTTAACTATTAGTTTGTGTAATCCTGTCGGGGCAACAAACTCTGTATATTCATATGTATGAACATCCACACAGTCTTGTTTCCACAACTTAAAGAATGCCATATTAACTTACATTAATTTCCTGGATAACTTGTAATAATAACTTGTCCTTGCCTAACCTTAATCCTTACCTTCATGTTGAGATTGTATAAGGTGACTTGCTTTTCTTTTTTAAATGTAACTATAGGTCATAGTGTTCATAATGAGAGCCCTACTAAGTCAAGCTATTTATATATTTATTCAGTATCTTTGATGAGTGGTGTCATTTCTGCTATGCTGCACTATTTGTACATCTGGTCACATTAGTTCCACATTCTGGTCCACTAGTTATTTAAACACTCACATTAGTAAGACTTTTTTTATTTTTTTTATTTTTTACCTAGTGGCACTTTGGTCCAATTAGTTTGAGCAGAAATTGTACTGGTGAGCCAAAAAAGTGCTGGCCAAATATCACAGCAGTGAGTTCCACTAGTGAGCCTTTTTTTTTTTTAATGGACCACTGGATACTCTAGTTATACTACCAGTAGTAAATATTTTAGCATTAAAAGATATGGGTACTGGTCAACACACAATCTGTCCACTCATACACTCTAAAAGAGAAATGTTTGGTTGTTTTAATTACACAATTTGTCTCAAACTCAAAGATTTTAGTTAATTTTCAAGTCAAAACAAACCAGATTGTGTTGTATTAAAGCAATTATATGAGCTACTAAAGCAACAGAATACTGTTAATTAAATCCATCTTTACCACTTTACATAAAATACACTATTGCTTTGCTAAATAAATATTACTTGTGAGACACTTTTTAACAAACGTTGACTTATTTTGTTCCTTTTGCTTTTGGAAGATTCATCCAACCTTTATTTATACACATTAGTCTCATTGAGCCTCGGGGACTCATTTACAAGAGAGACCTGATTCTAACAAAGAGTGATGACAACCGTAGAGAACCGTAGACAACAATAGACAGTCATAAAAGAAAGCATACAAAATGAGAAGAACAAATGATAGAAAATTGTATTAAAAAAAACAAAACAAAAACAGCTGGGTTGTAAAGCGATGTACTTGTAGAAAACTAAAAACAGGAACATGGCTGCATTGGTTTTTGCCAGGAACTTAGCAGATGTTTGAAGCCACTCAGAGAGGTCAAGGTCGAGAGCTTCAGATCTTTTTGCAAGATATTCCAGGAAACAGAAACGAAGTAGGAGAAGGCCCTTTCGCCTAATTCAGTCAGCACTGAGAGAACACTGCATGTAATATTGTCCTGAAAGCCCACATTGTAGCTGCACTCATGCAGTGACATGTAGGAGGAGATGTACAAAGCCAACAGACCAAGAATTCAATTCAATTCAGTTCAAAAATTTAAAGGGAAATTAATTGTTGTTGTAGCTCGTCATCCTGGTCTCATTAGAGTTGTTCTAGATGCTGATGGCTTTAGGCAGGAAGGATCTCTCATAACAGTCCATCCAAAGGTGGATCCGAAGAAACTGGCTGCAGATGCTGATCTGTCCATCCAGACCTAGCAGACCTCTCAGTTCTCCTAGGCAGCAGGACTGCTTGAATGCTGGGAAGAACTCCTCCCCGAGCGATGGCCATTTCTCCCAGCAGCCTGCTAAGTTCGGTCTTCCCACTGTGACGAGCTGCGTTTCCCACTACCTCCAAGATTTCTGTGGTCAGGCACTCGATCACTGCCTCCAGGTAGATGGGAATGCATCAACGGCACTCCATTTCAACTCATTTAGGATTTGGGGCTGTAGTTGAGGTATTTTTGAGCTTTTGAGATGTTAAGCAGAAGCTGCCAGTTGTAGAAAACCACTTTGTTGTCATGGTTACTCATCATAACAAATGTCCAAAAGTAAAAAAAAAAAAGGTTTCAGTAAAAATCCTTCCTGCGGCACAGCATTAGATACCAGAGAAAGTAATCATCCAAAAAAGTGATTTACATCTAGTAAAAGAGGAATTAAAGTTGTCAAAAGCAAAATCGCAGAATGAATGTAAGAGAGCTACTCTAACATGCAGCCACCTTGAGCGGCGCAATTCTAGAATCCAAGAAGTGATTTAAAGATGAAAATGTACCAGTAAGAGTGTCTATGTGAAGTAAATGATGACCAGTTAACCAGTGAATACAGGGCGCAATGGTGGGTACAGTAATTACAGCCAGTTATGAATCTTAGTGCACCATGATAGACAGTGTCCAACATCTGCATGGTGCTTGTAGGGGCATTTATGTAGATAATGTCACCGTAATCAACGGAGGGAAGGAAAGTCACAGTTACAAGGTGTTTCCTAGCACTCAGTGTTAAACATGATCTGTTTCTGAAAAAGAAACCCAGTTTAACTTTCAGTTTCCTTACAACGTTTTCAACGTGGAGCTTAAAAGAGAGATGTGAATCAACTAAGATACCCAAACATTTGTAGGAATCAACAAACTCAATAGGGACATCATTCAAGGATAAAATCAAAGCAAGTACCGGTGGGACCAACTTCTTGTTTGAAAACAGCATCCCTTTGGTTTTGTCGGCATTTAGGACAAGTTTGAGACAGAACAAATCTGACTGGATGATGTCAAAGTGGATTCCAAAAGCTGGAAAACCATAGCAACTGTTAGCAAGACATTAAACAACTGTCTCATCAGCATAGAAGTTTAAGGATGCATCAGGGATGGTCTGGGCTACATTACCTATGTAGATTGTGAAGAGGGCGGATCATAAGACTGAGCCTTGTGGTACACCATTGTTAACCGTTAAATAACTGGAAGAAGTACCATTATGTTTAACACTTTGCCTCCAATATGAGAGATGGTTAGAGAACCAACCATTGGTGTGAACTGAGAAACCAATTTCTGAGAGCTTATGATATTTTACCTGGATTGCTGAGCATGAACTTTAGTGTTTCGAAACACTTTGGCTATGGCTGCCTCAGAGGAGTTGACAGGGGAGAGGGTGGCCTCCAGAAACCATCTTATCACCAGCAAACTGGTTGGTCCACTATACTGTATGAGTGTGCTGCTTGCAGGTCTGAGTTTGTTGTGACTCCTCGGACTGATAAAGTACAGGTAGTCCCCGGTTTCCGACCGTCCTGGTTAACGATTTTCCTGACTGAACTTTGTTGGGTGTATAGCATTAATTAACAACAACAAAAAAATGTATTACTTTGACTAATTCATCAGTACTGAAGAGTTTTGTGTACTTGTTGCCACATCCACAGTGATTCCTTCCCCCCCCCCCATATTTTGTAAAATAAAAATTATTTCTCCTGTGAGCATTCTGTGCTTGTGAAGGACCTTACAGCTAGCCTTCGGCTGCACTCACGCACACACAACCCCATGTCTTCCTTTGGACAGCTGAATCAAGCAGGGGAGGGGGAGATGTCAGGGCTTTTATCAGGTGCTGTAAGGTGTCATCTGTGAGTGTTGCTGTGTTAATGTGTCAAAGTCCACTGTCAGCTCCAATCTCCTTGTCAGCAGATGTCCACGGGATCACCACCAAACAGACTTCCAGGAGTCTTTGCTATTTTTGCCCTAACCCGCTGCAACCTTCTGACTGGTGATTTTTTTTTTTTATCAGTACAGAACAAAAGAATCACCCTCTGTTAAAATAATTTGATGGCAAATAAGTTAATACAATTCTATTGTTCTTACAGAGTAAAAATTGACCAGCTCATAATTTTAGATTCAAATACAGGTAGTCCCCGACTTACGAACGGGTTCTGGACCTAAGGACCGTTCGTAACTCGATTCTGCCGTAAGTCGGAGCCGAACGCACGTGGCGCCGTAAGTCCGGATTTA
>JARVGV010001740.1:16310231-16320779 GCA_031762435.1 Hypsolebias longignatus | reverse complement strand
CACCCCCACTGCTAAGCGGCACCGTGCGGGTAGTTTAGACAGCGCGTCAACACCGTCTCCAGATAAAACTAGGTTCGTGGAGATCCTCGAGTCGATAGATCAAAAGCTATGTAGTCCAAGGACCTTAAGACCACTCCCCCAAGTTAAGTGAGGCTTTGTCATCATGTTTTATTGCAGCTTATATATACCATTATTGAAAACACCTGAGTTACTGGTTTACTTGTGTTTCCTAGAGTCTAAAATAATTGAGGGCAGAGCTTTCAATTATCAGGACGTCCTCCTGTGGAAGTAACTTAGTTTCTGTTCATGAGGCTGACACCCTGTTTACTTTTAAGACTACAGTATATAAGCCCCTTGTTAAAAATCCTGTAGTTCATGTTGGCTTGGGTTTACTTGAGCCATCCTATAGTTATGCTGCTATAAACTTAAGACTGCTGAAGGACTAAGTGACCTCATTGTGTCACTCTGCTGCAGTCTTTGCTCTCATGCTCCACATTTGCACATGCAGTTATCTCGTTTTTATTTTCAGTGTCTGACTTGGATAAATAAACTGAATTCACTTATTATTTACACAAGTAAGGGTAGCCTTTTGAACTCAACAACTTTATTGTTTTGAAACTAGATAACTTTATGGAGATTGATAACAATGGTGTCTGTGTTTGAGGCTGGGCAGCAGCTTTGTGGCAGGTTAGGTAACAGCTGGGAGCTCAGAGGACGTTTTGTTCACTCCATCTGTTTGATTCAGGTCTGAAAGGTGAACAAGTGTAACCTGAGAAATGTGTCCCCCAGTGACGCTTCATGTAAAGTAACGCCCGTAAAACATGTCTGATCAGTCCACACCATTCCCTTCTTCATGCATCCCCCCACCTTTATTACTTTATGTTTGTATTTGTTTATTTGCATAATTAAAAAAAAAACCCGACTACGCAACAAGTCGTTCTAGCAGAAACTAATGACCAATGAAACGGAGGCACGCCCCGGTTCCACTGTAAAACTCGTCTCCTCCTCCTTTCTGGATCAAAGTCTGTGTGACAGACACAGCACAGCTCAAACGGACTCCATTTGTCTTCGATCTCAACACTTTGGACATTTTGTGTTAATTTTTTTATCGTCCTGTCCGATGGCTGGCCTGCTGAAATGCGGGGCGCTCCTTCTGACCTCCTTCCTCGCGGTAAGGAAATGATGCGTTTCAGATCCATGTTAGAGCGTCGGAAAGCACAAGTTTCAACAGGTGTGGCCCTTCTGTTCGACTAAACGCCTCAGTTAAACCTTTGTTTGCGCTGTTGCTCGCGTTTACAGTTATTGTCGCTTTTTTATTATTTATTTATTTATTTTTGTAGCTCGCGAGTAATGTTCTCCCATTTCCTCTTCAGCAAAGCAGCTTTTTTCATAAATAATGGATGTGGAAACGTCTCATTTAATTGGGTGTTGGTGTCATGTGTCACATACGTCAAGTTAATCGAACCTTTATTAAGCCAAAGTTATAGCAAAACCCACATAGTGACCATTTAATGCATCTATAGATAGAATATTCTCTAAATAAAAAATGAATGTGCTGTAAGCATCTTATGTCGTTTTGACCACAACAGATTTAGTCTTGAAAACTCCAAAACGTCTTCAACGTTTTCTCTCAGGCCCATACTTCTCCTAAGGTCAATAAAACTAAAGTCAACGATGAGGCATAACTACAGCAGCTCTACATCCTGTGACCTTGTGATTTTAACACACATACAGTGTAATGATAATTATTATTTTCTGTCCTCTCTGTTTACCTGCAGCTTGTGTGTGTGAGGGGCGAGTGGATCCTGGCTCCCAGAAAGCTTGAGGAGAATGAAGATTACACTTCTTTTGACTTTATCGCTAAGGTGTGCATTTCTTTGTTTTGCTTTTCTTTTAAAAAATGTTAAATAGCTTTTTTAATAATATGCCATACTTCTATTATTTTAGACATGCCAGTGTTGGTGAAGCAACAGTTTAATCCTTAATTGTGTAACTGTTAAAAGTGGATTTTTTTAAGGCGTCTCCTCATCAAGCTGGTTTCTTCAAAACATACTTCTACCCAATGAGTCATTTGTTGATGGTAGAATTGTCTTTGTTCAGACTACACTACAAAAGAACAACCAAATCCCAGTGACTAAAATCAAAATATATTTTAATTACTTAAACAGATTGACAATACTGTATTGTTAAATGATTGACTCTTGTTGGTTAAATGTAGATTTGTTACTTAAAAAGCGGAATATTTGTACGTATTTATTAAATGAAAAATTACCAGTTTTCCGCAAAACAACATTTATGTTGTTTCAAATTAACATGTGGTTTGGGGTCCAAATAATATTTTAAGACTCAACTTTGTTGTCAGCTTTACTGAGCTGGTTCAACCATTTTGCATTACATTTGGAATGAACCTAAACAACCAAGTCATGGTTTATTATAAGACAGATAAAGATAGCCCAGAAAAAGTCTGTAAAGAAAGACGTTTTTTTTTTTTTTTTTTTTTTTTTTTTTTTTTGGATGCATGCTCAATAATCCAGGTAGAAAAATCTAACGAGGTTAAATCAGATCATCTGGAAAGAAGAATCCTTCCAGAGGACCTGACTTAACCTTGTTAGAAGATTCGTTTTTGTTTCACAGAAATTTCTAACTCGCATGGTGCCAATTTTATTACGTTTCGCATGGTGCCAATTTTATTACGTTCTTATTAAAAGCAAAACGTTTATCAAGACAAAATAAATTTGAAATTTCCCAGTTAAAAGGAATAAGCTGCGGCCATAACACTTCCATCAGCCTTAAGTTAATGAAGCCCAGAAATATGAAAGTACAACTTGAGGTTTTCATTTTTTCATTTTTTTTTTTTTTTTTTATTATTAAAGAAATCCATAAAGTTGTATTTTTCCTCATATTTTTTTGTTTATTCATCAGGTTTATTTTTTTGTGTGCGCAATTAGTTTAAACTATCACTTGTATGTTGCTTTCAGGATTATTATTGTGTAAGGTTGTGAGAAATGTGGGGGAGTGGTAGCACAGAGGCTAGAAAAGGTGGGCCTGTGATCGGAAGGTTGCTGGTTCAACTCCCCATACCAACATCATTAAAACGTGGGTGGGATAGGTGAAACACCCACACCTGCCTCCACCCTCATTTGCCCCACTCTGGGCCCTTGAGCAAGGTCTTTCACCGCCACCATTTGCTCCCCCGGGTGCACTAGATGGCAGCTCTCTGCTCCGCACAGAGGGCTGTGGTAGCTCGGTGGTCTGTGGTTGCGTCAGGAAGGGCAGCCGGTGTAAAAATAATTGCCAAGTCTACGTGTGACTTAGTTCACTGTGGAAGAAAGGAGCAGCTGAAAACAAACAAACAAACAAAAACGGTTGTGAGATCTGTACCCTAAAATGAAAGATATAAAAAAAAACAACAGCATACATTTGAAATTATGTTAGAAAAACAAGCTAATTTGTAGAATGCAGATTGCTAGAAGTGCTGTAAATAATCCTGCAAATGGGATGCCTTTTAATTTTTAAATTGTGATTTAAAGGAAATAAATATGTCTTTGTATTTCAGATTCGCTCGGATAAGGAGAACTTCACAACGATAAGATATCAAATAACTGGTCCTGGTGTTGATCAGGATCCTAAAGGTAGATTCGCTGTTGACCCGAACACTGGCTTCGTGAAAGTCTATACCATTTTTGATCGAGAAGAAATCCCTGTGTACTACGTAAGAACGTTTAAAATCTTGTTTCTTAAAAAACCGAGTCCTGTGAACGAAAGGCAAATATTTATACCTTGTTCATTTTTATTATTATTTTTTTAGTTAAATGGTGTGGCAAAATTCCTCAATGGGTCTCGTGCTGAAAAGGATATTCCCCTTATAATTGAGATTCTGGATATGAACGACAACGCACCAGTCATTCAAACACAGCAAGTTGGAGAAGTTGATGAGTGTAGCAGTGCAGGTGAGTAAGAGCTGCAAACATCTGAGAAACATCTGCACTGCTTACTGCAATTAATCCATTGTATTTGATGTTTTTAGGGACCATTGTCATGAAAGTAATAGGCACCGATGCAGATGACAAGAGACTACCTAATGCACAAATCGCATACAAAATTGATGAGAAGAGTAATGGAGCAAATATGTTTTATATTGACTCTAGAACTGGAGATATCAAGGTTAAACAGAGTAATCTAGACAGAGAGGTAAGTCACTATGAAGTCCCTATAATATATTAAAAATATATACTCTAATACAGCATGTTTTAACAACAAATTATTTATTTAATAAGGAGATTTTGGGAAAGTACAAAACAATATTCAGTGCATTTTATTCCATACCTTTTTTCTTTCAGACAAAAGACGTGTACAAGCTGAATATTATTGCCTCTGACATGAATGGAAAAGCAGGAGGAAATTCAGGAAGCGGTGAAATTGAGATTCGTATTAGGGACATAAATGACAACGTTCCTATACTGGAAAAAGAATCGGTATGTGTGACACCACTTGCACAGCTAGGATCTTTGTTTTTTCTTTAACCGGTTAGGTTAATCATGTCAAAAAGCAGAGGATGACGTCCTGTTTCTTTGCAGTATGAGGCCAGTGTGGAGGAGAACACAGTCGGAATTGAAGTTTTGAGGATAAAAGCCACAGACATGGATTTAATCTATACGGACAACTGGCTTGCGGTTTATGAGATCGTTTCTGGGAATGAGGGAGGTTATTTCAATATCACAACTGATGCTAAAACTAATGAGGGAATCATCACAATAAACAAGGTAAAACGTGTTTACAAACAAATTATATACGATAAAGAGACAGAATTCCAATCAGTCGTCCTTCATTCTTTATCCCCCAGGCCCTAGACTATGAGGAAATAAAGTCACTCAATTTGGACGTGAAGGTTGCCAACAAGGCAGAGTACAACTTTGGCTCTGGGTCAATGACAGGGGCTGGTGCTGGTGCAGGAAAATCATATCCCATCAAAATAAATGTCCTCAATCAGAAGGAGGGTCCCCGTTTCCAGCCAAACGTAAAAGTAGTGACTGTCTCCGAGGACACCTCATCAGTCTCCATCAACAAAGTCATCACTACGTACGCCGCTATAGACAGCGACACACTAAAAACTGCCACCAATGTGAGGTAATGCCCCTCTGATACTCATTCACTCGTTACTGAAAAGGTTGTCTTTTTTTATAGGACAGTTGTTTTCAACGTTATAAATTTGATAATAAATTCCAAATTTTTTGTGGTTCTAATATGCATTGTTGTTGTTGTTTTTTACATGTAGATATGCAAAGTTGCATGATGAGGACAACTGGTTGTCTGTTGATGAAACAACAGCAGAAATCAAGCTGAATAAATTGCCCGATCGAGAATCCAAGTATTTGAAAAATGGAACCTATTATGCTGAAATAATATGCATTTCCAATGGTGAGTCCAGTAAAATATGTTGCACTCTTTACACTTCGTACCAATCGAACTTGCAGAAGATTACAGTTTAGACTCTGCTTTAATTGGTTTTCAGACCTTCCCTCAAAAACTGCAACAGGGACCATAGCCATTCAGGTGGAGGACTTCAACGATCACTGCCCAGAACTCACCACCAAAACTCAGAACATGTGCTTTGATGATACTTTCATTTATGTCACTGCTGTAGATAAAGATGAGTTCCCCAATTCGGCACCATTTCACTTCACTGTGATTGGAGATAACAAACAGAAATGGACAGTGGAGCCTTTTAATGGTAAGCTGATTATAACAGTTGGTGGTTAGCAGTTCCCTGTTAAATAGGCTTGTCAGTGTTTAGATCAAATAATAAAAAAAACATATGGCTCCAGACTGTAGGTGAGAGTTGGTACAGCAAAGTTGTTTTTATTGCGCTTTTCACTTGCCTTTTTTAAGAATACATGAAAAATGCAGGACTGAGGTTGTAAATTTAACATAAGCTCATAAATGCTGGTGAAGATTCTCAGTCATCCAGGACATGATAAAATAATTTAAAAAAAAACGTTCAATACAAAAACAACTGGACTTTATTTGTAACGAGACGTTTCGCTCTTCATCCAAAGAGCTTATCAATTCTTTCCCTTCAGAGTTACATGTCATAAGAACTGCAACAGAATTGCTTATGTGCGGATATTTATGTGCCAATTGTCCATTTTCATTCCTCGAACTTCAAATTTTAACTTTGGTTATTGTTTTTTTTTTTTGTTTGTTTGTTTGTTTTTTTAGAAACTACAGTCATTCTGCGAGACCAAGCCCACTTGTGGCCAGGCAAATACAGTGTGCAGGTGGAGGTCACAGACCAGCAGGGAAAGTCGTGTGCTGATGCCCAGATAATAGATTTATTAGTGTGCACATGCCAGAAAAACTCTAAAACTTGTGGGCCACGTAGTTCACGTTCTTCAGTTTTTGGAGTGGGAGGAATCTTGCTCCTGCTGCTGGGCCTGCTGCTGCTTCTGTGTAAGTAGTGGTGGGGGCAGTTGGAAATATTCACGTTATTTACCCTTTCTTTTAAAGTTGCCTGACGATACAAGCTGTGTCATGCATACAAAGATTTAAAAGGGTGGGTCCCAGCTATCTTTGAAAGAGACGTATGATGGCTGCAGCTTGCATTGCACAACTGTTTGCCCTTTTTTTCCACAAACTAGATGAATCTGTTGATGAAAATAACATTCTACTCAAAGAAAGCCATTCCTGACTTCAAATAGATTTAGTTGAGCTTGATCACTATACCTTTTTTAATAAGGTTGTTCTGATTGTTTTTCAGTGATTCCCCTTCTTCTGCTGTTCTGCCTGTGTGGAAATGCAGCAAGAGAGTTCAAGGCCATACCTTTTGATGCAAAAGAACAGCTCATCTCCTATCACACAGAAGGTCAAGGAGAAGACAAGGTACCATTTTATTTTTCCAAAAAGTTTTTGCAATGTTTTAAACTATTTGGCTTTCTGGAAAAATGCTGCATCGCAGAATGTATATATATATATACTGTATATATATATATATTTTTTTTCTTTTTCTTTTTTTTTTCTTTTTTTTACACAGGAAGTTCCTCTTTTACAAGTTCCAGTGAATGTGGATGTTGGTATCTTGAATGCAAAGAACACCAACATTGTTAAAGGAAGGGAATACCTGTCAGGTCTGGTTGAAACAGATAGAGCTGTAGGTGAAGGATTAACCATGACAGGAGAGGACATGTACATGTACGACCGTTATGGATATTCCATTGGGCAAGAGTACAATGGATTGATGGGTAGAGAGAAGATGGGAAAACAAGATAAGCATTTCTCCCATCACGAATTCGGAGCCTTTGATGGAATGGCCCTATCAGATAATTTTCTGTGGCAGTACTATTCACAGGTGAGTACACTGCTGAATGAGTTTGCTAGTTCAAATGTTCGTTCAAGATTTACTCATAAAAATGACTTTATTTAGACCTAGTGTACTGTATAATACATTATAGCTACATTTTATCAACTAGTATAGATATGGTACATTATTATGTGCTGTTTACATTGCAATATTTTTTGTTGTTGTTTTGTTTCCAGAAAGCAGATGAAGCTTCACAGCAACATCAAGAAAATGAACTATCCCAGGTCTACGGCTACGAGGGTCAAGGGTCACTTGCGGGTTCTGTAGGTTGCTGCAGCCTTCTTGAAAATGACAATGACCTTGCTTTCCTTGATGACCTTGGGCCAAAATTCCTAACACTGGCTGAGATCTGTCATGGTGGATCTCTCGTGAGCAAGTCAGCAAACGTTGAAGTTTCTCGTCCCCTTATCAAGCCGGTGCCTCAGGTCAGGCCGTCCACCATGACCCATGTCCATACTCATACAGAAACTGCCAGAGACAGGGACACTGCAAACATCAACACCTCCAAAGTAACGTCCGAGTCCTCCACGATCATTCAAGAGGAGCGACTTACTGAGAGATCCCAAGGCTCTGCAACTGTTCCCAATGTCCGTGTTCAGGAAAAGGTAGTAATTCCCAACCAAACACTACTCATACAGCAGCCTACCATGTACTATGCTGCTACGCCCATGTATGTAGTTGAATCCAAGCCTCAAATGGTGCTTGTTTCAGGAGGAACCCAGCAAGCAGTTGGCCAGGTGAGCCAAGCTGGGTTTGGTCAAGGTATAATGCAGGTTGGTGGCCTCCAAGGCTCTCAGGTTGGTCATGTGAGCCAAGCAGGGTTTAGTCAGGGTCTAATGCAGGTTGGTGGCCTCCAAGGCTCTCAGGTTGGTCATGTGAGCCAAGCTGGCTTTGGTCAGGGTCTAATGCAGGTTGGCGGACTCCAAGGCTCTCAGGGTGTGGTCCTCGTTGATGGACAGGTTGGAATGAGTGGTGCAACAAGACAGGCAGCACAGGCCCCCTCCCAAGGAAAAGTCTCTGAGTCTACTCAAGTGTTTGTAGTCAAAAACGGCTCAGCTGGAGGAAAGCACAGCACACACTTGGTGCAGGACATTGGTCAAACAGGACAGGGATCTTCCGATTCCAACTTAGAAGCAAGAGGTAAAGGTGTGCAGGTGAAATCTTTTTCAATGAGTTCACATGGTTCTGCAGGATCAAGGGAGGACTTTGCACAGATGGCTGCGCCCAAGATTCAAGGAAACCAGAAAGTGGTTATGCAGCATAAAAAAGTCTCAATGATCAAGAAAAATACAGAGTCTAGTACAAGTCTCTAAATGATCCCCCTGTTTAACTTATCCACTGAGGTTAGATATAATGACAAATATGTCTCCTGTAAAATGCACTATAGAACACATACTGCTGCACGTAGATTTAAAATGAAACAAAATATGAAGAGTGTAAACTGCTTGACCCAAAGCTTTATTATATTGTGTTTATGACTGTCTATATAGGTTTAAATAAACACGATTATTTATGTAAAATAAAATAAAAATAATAAAAATCAAAGGTTTAAAGGCATTACCTGACTTATTATTATTACATAAGTAATTTACAGGTATTTCTGAGATTCAACGTTTTAGCCCAGGTACAAACTACTATAATTCAAAATAAAAACTAGGCTGATTCACATTTTCTACATTTCACACTTAAGCATCTAATAAGCCCATATAAGAAAATGGGGAAGGTCCTGAAGACAAAAACAGACTTTATGTTCCAGGAACAGATGTCAGATTAAAGACTGTGTTTATTTGAACACCAAGTGTGCTTGGCAGGAAAAATAAAAATTATTTCTTCAACCTCCTGTTTTCCCTCAACCTAACTCTAAAAACAGCCTATCAAAAACTTCTTCACCAGAGCAATATGTCTTTATAGTATTTTTGTAATTTGTTGGCATTTTTTTTGTACATTAAAAAATGTTGAATGCCAACTCACAAAAGGTGTTTATAATACAATCTTGTTTTGTTGCAATCCAGTTTGTGCTAGAATTGTAGTTTGACTTTTGTTCAATTCAAGCCTTTTAATTTGTGTTTTCTGTTATTTTTATATTTATTTAATTTTTTAATAAAAACAAGTTTTGGTATAATTGATTGTCTGAATATTCAAAGACGACCTTGCTAAACACTGAAAGTATTTGTTGGGTGCTTTGGTTTCAAACTGCTGTCTTTGCCATAATAAATAGTGTTTTTTAATCTTGTTTTGTAATTTGCTTTAGGGATATAGCAATGCAATACTAAAGTAGCTTGATAATGGTGATTCTGTTGTTTTGCATCTGCTGTCCTGATAAAATCGTGCAGAACGTTGATTGGTTTTACATATTTTTATGTATCTAACATATTTTTTCATGCAAAATGAATCAAAGATTGTGTGTATATAGAATATGACTTTTTATACAATGAATGTTTTTAACACGATTGTGATTTCATTTGGGAACTTCACAATATTGAAGGATTTGGATGGCAGAGTGTTTTTTGTTGAGTTTCTTGTACATTTTTAATAAAA
This sequence comes from Hypsolebias longignatus, assembly GCA_031762435.1. Lineage (NCBI taxonomy): Eukaryota > Metazoa > Chordata > Actinopteri > Cyprinodontiformes > Rivulidae > Hypsolebias > Hypsolebias longignatus. Next base: position 16,310,884 of record JARVGV010001740.1, on the reverse strand, counting down.
TGTCTTGTTCATATTTGTTCAACTTCTTTGTGGCTTTATAAAGTGTTTTGAAATCCATATTAAAGGTACTGTGTGATGTTTACAGTGAAATGCACCTCGCAGGTATAACTATTGAAGCATCCACTGGAAAAATCTTCTCAAAACATTCGTTTTTTCAACTATCCCTATCAGATTGTGTGCAGCAGACTTCAGGGAGGAAGAGGTTAAAACCTCTTTCAACAAGCGAGGTTCATGTTTCAGGCTCATGCAAGCAGACAGTAGAATTCCTGAGCTGTGCAGAACAAGTTACCTTGTGAAATGGCTCATTCCCAGAAACAAAAAAAGTAAATGACCGATAACGCAGGTAAAGCCTAAAACCTGCAGTGTAGCTGTTCTAAATGGAAGAGGCCAACCGATTTAATCTTCTTTTCACCCCAGCTTATAAGTACACCAGGTTTTGTTTTGCTTTCCTGTGCTGAAACAGTCATTTTAAGTCTGTACAAGCGTATATGTCAGAAAAACAAAAGGTATGATTCATGTTTATCCTAAACCTACATGTATTTCCTACCCATCCAGCTGGGTAGGTTGTGTTTATCCGGTTGGTTTCTTCGGTAAATTAATCATGCTGGAACATTGAACCCGGGGGGGGGGGGGGGGGGGGGGGCATTTAATTA
>JARVGV010001740.1:16218821-16234643 GCA_031762435.1 Hypsolebias longignatus | reverse complement strand
GATGGTTTGGACATGTCCAGAGGAGGGACAGTGGGTATATTGGTAGAAGGATGTTAGAAATGCAGCTGCCAGAAAAAAGACAAAGAGGAGATATGTGGATGCAGTTAGAGTATATGGATGAAGAGAGGATAGAGGATGCAGAGGATAGAGTAAGATGGAGGAAGATGATTCACTGTGGAGACCCCTGAAGAGGGAAAAGCCGAAAGAACAAGAAGAAAAAGAAGTTTGCAACAAGCTACAAGATATAGCATATTAGCTGCTTGTATGTGCAGCAGCTTCTCGAGGCTCTATAGAGGCTAATAATTCAACTACCGTAATTACTTAACTAACATCAGTCTGCCAAGCTTTCAAGATTATTTTACAAAGAGCACAACAGCAGAGAAGTAATATTTGCTCCGTAACTTTAGAATGATCAAAAAAGGCCTAATTTAAAATAAAACAACCTATTTTATGAATGATTCTGGTGTTGCGGCTGACTCTTTATTTAAAATTTTTTTTTTCAATACTTAAATTTTTTTTAAATGGCCCTGATCTTAACCATCTTAAACAAAACTTATAATTTCACAAGCTGATGATATACTGTCTTTAAAATTTGTCCTGAGAGCAGGAAAAATCAGCCAACATGTTTCTAAGTCTCTTTATTTATATATGTGCATTGAAAATTTCATAACTAAACTTTTTTGTATTATTTGAATTTTGAATAATCAATATTGAGCAGTAACTAAAAATAATAGTAATTCTATTTGTATTTCAAATAAAAGAGAGGTGCATGAGGCATTTTTAAACTTTTGTTTAATGCAGTGTGGGTTTTGTGCTCAACGTTGTCATATTTTTTAAATATCATACTGGCCAAGTCTGGCTTACACATGATCCTTCATGGACAATATAAATGCTTCAAAACACAGTATTATTACCATTTCAATGTATGAAATGACATGTCTAACAGAGCAATTCACTCTCAGACTGCAGGTTTACTTGTGGTTCCTAGAGTTTCCAAAAGTAGACATCGTCAGGCTCCTCTCAAGCTCTTGTTTAAAGGGAGTTTTTCCTTTCCACTGTTGCTTTTGTGCTTGCTCAGGATGAGCGACTGTGATGAAGTGAAGATTCAAGACAACCTGCTGGCTTCCTAAAACTTTACAAAAAAATACTTTTTTTTAAAAAAAACAATACAACTTTTACCAATTGGCTTTTTTTTATGTATGTGGATGTTTTTGCACAGTGACCTGAGACGACTTCTGTTGTGACCTCGCTCTATATAAATAAACTGAATTGATTATAAATGGTACAATGTCACACACAGGGGACCACCTGATGACCTCACTGTCATCAATAATCTTAGCTGCAAAATGTAGATGGTTTGGAGAAAACTAGAGCAGAATAGTTCTTCTCGCTTGTTTTTCCCAAAAGGAGCAGCTAGAAAAGGGTGTGGCCACTACAGCAGGTGTGCTGTGTGCGTCTTTGTATGTGTGGCTTACTGAACTCAACTTTGCCCCTTAACCACAGCCTCTCACTGGAGGGAAACACACACACACATTGTAATGAGCGGATACTTGTTATCGTGGACGTTTGTTCATTCAGAAGCTCTAACCTTTAACCTCCAGCCATGGTGACCTGAGCAGAATGGAACCCTTCAGGATTACCCAGAGCCACCCAGCTGTCACATGACAGGCTCGCAGCTCATTCATGGTTTCAGTATCGATGTCAGCAGAGAAAATTATGGCGGGGGAGAGACAAGTTCTTGTTGTGCAATCACAGGTCAACAAAGCAGGCTTGAAAAAAATAAACTTCCTCCTTCTGAGACTGTGACAAGTCTATGTATGATGATGTGAAACTGACTGCACATGGATCAACATGCCACATCTGAAACTTTGGTGACTGGGCTAGTCATCATAAACATATGACTACCCAAGCAACGTCAGCGTTCTCGTGTCACATGCCACAACCAGAACAGATGCAGCTCACAACAAGTATTGTGTGTTCATGAAACGTGTCACCAGATTAGCAGAGTATGGCAGCATTTAATTCCAAAGACTTAATAATGTCCCTTGTTTAGAAGCCACTTAGCGTGCACTACACACAACGTCCCTCTCCAGACCCACACTCCATCAAACACACACCCCAAAGAGCATCCACAATGGGGAAAACTAAAGATCATAAACCTGTGAAGGATAGCATCTCTTAAAATTCATGCAACTTGTCTGCTCTGCTCCTGTAATTTATGCCGTTTGCACTATTTTAAATGTCTTATTCATTCGGGAATAAATGAGCAGAGCAGAATGACTTCAGAAGCATAAATCCATTATCTGAAAGATAATCAACAACAACAGACCAAGAGTAAATCAGTTTCATTCCCCTGAGAGGGTGTCGACCTCTCTCGAATGACTGACCGTCCAATGAAACCAGCGACACTGGAAGACGAAGGAGCTCGGGGCTACAGCTGCACATTTCTGCACTCAGTGAACCACACGGTGGTGGGTGGAGGTTTCAAGTGAGACAGAGAGAGCAAGGCTGGGGTGGGGTGGGGGGCTTTAAAACAAAAAGCTGATGTAGCAATCAAACTTACAAAAAGATATGAGGGAAAACCAAAGAAAGCAAGTAACGCAGTTGATACGTGACAAGCTATAAAAATAGAAGGGGGATAAGTGAGGCTTCAAATTGTGAGGAGGGAGGAAACAGAGACTACTGCATAGTTACTGCCTAGCAACAGACCATCACTGAGGTTATCTGACTCCTTCTGCTTTCAAGTAGAAGTTTGAGCCCAGCACCATCACTGAGGGGCTGAAAATCTTTAACATGATTGTGGTATATGTTTGGACATGAATGGGTGGGGGGAGCATTCTGTTATTAAATTAATGTGAGAGAAAGCAAAGTGAGAACTCTATATTCTACTCATATCTGTCGCCCAGCACCAACAGCGATGACAGACAACTGTGTTTTTGCCTATGTCTCTGTGTGTGATTGCACGTGTGTCTGTTAGCAAAATATATCAGGAAGCACTGAACAGATTTTAATAGAAGTTGCAGAAAGTAATCATTGAATGTTGTTCTACGACTGATTAACTTTTAGAGTCAAATTGATTAAAGATGTCTGACCTTGAAAAAACAAACTGCTATAGCTCTGTCTGTTTAATACAGAGGCGTACAAAGTGTGGCCCGTGGGCCATTTGTGGCCCTTGGAGTGATTTTGTGCGGCCCTCAACTACAATTAAAGAATGGTATAATTTTGACCCACAGGCTTAAGAGGTTTTTGCAGATGTTCTTTAGATTTATTAGTGATTCTTTTAAATATCATTTTTAGGTTTAACAGCAAAAAAGATCAAAAATAATCTTCTCAAAGTAAGTGAAATTAAGTGCAATACAAATATTTAGCTATAATTAATCCCTTTATCCTATAACATATCTTCACTGACTGACAAAAAAGCAGAATTTTGGATAATGACTTACCGTATACAACTTGGCTAAATATAACGTGTTTTCAAAGAAAATAATTTCAGTTGAGTTAATAATCAATAGAAATTGGACATTTTTAAAAGAATATGAAGTGGTATCGTTGACATACAAGTTGATCAACTTTACTGGTGTCCCTTCAAATCTGCTAAGAATCGGTTTTAGTGACTGCTAGCCAAATGGTTTTTCAGAAATTTGATGACACCATTTGGGACGTCCGTGGTCCAAATGGGTGATTGAAGCTCCACCCCCTATTTTAAAGAGAGTGGGGTTTCATTTGCCTATGAAAAATAAATGAAAATTAACTTTTAAAAAGCACAAGAAGTTGTTAAAAATTAGGAGACCCCCCCCCCCCCCCCCACACACACACACACACACATTCTTAAATTCAGATTTTTTTCAGGCCCACAAGTCCTTTCATCTATATCAGGGCTCTGCAACCTTTACCATCAAAAGAGCCATTTATGCCCCTTTCTTCAATAAATTAAACATGTCCAGAGCCACAATACCTGCTGCAACTGGGATTCTCAACTGGTGACCCACAGACCACTTTGTTTGTTGGAGGGCGCTTTTCTGGACAGTAGGGGTGATTTTATAAAACTAAAAATATTTAATGATTTTTAACATTTATTGATGTTTTTTTAAAAATATATAGTTTTTGCCCAGTTTCTAAAAACTACAACAATAAACTATGCATTCTTGTGATTTTTTTTTAACTGTAGAAGAATTACGTATCCTACTTTGAAGAAATAAAGCGTAAAGTGAAAGTGAGTATGTTTTACTCCTTGTAATATTTATTCATACACAATATTTGCTAAATAAATTACAGTAAAACCGCTAAAACTAGCTCTTTTAGTTGTTATAACAAGAATTAAAATTCAGTTTGATGTCAGTTTTGGTCAAAGCTTGAAAAGCCACTGCAGAGGGACCAAAGAGCTGCATGTGGCTCCAGAGCCGCAGCTTGCAGACCCCTGATCTATATAGTTCTGGCCCACCTATGAAAATGTCTGGACACCCCTGGTTTAATAGATGAGCTAAAGTTTGGTATGGTAGACTACCATACCAAAAGAAATTCTGCTTATTTGATGGAAAAGTCACAGCAATCTTATGAGGCAACTGTCTTTCAAAGGCTGACTGACGGCAGTTACACTTTGCTGATATCAGCAGTGACAGATGGTGAAACAAGAAACCATTGCCTGTTGGTCGAGCAGACTCACATTATTAACCATTAGGCACGACACATCTTTCGTACTAATGAGGGGTTTGTGCAAAAGCAACCAACAAGCACAATTTGAATTCCGCTGCACAACTTTTAAAAACAACCTTAAATGATGATCAACGGTCAGACGCCCTCGCACTGTTCATCATGTCTGCTTTGTTGCAAAACAGGAATTATCAGAAACATGCCTGCAGCACACACACACTTGTCACACACTCTCAAAGGGGCTTCAACAGAGTTTTATCTTCTGGTCACACAAGCCCCCTCACAGCTGACGCAGTGAGAGGCTGTCATTGTGGGCTGACTGCGTATCTGCACTGGGGTCGTCGCATTTCGACAGCTGGGACCGTTTCAAAAGAGTCCCTCGCTGATCCAGGGTCAGTGAAAGGAGTCAACCAGCTGGGTAAACAGTATGAGGGACACAAGAGCAGAGAGAGGCCTGCAAGGGTGGTCAAATGCAGTTTCATCTTTCAGATATGGGTGTGGGGTGATCTCTTACAGTGATACAGCGAGCACATGCACCCACCAAAGTGTTTTCAATCTAGCACTTTCAAAAATGACTTTTAAAGTAACATATGCATACATAGTTAAACAGCATCATATAGTTTTTACATTCATTTAGCAAATACTTTGATAATAAATATGTCTCAAGTTAGGGGAAAAAAAAGTTTTCTGTCCCAAACCTTCTTTGATATGTTAACAAGTTCAGATATTTTGATTTATTTTTTATTTTTTGAATGGACAGGTTACCTTTCTCTCTACTGGCCTAATTAAGGGGGAAAGAGACAATGTTAAAACTATTTTAGCAATGAGATCTGAATTTGACTGGAATGTAGTCATTTCTTGTGTTTTCTAAGGCAGGTTGGCTTTGGTGGTCATCTTTTATTAGACTGGTTTGAAAAGTTAATTAGTTGTAGAAATACACTTACTGAACATTACCTGAAACTAGGGGTGCATCGATTGCAGTTTTCTGGTTGATCACCGATCTTTAAAAACTCTGACCTGTTGATTCTGATTTAGGTCGATACCGATTTTGATTTATAAGCGACATTGGCAGGTGTTACAAAGTCACAATGCACCTTTCCAGTATTTTTTTTATTATTGAAAATCATTCCCTTAAACAATATCCTAGAAACAATAGAAACTTGTTTTAAATAGCCATGAGCTAGTGCTCTGAAATATAAATGAAGTTCAGACAATTGTTGTTAAAACTACAAAATATTGGTAAGATTGTTTTTTCATGTAAGTATCAGCCGAACGCCGATCACCCAAAATTAAGGAAATCGGGGACGATAAATCAGCTGGCCAATTTATCTGTGCTCCCCCACCTGAAACTTTACCTCAAATCCATCAGTGGTTCAAAAGACATTTTGCTAACAGACAATGTTGACTCCACAGAGTTCATGGCAAATTTTTAAACCAAGATTGTAGCGCTCAGAAGATGTATTGGGAATCAGTCTCAGCAACTATCACATCACATGTCAGTTCATTGTTGAACTGCGTTTTAGCCATTTTTTGTGTTTTTAAAGGTCAGTTGGCTGTAGGCCTGTCATGATAACAAATTTTGCTGGGCGATTGTCTCAGAAATTATTGCGATAAACGATAAAATTGTTTGAAATTTAACAATAATTAACTGTCAAATTTTAGAAGAAATGTTCATTTGTTTGGAGTGTAGTACTTTTTTATAAGACTTTTTGAACCAAAGGATGGATAGTTGAGCAGTGTGTTAAAAAAAAAAAAAAAAAAAGTGGGAGGAAGGCCCATTGACTGACATGGGCTAGCATGGTGACATGGCAGACGCTCGGCAATTTTAGATCTTTAGCATCGCATTTTTCGCACAAATATTTTAATAAAATTTAGTAAACTAGTTCTCAGCTTCTTTTTGCAGAAAAAAAAATTTTTACACCAAGGCACGGGTTTCAACCGTGAATTTTGGAGCTCAACAAGACGCAGATTTATTCTCAAGGTCGGCCTGTTAGCTTAGCTCATAGCTTAGCTTCTCAGCTTAGCTGCTTTTAATGATCCAAAAACGCTATTTTGGATGGTTAAAACAGATTTTAAAGAGAAAAGAGAAAGGGAGGGGTCAGTGAAGGGCACCGGAATTGAGCCGTGTCTTCAGAAGGAAGAGAGACATGAAGAAACAATAAAGCCGGCAAATGAAAATGAGGTTGATAATTTTCATTCATCATGCAATTAACTGAATTATTGTTTATTGCGACAGGCCTAGTTGGCCGTGGTGGCCATCATGAAATGGGTTGACTCCAAAAGTACCTCTCATATTATCACAGGAGGGAAATCCCAATACTTCAGAATACCAGAGATTATTAGCTGCCAAGCCCATCTGACAATTATATAAAAACATAATTCTTGTGTCATCGGCATTGAGGTCAATGTGTGCTTTCAAGAGGTTCTCAGTTCACTATTTCAGGAAAGTTGCTACCCATCTGAATGAGTGTCTGGGCTGCAAGAACACCGTCCCTGAGTAACTCCTGATAACTTCTCATTTCCAAGGCTCAGCTCAATTAAAAGGGACCCCCTGAGGACAGCTTCAACTCCATTAGGATAGTTTCCACATTTACCACATTGGATTTGTCTAAACCACTTGATCTCATGCTGCCTCCTTGTTTCTTTGTGCCCATCAGGGAAAAAAACAAAAAAAAAAAAAACAAGATGTGAGTAGAAAAGCTTTTATATTTAAGTTGACCCATGTGGCATAGAGTAAACATGTAAGAACAGCCACGTTAGCTTCATGTGATCATTAAAAAGGGTTAGTAGGGGGTTGACAAAAGCACAGGCTCTGCTTTTGAGGGATTCAGTGTGTCAGATTGCTGAGTCCACCAATGTGCAATCATACCCGAGCAGTCCAAACACAGGGAGAGCTGCCAGGCCATCACTTCCTGCTGGAGTGTCCCATCTTAGTTCTTGTGATGTTGTGGGGAAAAAGGAAGTGGAAGACGAAGTGGCAGGCAAAGTTATCGCACACACAAGGCCAGTGGTGAGTGTCAAACTCTGTTTATATGCTGGCTGCTGCTGAAATGTAAAAGGCAGGCAATGACTTATATGTTCATTTGTCGTGGTGGCAAACACAAAAACTAAAGTCAAAGTTTTAGACAGTGCTATAAAATGACAGGGCAGAAGGTGAGAGTCATCCCCAACACATACAGTGAGTGCTAACAGGTGGTGCAAGATCACACAATATCGCAGGAAATCGCACTCATCGTTATTTTCAAGTTTTGATCGGGTCATTTCTCAACATAAAACTACCTTTCATTTTCTACAAGCCCTGATGAATTTCTCACAGTGGCAACCTTGCCAGAAATTAAGCAGCATGGAAAACTAGCCGTATGAGATAATCTAATCAACTGTGTGTACTTGTCACTGATGTGCAGTGTTGGTAGTGTCAACACAACATTATTAATATGTGTACAAAAGCAACACAAATGACTGTAACTACAAGTTGGAGCGCCAACATTCCAGTAAGGCCAGAGTATTTCCATGCAGCCTTTGTACAGGAGACCTAGTTTGTTTGAAACCATAAGAGAACAGGCTGTGAGTAATACCAATACACCAAGTCAATTGTTCCTTACTCCATAAATCCAACTTAAAAACACAAGTCAGTGCTCATCAAAAATAATAAGGATAGACAAATTTATATAAATACATGTTTATCACACTGGCATTTAATGTGACAACTCAACACTAGCCTGTGGATGCTAAATAAAACCAAGTAAAGCGTGTTTCAGCTCAAAGCTAAATTAAAATGTCAGAGCAGCAGTTAAATTTGCTTCATTTCAACAGAGGCATTATCAGTCAGAAGCAGATGGACTGTTTGCATTACATTAGATGCATGCTCAGGGTGTAAGACACTCTTTATATGGCAAAGTTCAAGGCCAAGCCTTAAATCAAACTCTTCACTGGTTTTCAGACTATCATTTAGATTAAAATTTGAAAATGTGTTGATATTTCTGATTACATTGATTTGTGGCTGGATTTATAGTTTGTTGATTTTCCTCATTCTGCTCAAGATGAATAGAACATGTGCAAATACATAGTTATATTGCCCATAAATTAAAAAAAGGCTGATATGCACTCTGGAAGGTACAGATATATCCTCTTGCTGTTTGGTGAGGGTAGTGCTACAGGGTGGGTGATGTTTGGTCAGGGATAGGGTTGCATTATTCTAAAGCAAGCACACGACCTTTACTCCTAATCAAAGACTCAGTTATATTATTTCTACCAGATTCCATCACCTTGAATTCCCCCCCCCCCCAAAAAAAAAACAAAAAAAACAGGTGTTTCCCTGCCTTGAGTCGTTTCATCATTGTGCATCAGCACAGCATCACTTAGCGTCAGTAAAACATGCTCTCACCCAGGGGCACGTGCAGACATTTTTCAAATGGGTGGCTGTTTGGGGGTCTTGCCACACCAAAACCAAAAGCCTAAAAATAATTTCAGGAGTTTTGGTATATTGTCACGCATAGGTTATTTAAAAAATAAATAAAATACACCACCATTGGAATAGGAAATAAATGTCTGATTTAGGTCTACTTTAATTTACAGCTGATATTCAATAGCTTAACACATTAAAGCTTACTCGTTCTTAAATTTCTACATATTTATATGCATATAATCTCCTCATAATCAGCATCCTTTATGAGCACATCCAACTGTTAAGCAAAAACACTGTTTGACTTATGGGTAATTATTATCATTTAGATATTTGATAGCTTTAGGCAGTAGATATAAAAGCACGTGAACTAAAAACACATTAAAAAAAGAACTTGGCGTGTCACTCTCAAATGCCAGTGAAGAAAAAGGCAGTCGCAATATTTCTTTGAATTTGTCCATTTAAACTGTTGTCCCTTTTCAGAACGACACGTTTTGAAGAACATTTTTAATTTCTAACTGTTCAAAAACCATGTTTGTTTATGTTCATGATTATGAGCTTCTACTAATCCCATTTAGCTGCTTGGGATTTTGGAACATAAGACTGGCCAAAGGGAGGCCAGTTGGGGGAGGGTGTGTTTGCACCAATTTATTTTAGGGGTGACCAACGCCCCCTACCCCATGTCCCCCGTCTTGGTGATAGCCCTGGTCACGCTTAAGGAATCCTGGACTCCCAACAGGAACCACACAGGCAGCCCTGTCAGTCCTGACAGACCTGCAGTACAAAATGAACAGTGCACACTGAAAGGAATATTTTATAGGAGCCATAGTTCTGTTCCCTTACAAGCCTGATCACACAACTGGATCCTAAAATGAACAAAGGGGGTAGGATGTCCTGGTGCATGGACACAACACCCCCTGTCTTCCTCGGGATGGACAGCTTTACCTTGGTAACCACGTTCTCGTCGAGCCCGGTGTGCCGCGCGAAGCTCCACTCGATGCAGCTGGGCACACACTGCGTGTTGCTGCTGGAGTTCTCGCCGGCATCCTGAGGACGGTGGTCGGCCAGCCAGGACTGATGGTCGCTCGTGTTCGACTCGGTGCACGTGCTGTTCGGCTGGGCGAGCAGGAAACTGTCCGAGTACTGGCTGAAGCCGATGAACAACGCCGGAATCCATGTCAGCACGATCAGCTGTTTCTGGTACCTCCCGAAGCCGCCGAGGAACGGCAGCACGGTGGAGTCGATGCGCCGCAGCTGCCCCGCGGGGGACGCGGGCTCGGGGGCCACGAAGCCGTTCTCCGGCTGGTGCGCGTCCCCCGTTTCGAGCTGCACCCCGGCCATGTCGCCCGAGACCGAGAGGGAGCGAGAGAGAGAGAGCTGCCGAAGGGAAGCCGGGTGTTTGCAGTCAGCCCCCCCACCCCCTCTCCTCCCTCCTTCCACAATGCGTCAACGCTCCCCTCCCCTCCGGCCCCCCAGCTCCCTGTATGTGGCGGTGCGCAGAGCGTCAGTGGAACGGAAAGAAGACGCACCTCCTCATTGTTGGGATGGCAGGAAGCACTTTCCTCGCGCTGACTTGTTAAAAAAAAAAAAAAAAAACACTCAGATTTAAACGGATTAATGACGAAAACAACGTAAACTATTTCCACTGCTTCGTGTGTTGCTCAGCTGAGGCAGCCGCGGAAGCGCGCGTCGTGTGTGAGTCACAGCAGGTAACACACCTGGCCACAGGTAGAGTCCTGACTCGAACATGGCCTCCAGGAAACACCAAGTTTCAGGAAAACAAAAAGAAAAAAAAAAAAAAAAAAAAGAGGGGGGATATATCTGTTGCCGTACAGGTCGAAATAAAAACTTGGAAAAAAAAATTTCAATACAGATAAATGCAATTACAGTATACTGTATATGAATAAATGTATGACGAGCTGTTTAATATTATTCATAGCAGCTACATGTAGAAAAATAATTTTACTATTAAATAGGCCTACTGTTTGAGAAGACGGATTAAAAAAACACTATTATACAATCTTGAAACATAGGCATCATTTATAAAATCTACTATATACGTATTATTAAAATCCATTCAAATCCACTGATATCCTGTAAACAGGTAGGAGGAGCTAATGTGTAGGCCACGCCCATTATATGAAACACCTGGCGGAGCAACTGCGCATAGACGAATGGACTAATCTTTAAAATGTTCAGATTAGAGTCAGAATCTCAAAAAAAAATAAATAAATAAATAAATAAATAAATAATAATAAAAAAATAAAAAAAACTTGGTTGTGTGGAAAAGACGTCAGCTCCTCTTTTTGTATTAATCTGCCCAAGTTTTGATCATCAACAGAGTTGTTGTGAATCATCCCCTGAAGAGGGTACACTACTTTATTTTATTTTTTTGTTGCACAGACTCTTGACAAGTCAGAATTTATATTACGGTACTTGGTATTTTTCACGTCCCTTATTTTTGGTGTGTGCTTCAAACTATAAACCATTTTTGAATTATTTCACAACCTAATTCAACGTCTTGCTATCCTCCACCAGTTAACTATAGGTTTGTTTGTGTTAGTTAAGAGCACAAATTATATTATCAGATGTGGATTTTAAGGTCCATTTAATTATATCAGAAGTTTTAGGAAATCAGTAAAATCCATAAGGTACTGAACAAATATTGATAATTTTATTGTACTATCATCTTAAGGCCATTGGAATTTAAATTAATAATAAAGTCATTGTTCACTCTCCCAGCAAATATATTTGATATTCTTCTTTCTTCATTCGTCTGTTTCCTCTTCAGGGCTCTCACAGCGAGTCATCCTCCTCCATCTCACTCTGTCCTCTCTCCAACTCCATCCATGTCCTCTAACGGTGGTGGATGGGTTAAATGCAGAGATCCAATTTTGTCATGGGAACATGCACTGATGACAATACATAACACATCATTATTATTATCATTATTATTATTATTATTATTTCTCCTCTTGGTCTTTTTCCTGGCAGCTGCATTTCTAACATCCTTCTACCAATATACCCACTGTCCCTCCTCTGGACATGTCCAAACCTTCTCAGTCTGGCCTCCCTAACTTTATCTCCCAGTTATTTAACCTGTGCTGTACCTCTGATGATCTCTTTCCAAATCTTATCCATCCTTGTCAATACTAAGGAAAACCTCAACATCTTCATTTCTGCCACTTCCACTTCTTTCTCCTGTCTTTTTTTGTCAATGCTGCAATAAAAAGCAACTAGATTCAACCATGTAGATGCTTTTATTTTATTTTATTTTTTTTTAAATCTTGGCCTTCCAACACAGTTTCATAGCTATGGAGGCATTATGTAGAACAATACTCAATGATTTGAGGGACAAATGAGCCAACTGGATCATTGTGGATTTATTTGTCCTTACTGATGCTTCAAACCACCTCCTGACATTAAAACAAATTCCAAAATAAATCCTGCTGCTCACGTTCACATACATAGGACACTTTCAGCCTTTCTTCCATGGGTTTTAAAGCTTTTTGCACATCTCAAAGATCCCACAAGTTGACACTGCTGAAGTAAACGCCCCATGCAGATCTTCTAACACACAAGAAAACATTCCTGCTTGTACAAAGTAGTAAGTGCACTCATTTGTCTGCATCATCATGACATTTGCATAATATCTGACACATTGATCGTTTTAATCATTTTATGTAAACAGTAGCTTAAATGTTTACCCTCTACTGTATTGTTCTTTGTAAAGTGCTGCTCCCGTGACTGATTCTGTCCATCTGGAGAGCCAGTCATTGGGTTCCAGCCATAGACGGTCACAAATCACTACCACAACATGTCTTCCACAGCATGCAGGGTTCAGGACAGAAAATCAATGGGCTCTAATGGGCTTCTCCAGCAGTCCAAATATCTGAAGCTTCATGCTCGGTGGTGAGCGGACAGAGGTGGTGAAGACGATTTACGGGATGGAGTGAAGAGGAGATGGTGGTAGATTTTCAGGTCGTGTGAGACCTAAGATGTCACGACGACCTTGACTTGAAACGGTTGTAAATAGGTGAAGATGGTGAAGTTTTAACCCAATGGTGGGCATACATAGATGAAAATTAACATAAAGAAAGAATAGCACGAGGTCCAAATAGTTGCATGCCATAAGAAAAAACGATGTATTTATTGTTTCAACTGACATTTGGTAATAACTGCTGGGGCAGCACGGTGGCACAAATGGCAGAGCTGCTGCCTCTCAGTGAGCAGGTTATCCTGGTTCAAATCCCGGTCCAGGGTCTTTCAGGGTGGAATTTCAATGGTCTCTCCGTGCATGTGTTTTTTTTTTTATTTTTCTTTCAGGTACTCTAGTAGAACATGTGTAAAGCTGACTGGTAACTCTAAATTGTCCTTAGGTGTGTGAGTGAGAGTATGAATGGTTGTTTGTCTCATTTGTCTCTGTGTCCTTGTGATGGACATGCGACCTGTCCAGGGTGTACCCTGCCTCTCGCACAGTGATGGCTGGACATGGGCACCAGTGACCACAATGGTCCAAAAAGGAAGAAGCGGGCAAAAGCTAATGGATGGATGCTGGTTAACATAACAGCCTATCTATATGCTATTTGTAATTTTTCAGACATCTAACATCAGAACACTATTCACAGCTCAGTTTTTCATTAATATCAACTTTGCATTTCTTACACTTAATAATTTTTTATTTGGAGCAAGGTGGAAAAAAAAAGTGCTGCGTTTCATAACAAACATCTAAGTTTGACAGTAGCATGTAGTAATGCAGCAGTGTCAGAGGAAAATGACAACAATTTAAATTGTGTAAAATTCTGTGAGGAAAGACAAAAATGACAACAAAACTGAGTTCCAGCATCACACATAAAAGAACTATGAGAACTTGGACAAGCATGAGACTGAGACAGGCACATGTGTTTTGAAATGAGTAAGTCCCTGTTAATAAAAGCGGTGACTCGTGGAAGTGATATCATGTGGAAATGTTTCCAGCAAGGTATTTAACATACTGGAACGGACTGAAGATATGACTGCCTCAAGTTACAGGCAATGCATGCAAATGCTTTGCAAGAAGTGAAGTTCCACCATGCACCCTCTTCTGTACTTAATTGTTCATTTAATTATTATACTTTAAGTTTATGCCTAGATCATATTTTGTGACAGGAGTTTTAAAAACAGATTGTTTGGATCTTCTTTTTTTTTTTTTTTTTTTTTAGGTTGTTGATTAGTTTTTGTTCTTTTCTCTGTCTTCCAGTGGTGGACAGCAAGGTGATCCTGGATGGCCTGCAGCGGTACGGCCCTACCCCCGTCTATCTGCCTGTCAGCTACCGGATCATCAATGCTGAGTCAGCATTCTTCTTAGTAGAGGCAAACCAGGACATAATGAGGAACTCCAGCCTCCAAGCTCGCACGGAGTCCTTCTTTATCCACCAGGCTCGGCAGATGCCCTTTGTCAATGCCAGCTATGGGCAACTTTCTGTTCAGGAGCCTGTCCCTTTGGAGATGCTTCAAACACTGCCGGGGCCATTTAACACGCCATCCTTTACATCATCATCAGCTCCGACATCAGCGACATCATCACCACTTTTTACATTCAACTGGAAGGTCCATACGTATATAATCAATGAGAGGATTCACCCTAGTTTCCCAAAAGTTCAAGTGTTGTTCTACATCGCAGGCAGGGACTGGGATGATTACAGCGCTGTCCATAAGCTCCCTTGTGTCAGGATGTTTGCCTTTCACGAGACTCAAGAGGTGCGCGGGACATGCAGGCTAAAAGGTGAGCTGGGAATATGTGTTGCCGAGCTGGAGCCCCTTGCAAGCTGGTTCAGCCCTCCCACGGTGAGGCCTGGCAGGCAGCGGGTGTTAGAGCAGGCTCAAGGCACTCCTGTGGAGCTCTACTATATGATTCAGACCACAGACAGTGGGGACTGCAACTCGGAGGATTCAAGAAAGGCTGGCCCGGTTCGCTCAGAGCAGCAGAGGCCAATGGGCTATTATGCAGGGCACACGCCAATGCAGCGTATCGGGAGCGTCAGACTGTTTCAGCCTCTGTCAGAGCTCAAGTTAGACAATAACTTTGTGGTGATGGCACCTTCTAAACCCATCAGGCAGAGAGAGACGGTCTCCACCTTTCTGGCTCTGTCCACACTTTCCTCTGTGCAAATTTTCACCCTCAGGTGAGTCAGACTTCTGAATTTTGCTCTGCAGTTGTGTAATGCAACTTATTAATTTTGCCCTCTTTTTAAATGTAATCAGATTTTGAAGACAAAACAGGTGTCAGTCTTTACGTTGTTTCCTTTCTAATAGGTGCTGCTGTGGTTTACTGTAAGAGCTTGTGGTGTTAATGCAAAAATCAATTAGAAATGTATCTTCTTTCTCTAGAATTGAGGAAATGCCTGCTGACATGGATTTTCACACCTATCATCAATCTAATGAAAATTTTCCTATGATATTTTTCTTGTGGAGCAATAAGCATAGTTGCTCAGGCCCTCTGATAATTAATCACAAAAAGGTTTGCCTCTCTAACACACACACATCTAGAGGAGGGCAACTTTTTTTGTTGTTGTTAAAAAGGCGACATAAATAACTTGGACTTTTGAGTTGATCTGAACAAACAGGCTAAACTCAGTTCTGTCAAATATAAATTTAAATGAGTTATTAAAAAAAAAAAAAGATTTTCATTAGCTGCTATGAGTAGAAATTTTAACTGGGTTTATAAATTGCTCTCATACTGAGAATTAAAGGAGCCTCTTTCCAAAATTTTAAAACCCATCAAAAATAAA
>JARVGV010001740.1:16122884-16132921 GCA_031762435.1 Hypsolebias longignatus | reverse complement strand
AGAGAGAGAGAGAGAGAGAGAGAGAGAGAGAGAGAGAGAGAGAGAGAGAGAGAGAGAGAGCGAGAGAGAGAGAGAGAGAGCGAGAAAGAGGTAAAAATGGTAAATGCATACATACACACGTACATGTATATACATATGCATATGTACATGTAAACATACGTGCACATACAGAAGTGTCCGGGGTACTGCAAGTTTACAAGGCTCTAATTTTACTGTAGCGAGTTCCCTCTCTGTGCCGACTCCTGCAGCAGAAGCAGCCAAAAGGAAAAACAACAAAACTTGCGTCATACCCAAACCACAAAAACAAAACTAACTGATCTATTTGTACAGAAAAGCCCATTTAACTCATTTCCTCTTATATTCCTTTGCAATTCAAACCAATGTTCGGTCGTGCTCAACCGATGCGTTAAATATTGTTGTTTTCCGTTGCTCAGCCTGTTCTTGCACCTAAATTAGAGCCTTAAAATGAAATTTACTAAGTAGGGCGTACTGTATCGTCTGCATATTGAGAAACCTCTGGGCGGCAGAGGTACCAGCACGGCTGATCCTTGGATCGGAGTGAAACTCAGCGTCCTGTTTGCTGCACGAGACAGAGACCTAAACAGATGCTGCGTCCCCAGTCATCCATCAAGCTGTCCAAACAAAAAGTCACCAGGGTATTAAAAGCAAGTGAAGTGGAATACACACGCCAGCACTGTAACTGATGATCATGGCGCTTAAACAAGTTAACATTTTAACTCTAATGGGAGAAGAGCGGGGGGGTGAACGTTCATGTACAGCCAGCTCTGCAAGCCAAGTGGTGCAGACATCTGAGACAGCCGTGACAAATGGTGACACCCATATAAACACCAGAGCAACAGCAGTCCTGGCAGCCATAATCCCAAAGGTTGAGAAACTTCTAGAAAGAAACTGACAGAAAAAAAAAGATACAGCAGAAAGAGAGAGCCGTCTCCTCTGTCAGATAGAGCAGTGGTGAAAGGCATGCAGGGAGATTAATTTCCTAGAGGCGTGCCACCTTCTTGCCTTTCCTGACCTCCACCAAGAGAAGCTTGAATAGATCATTCAGCAGGAGCTCGGCACATTTCGGCTGTGAATGAGCTGCGGCATTATCTTGTTCATATCCTCGCGCCTCTTCTCCGGGGCGTGTTTCGATGAGCTGAGGGCCCGAGCGAGGCGGTGCGTCAGTCATGAGCGCCGCGCAGGAGGATAATGGAAGAGTCATCAGACATTATCGGTGAAGTGAAGACAGCGGACGACTGCGCACGAGGAACACTAAGCAGCTCCCACGCAAACTTAGAAAGCTACAAAAATATATTTATTTGTTCTTCCACTGGGTCAAAAACCAAATGTCCACCTGAACACTTTTTTCGGCTGATCCCTTCTTCAGGGGGTTATCACAGTGAACTAAATCACATGAAGACTTGGAGATTGTTTTTACCCTGTGTGCCCTTCCTGAGAGATCACAGAGCTACCACAGCCCTCTGTGTGGAGCAGAGAGCTGCTGTCTAGTGCGCCTGGAGGAGCAGAGGGTGGGAGTTAAGGGCCTTGCTCAAGGGCCAAGAGTGGAGCATATAAGGGTGGAGGCAGGTGTGCTTTACCTTTCCCATCCACATGTTGATGTCGGTCCAGGAGTTGAACCAGTGACTTTCTGATCACAGGCTCACCTTCTCTAACCTCTGCACCACTAACGAAACTAAACTAAATACGCCATGTAGTCCAAAACCTTTAAACTAACATTTCTGAAGCAGTTAGCCTGAATGAGAACCCTTCAAACTCATGCCTCAAATTCCAAAATCCACCTGCAGCCACAATATTCCACACTGCAGCTGAAGCCAGCTTAAGATGCAGGCATCAACAAACCTGCGGTATTAGATATACCAGAACTGGAGACGAAACCAGACGCCTGAAGTTGAGGCAACGAAAGATGAGCACCTCCTAGTGGCTGTTTCCAGTACATCCTTTAGGCTCCTCCATGTAAACGGATGGGAAATTTCACTGACTAAACAAGCAGGATGCCTAAGTCCGCCGTCATTAAGAGATTTGAATATTGAATGTATACGTTATGGTGGCCATCTTGGATTTTGACTTGGCAAGCCAATTTTCAAAAGGAACCTTTCTCATGCCTAGATGTTTCCACACACCAAAATGGAAATCGGTAGTTCACTTATTTTTCAAGTTATGCTCACAACATGACTGGATGGACAGATGGACAGAGGGTATGTCCAATTCCTCCTCTTTGCTCTGCAGTGGGAGACAAACACATGGGGTTGGTGGGTACTGGTGATAACGTTGTTTAGCCGGTAATGCTATCAAACTGGTCTGGATCTAAACCCAAAACAGGTCAGATCTGGTTCTGGACTGGTTGTTAAATTGAAACAGAATTAGTAGTATTTACCAGCTCATTAATTTATAGCAAAGCTGTAATTACATTGTCTTCTCTGTTAGGTCCAAGCTGGTAAACTAATGATGAGTGAAGGAAACTGGGAAGACCTGAGAGGAAAACTCTAGGTTTGAATCCAGACTAGATGTGGAGCATGCCTTGGCTCAGAAAGAAACGACCACCGGCTCCGTTGCTCTAAAAATGAACACAAATGAGCTGAGCAGTTAGAATCACTGTAACAAAAACAAAGTAAACAATGTAAACATTTAGCTCAGCCCTAAATATTTAACTTGCTACCTGAATATTTATCTTACAAGTTAAATATTTAAGTCAGAGCTAAATATTTAGTTGGCAAATTAAATATTTATTTTGGAAATTAAATGTTTAGCTTAGAAAAATATTTAGGTCAGAGCTTAATATTTACCTTGCTAGCTAAATACTGTATCTTACAAGTTAAATATTTAGGTCCGAGCTAAATATTTAGTTAGCAAATTAAGTATTTCTTTTGGAACTTAAATGTTTAGTTTGGAAAATAAATATTTAGGTCAAAGCTAAATATTTAACTTGTTAGCTAAATATTTATCTTACAAGTTAAATATTCAGGTCTAAGCTAAATATTTAGTTATCAAATTAAATATTAATTTGGAAATTAAATGTTTTGCAAGGAAAATAAATATTTTGGTCAGAGCTAAGTACTGTATTTAACTTGCTAGCTAAATATTTATCTTACAAGTTAAATATTTAGGTCCAAGCTAAATATTTAGTTAGCAAATTAAATATTTATTTTGGAAATTAGAGCTAAATATTTAACTTACTAGCTAAATATTTATCTTACAAGTTAAATATTTAGGTGCGGGCTAAATATTTAGTTAGCAAATTAAATATTTATTTTTGAAATTAAATGTTTAGCTTAGAAATTAAATATTTAGTTTAGAAAATAAACGTTTAGTTTTAAAAATAAATATTTAGCTTTGAAATTAAACATTTAATTTACACATACATATTTAGTTCACTAACTAAATATTTACCTTGCAAGTTAAATATTTAGTCTGTAAATTAAACATTTAGCTTGGATATAAACATTTAGTTTGTAAACTAAGTATTTAACTTGTAAAATAAACATTTATTATTGAACTATGACATTTATAAATGTATGAATAACGATGAAAATATGACTTTGAAAACAATTTTTTTTTCCTTATAAAAGGCTAAATAAACCAAAATTTTCCGTTCATTTTTGAATGTGTAACTTTAAAAATGGCGGCCCATATGTTTCCTTTAAACAACAAGAGATGGAAAATAACTTGTAGCTCTGATTACGCTTTGTTTCATAAAACCCCGGTGCCTTTAACCTCTGATTATGCGACCAAAACCAGAAATCTAAAGCTCTGTAAAGTGGCTAACCTGCTTTTGTGTTTGAGTGTGAGTTCACGCACGGCTCCTCCACCTACTCACAGTCACCAGCAAAGAGGCGAAGCTCCTACACAAACTTTCCAACCCACCGGAGCTCACCTCCACGCTAGTTTATCTGAAAATCATCTAAAAAGCAAACATTTGATCCTCTTTGACGCTCAAAGATGGAATTTATTCTCCGTTATTCAGATGAGCTGAAGAAAAGCTCACACAGACAACATTTAATTTATTAGACGCTATTGTTGTCCTTAAAACCCAATTTGTTTTTAATTTAGTGCCTCTTGTTTCATGTTCAGACCTTCGGACGGGTTATAGAGAAAATGTGCTGTTAGACGAGAGATTTAAAAAGCATTTGTAAAAGATTGGAAATAAATCAGACTGCTGTAAAAATAATAATAAAAAAAAAACCCCACAGAAATCAGAGTCTGAAAAACTGTCATCCTGTTTTGCACCACAGCAGAAATATAAAGCAGCCAAAGTCTGCAGAAACACATCGGAACTGTTTATTTCTAACTTTATTTAGGAAGAGCGTGGCAGACGTGACCCTCATCTGAACTCTGTGATTAAAACTGAGCGTGCAAACAAATCCAGAGATGTGGATTTTTGCTCATCTAAAAGAAACGAGCTGTGGAAACCTGAAGGGTTCATAATCTAAATACTGTCTGGTGCCAACGAATGGAAGAGGACTAATCTCAGTACCTGAGATTACCTCAGTGGCTGAGGGCAACTCATAAGTGATCAGGGTAGAAGCTGTTCCTCAGTCTAGTGGTTCTACACTTCTTAACTTCCTTCCTGAGGGGAGCGGGGCAAAAAGTGTGTGCTGGGTGAGTGTGGTCCTTCATGATGCAGGTGGCTCTCTTCCTGCATCTGCAGGCGTAGATGTCTGAGATGGTGGGGAGTCTGACTCCAACGTTGCTCCAGTAGAAAAGATCTACAGGTACAAGTGATTTATTACCGTACTAGAAAACAACATGGTTTCTCAGTCCTTATGGCCCCTGAGAGATACAGTTTCTAATCATGGATAACCCACATCACACGGTGTTTCATATTTTATCGTATTTTTCTTCCTTTTCTTGTACGTTCACTCACAGCCTTCTTTGTTTGTTGTGTGTTTGACTCCACCTTTTGAATGGGAGTTTTATTGTTGGTGTCAGGAGGCAACGTTAGCACATGCACAAAAATGCAGGCTGCTAGCAGAAGGTCTGCAAAACAACCCAGCCTACCCTTTAATATAGGCATGACAATATTTAAGTATTAATTACTTTAAGAATTAAGATATTTAAGTATTAATTTTGTTTAACGGTGAACAATCTTTGTGAAAACTGACAAAATAATATGTTCAAACTGATGTGACATACATTATTTCTTTTACACTAAATATGACTTTACTTTTGTCAGACTTCTAACAACAAAATATATATTTAAAGGACACCATGTGTGCATTTTGTTCTTGTGTATTCCTGTTCTTTCTTTCTAAATGTCTTCTATACTTTGAGTCCAACTACAAAACTGACTTCGTACTCAGGAACGGTTGAAAAGAGAAATCAATTCTTTAATGAAATCTTCCAAGACTTGTAAAAAATTAAGCTGTACAAGACAGAAACAATAATCCTTGTTTTTGTTTTGGCATCTAGAAGGTGTGGACTGGCACTAAACGAGACAAAACGGAAAAGGGTTGAGTAATTACATAGCCGTACACAACCAGACCTCCTGATTCCAGAGCAACTTGGGGAACAGTTGTGGTTTTTCTGCTCTCCTGCACTATAATTGGTGGATTTTTATTTAGGAACCGAATGTACCATAACAACCAATGTGATGAATGCCGGATTGAAATGGTCGGACTGATTCTCTCAAGTGCATAAGCTAAGAGCATATTTGGTAAACCATCGCTGGCTTTTCAGTGTAATTCGGCTAGTTAAAACTTTTTAAAGTTCCCTTTTAAAAGGATTTAAGGAATATCTGTTCCCGTCTAGTTTGTTGCATAAAGACAGCAAGCGTGTTATTTCTTGACACACAGGAGTGGGAGAAAAACAACTTGGCAGCCATTTTTCATGAAAATTGCTTTGGGCTGATGTTAATCTTTGCTTTAATTACAAAGTGTCTTTTTACAGAGTGGATATGTCTTGAGCTCCAGGAATGTTGTTTTCATCCTCTGGTTCACTCTTTCATTTTACCCCCCATCCCATCCAACCTCTTCTCTCCCCCAGTGGGGTAGTCCCTTCACACAGGGGTAAGAGGTCGGGTTACTGCTTCCCTCCAGCCCGCCTCTGCTTCATCGCCCCGCCTCACTTGTTTACATTCCTCTGTCCTTATTTGGAGATCTCAAACCCCCACGCCCGCTCGCCCCCCTGCCTTGTGTAGAGTGCAAACACTCTCACCTTCTTAGCAGAGAAAGAAAACGGGCCAACTCATTCAAAGTCTCTTGACTTGGCCCCCTCACCGCCATCCACCGGTTCAAAACCCATGTCCACTCTCACGTGTCTGCATGGTCTTTCCTCCTCTGCGAGTTTGCTTTACCTGGAGACTGAGGTCGCTTCATATGCTCACCTGGCAGGGACAGCGAAGGTAAGAGAGCTTCTCTTCCTAAGACAAACGGGTGGTCATGGAGGGCCGTGCATGGGGTGGTGGGTTTGAAAGTGGGGGGGGGGGGGGAGCGTTGATGTCAGGGGTGACAGAGAAAAATGGCAAGAATCCAGGTGAAGAGGTTAAAACCCAGTTTGCACTTTGCTAAATGGAATGTGACGAGAAGGATTTGTGATGGAAGTGACCTGCGCTGCGCTCTGAACCAGAGCTGCTGAAGACACGATGCAGGCTTGTGTGAGCGGAGTGCAGGCTGGAGCGCAAACCATACATAATGGGAGCTTTTACAGAAAAAGGAGGAGGGAGGGGGGAGCTTTTATCATGCGTGTCTGGTATTTGGATCCTCCAGTCATGGTTTCAAGACAGTTTGTTGAGGCAGCGGCAAAGGAGCCAAGTTCCAGCTCCCCTTGTGTTGAAGCAGAACGAGAATGAGAGAAAAATACAGCTCTGTTATTTACAAGTTTCTGTCGTTTTGCAGAAGTCTGCTTCCTGAATCAGATTTCTTAAACAGCTGCCATGCTAAACGACTGACCTCAGATTTTTCCTGTTACTTCTGAGGATTAAGAAGGTTGTTTGGACATATGCTTGGGGTCAAGGGGCAAGTGAGAGTGGGTTGCGTCTCAGCAGGGTGAAGGTATTCAGGGGTCAGACGAGACCCACTGTTGACTCATTCTTGTAGAAACCTGCAGATTTTAATTTTTTTAAAATCTATTACCTGTGCATGAAAAACACATTTGACTGTTGCTCATTTTACACACCTGTCAGAAACTTAATGGGAACACTGGGACAATTGGACATTTGCAGAAAAAGATCCCATGAGTTCTAGAATTTGACGTTACATTTAGTGAAAATGTTTCGCCTGTTGTCATCTTGATGTTCTGGTTATTTGTTATCTGTTTGGTCTGGAATGATGTTTTTACGAGTTGTGGTGTGATTACACTGTCCCTGTCAATCACAGTTTCTGCAGACAGACAAGACCGTGCGTGTTTACAGAGTCCCCGTCTTTGTTTTTGTGAGTCTCCTGTTTGTGTGTCTCTGTGTGTTGCCCGTACCGGCTGACTGTATGAAGCGCTGCATCTCTTCTATTTTGCAGCGCAACGGCCTCAAAGCCTAAGCCAGGACAAAGCAGCTAGTAAGAGGAGCCCCGTCGGAGGAGGAGGAGGGGCCACGCTGGGACGAGGGACCCGCGCAACCTCCGCCACCTCAAGCCCTGACCACAGCGACCACACACTCTCCGTAAGCAGTGACTCAGGCCTGTCCAGCACATCACTGTGGGCTGATAGACCCACACCTGTCACTTCCACCACCTCCACCAGGGCTAACCAGGGACCCAGCCCACAGGAGAAGGTCCAACTGAAATGCCTCCTTAATGGTTTTGGTCTTGACGATCCTTCGCTGGAGGAGATGGATGATCAAGACCCTAAAGTGGGCTTGCAGCAGACAGTCCCAGCACAAGTGCACTACAACGGAGACGCTCAGCCTCGAGAGAGGGAAACAGACATCCTTGATGATGATGTCATTACGGGTCATGATCTGCACAGTGTGGACAGCCTAGGGACCCTGTCGTCCTCCTGCCACAAGAGCAGTCAGAACTCCCTGCTGTCAGATGGTTTTGGGTGTCCTGGAGGTGAGGAGCATCAAAACCAGCACCACCTGCATCATGCTCCTCCCGTGGAGGAGTATGAGCGATCCTACACGGAGGCCAAAAGAGCCTTTCTAAACTCCAGAAGCAACACTGTGGCATGTTCGAATCCCAGCGGCGCCCCCCCACCCAAGCAGCAGGTGTACAGACAAGGAAGCTACTCTACACAGTCCTGGGTCCGTCAGCAGCAGATGGTCGCAGCGCAGCAGTTTATCTACATGGCCGAGAATGGGAACGAAACGGAGCGATACCCTAGAAACAAGCCTGTGAGGAGTTCGCCCAAAGAACTGCCCGCTGAACCACAAGACCGCATCAGGGACACCCCAGCCGACGTTGCTCAAAACTCTGCCTCTTACAAAGAACAAGCGATGACAAACAATAACAACAACAAGCAACAGGATGAGGAGTTCAAGTCGCTGACGATGGACATCGACAACTCCATCGATCAGCTCAATCAGCTGATCATGGACCTGGATCCCACCTTCGTACCAGCGTCGAGCCACGGCAGCTCTGTTAAGAGGAGCGGCGCAACACAGGTCAACAGTTCAGACGGCAAATGTTCAAACGGCATCAATCTGCGATTCGACGACAGTAAATCAGCAGCCCTGAAAAACTCACAGCAGACAGGTAAGATAGTCGGACAGACCGAGTGATGTGTGATCACAAACAGAAATGTGTTGTTATGAAACCAGAAAAGACGTCAGCCTTGATAGGACTAATAAATATAAGGAGGGAAAGTTATTTATTACACCCAATGAATATTTAAAAGCTGAAAAAGTCTTCACACTTTTGTTTTTATTTCGCCTGAACAAAACTCATCTTCTTTCCCTTCTCCCTCAGCATGTTTGAGTGACAGAAATAGCAGGGCTCTTGCCAGGTTGTCAGATGTTTTCAGTGTGTTTCTGCAGATGGAGCGCTGTCCAGACTTGTAGGTGTAACTATCTGAGTGCAGGATCAGTAAGGTGCATAAGCAGAGTTTTATCAGGCTTTGTGAACTCTGGCGATTCTTCCCTTTTATATTAAGACTCCATATTAGAAATACAGATAAAAAACATATTGAAGTGTTTGAAGTTGTGCTCTATCAAGGACCTAAACCATCTAATGAATATGAACAACAGATACCCACTGCAACTATTTCTGCGTTTAGACTTGAACAATTTAATGGAAATAAGAAAATTCCCATTAGCCACATTAGCTCTTTTGCTTCAAAGATGACAACTTTTGTACATCAGATGTCATTTTCCTGTACAGGTGATCATGCTGAACTACAAAGTAGATGCAGCTGAACTAAAACCCAGTGATGAATAGAAAACATAGCAGCAGGAATCAGAGCATGTGGTTCCAGAAGAGGTGAGGAGAGGAGGGGGATGGTGAGGCCTTAGGAATTTCCACATTGGGAACAAGTGAACCTGCAGGCAATGTTTTTTTTTTTTTTTTTTTTCCATGTGATTCCATATGCATACCTGTTTGCACATATCGATGCAGAAGCTTCTTAAAAAGCTTTAAGAGGAAAATGACTGGTGTTTTTAAGCTTTTTTTTAAATAAAGTTATGACAAGAGTTTAAGGATTCCTTTTGTTCATTTACACTAAAACCAGGAATGTTATTAAATTATTTAAACTAAACAACAAAAATATTCTAGCCTTTGCATTTTTTATTTAGTAAAGATGGTGTTTATTTTACAGGATAAATAATCTGTAGTTGGGGTAGGTTTTCTTTATTAAATCTTTACAGTTCGCACTGAGGGGACACTGCAGGTAATAATGTCCTGAGGGCGCACGCTGTAGCTGCACTCACGCAGAGACATGTAGGAGGAGTTGTATGAAGGCAGCAGACCAAGAAGTGATTTAACGATGAAAATGTACCAGTGTGCACCATGACAGACAGGTCCAACATCTGCAAGGTGCTTGTAGGAGCATTCACATACTTTGTACAAATGTCACCGTAGGCAGTGGAGGGAAGGGAAGTCGCAGTTACAAGGTGTTGCTTAGCATTCAGAGTTAGACAGGATCTATTTCTAAAA
>JARVGV010001740.1:15989823-16002237 GCA_031762435.1 Hypsolebias longignatus | reverse complement strand
ATATACATACACTATATATAAAATTATTATTATTATTATTTTTTTTTTTTTTACCTAAACTGGGTCTTCCGGGGTCAGCCTGTGGTCCTGCTGTCACATGTGTGGAGCACATGCGAAAACCAAGTGAAATGGCAGCTCGGTTTTTGAGAAGCATTGTCACTAGAAGATAAAAACACAAAGAATGTGTGAAGGAATCAAACTTTCATCATTTTGTTTCAGGTTTTGAGTATAAACACATTGTTTTCATGTACTGGTATATACAGTATCTAAAAAAAGTTAAGTCTGGTCCTCTGGACCTGGATTACTGAACATGCATCAGGATATGTACTGGTATATAGTTCTAAATATTTATTTTAAACTAAACATGTTAAGCTAGAATAACGTACAGTATTCAAAAACTACAGATGAGAACTTCTGTTGTTGCTCAGAATTGTTAATGCACTGCATTACAACAGAAAATAATATACATTTTAAATAATACAAACACAATACATTATATTTCAGAAAGAAAAAAATTGACAAAATATAAAAATATGACAGAAAACAGTTATGTCTGATAAACGCTAACATTACAATACACATTAACGTTATGTTTAAAACCATATTTTT
The DNA here is from genome assembly GCA_031762435.1 of Hypsolebias longignatus. Taxonomy (NCBI): domain Eukaryota; kingdom Metazoa; phylum Chordata; class Actinopteri; order Cyprinodontiformes; family Rivulidae; genus Hypsolebias; species Hypsolebias longignatus. The sequence continues at coordinate 16,001,628 of JARVGV010001740.1, read as the reverse complement.
TTTAAATGTTATTTTATCATAAATGACAGAATGTTGCACCAGTGTGATTTTAGCCTGTTTTTGGGGTGCTCAAGCAGCCCTAAATTTTAACTCAGCACCCCTGAAAATTAAAGTTAAAAAAAAGTTTTTTTTTTTTTTTATTTATTTATTTTGGCAGTTCTGGGTTTGGGTTCTGTTTATTGCATTTATGATTCAATGCAACAAAAATAAACACATTTTAAAGGTAACAGATCACTGTAATACTTGGTTTATTTACAGAATGACTTTAATCGCTGGATGTCCGGCCCATGACCTGCTGGCTTTCAGAAACAGTGGCCCTCTGAGCAGTTTTGTTGAACAGCCCTGATTTATAGGGGGAATACAGCTTATTCCATTTCTAAAACTTAAACTGAGTCTGGAAAAATGTTAAAGATGGATAAAGCCCTGTGGCTGACCTCATGAGCAGCTGAATACAACAGTGACAAACATGAAGTTCAATTCAGTTTATTTATATAGCGCCAAGTCACAACAGAAGTCAGCTCGAGAAGTACCACATGTTCATCTGTAGATAACTGCAAGTAAATCCTCCATTTTTATCATAATTACATTGTCCTGTATGCTTAACAATTAAATAAAAGGTTAATGCTTAAAGCTAGCTTTAGTTTGTTTTGTGTGTTCCGTGTATGATACTGTATATTATGCAACTTCTGGTTACATAAGTTTAGTCTTTACAGTATTTGTTATGATCTGTTAAGACTAAACTGATTCTGTACAAAATATTTATTGGGTTGCGTAATGTAAAGCAGAGTGCTACTTCTGTAGCATCTTAGTGAACGTGTCTGTATTGCACGCCGCTAGAACGTGTCTGTAATGCACGCCGCTAGCTTAGTGATACTACTTGTGCTGAGCTCTCTAAAATAATTATTCAATCAAGTGTTTACTGTTTGGTAAACATATTTGTTTAACAACCTGTTTTAAAATACACCAGAATGCAGGAAATGCACCTACTTTACTCAAAATTTTCTGGGGGGAGGACCCCCCAGCCCCCCCACCAGTGTGTACCCCCTAACATTATAAATGCTTCTGACGCCAATGGCCACCACATAGTTCAAAGCCAAAAGCCAATGTCAGCACTGGGGGGGGGCTAAGCACCCGCTAAAGATCAGATTGTAGAATCGCTCCTGTGTTGTACTAAGATTAAAAAATAAAAAAGAACGAGATATGCCTGCAAAAACACACAATGACAGTGCAAACATAGACTGTAGTTACAACATTGCACTGAAAGAGTCTGGGCTTCTCTGCACTGATAATAAGCCCAGGAATGTGCATTCACCTAGCAGTCGGCTTCTAAAAGTAGAGCTTCATAATGTCAAACTATAAAAAAGACGAAAAATGACAAACGGAAACAAAGTCATGTTTGCTGACAGGTTTAACACAGGACGCCTAACAAGGATTACACCTCCCTTAATCTCCGAGGCAAACCAGACTTGCAGGTTTTCTGCAAAAAAATATTTAAGTACTTATTTTACATTCTTTATTTAAAAAACAAACTATATTTCACCATCCTCGAACAGTAGCAACACTCTCCCAAAGTGTTGTATTAGTCGTGAAGTACGTGACTGAAGTTGGGTGCATGCGTTAGCCCTCGTTTATGCAATATAAACAGGAACTATAAGCAGCCCCCACATTGTGTATTTTTTACATTGTTTCAGCTCTAAACCATGTAGATGCAAGCGTTTTTAAACGAACTTGCATTTACAGCTTTAGTAAACTTACCTTGATATGCAGTATTCATTCTTGAGTGAACAAAATGCCACACGGTGCTCTTGTTTACCTGGGTGTGTGTCAATAACAAGAGAAGCCGTAAACCAGCCTCGGTGTCGTAAAACCGACAGTGTGATTCTGGCGCGCCCTCTAGCAGTGATCTGCTGCAACTACTGCGGATTTGAGATGTTCACTCTGACGGTGATAATTCACCAGTTTACATATTTATTATGTATTTATTTTTAGATGTACAGTACTTTGAAAAATAAAACAATTCCATATATTTTTCCACTTTAATTAGCCTAAAATTAGCTTTTGCTTTAAAAATACTCCAGCAGTGTATGAAACATTGTTCAATGTCTTGTAAAATACAAAAACATGTTGACAAAAGTCAATATTTTGACTGATAAGCATTACATATAGACAGAGACAAGTGCCAAGTATGGAACAAAGGTCTCACAAACAATGTGAGGCACTTAATCAAAGGTGATGATGGAGATTGGCAGCATTGATAGAAGGATGTTAGAAATGCAGCTGCCAGGAAAAAGACAAATAAAACCCCAAAAGGAGATACAGTATATATGTATGTAGCTAGAAAGGACATGGAGGTAGTTGGAGTGAGAACAGAGAGCACAAAGAACATAGTGCAAGGAGGATGACTTGCTGAGCCGTCCACTGAAAACAGCCAAATCAAGGTCGACCAAAGTAAGATGCATCTCTTATGTGCTGGGCTTTGCTGGATTTATACTTATTTTTCCATTTTTATAAATACATACCCTCCATTGACTAAAAATAGTTTTTGCTTGACACTTTTTTTTTGTCCTTGACTTGTCCATTTTTCTCATTTTTAAGCACACTCCAATGAATAATAAACGTGTTAAATACGGTACATTTCAACACACTTTAGTGTACTCACAGTCAGATTAATCACTATATGATTCAAATAGTTTTAAGATTAGGTAAGTTACATTAAAGTGTGATGTTTTCATTTGTTTATTTATTGTGCATTAAGTGTTTTTAGTTGTCCAATTTGTAGTGAAGTTTAATTTTAAGCATGTTGTGTTTAGCAGACCAACTAAAGTACAAGATAATTTATATACAGTATGTCCCAATTTAAATGTTTTATTAGTATGAAAAAAGTTACTTTGTTTTTTTATGTATATTGAAATGAGTTTTTTAAATGCTTTATGTTAAAATTTGATTGTATATTCTTGTTTAGGTAATAACTGTGTGCTTTCATACTTTGTTCTCTTTACCATATTTTTATGCTTTGCAGTTGAATGCAATGTGTGTACTTGTACTGCAAATAAAACACATCATTACTTTAATAAAGAAGAGTAGTTTTGTTCTTTTATGTAATGTGAATGTGCACACTTCACAATACTTTTAGTTGACCGTTTCTTTTTTCTTTTCTGTCTGAGCATTTGAGATTGTTAGAGCCATTTTATGTTGTTGGTGTTATTTCATTTGTTAACACTAGAGGAAGTAATATGCTACCTGTCATTGTCTCCACGCCCATAAAAGCCAGGTGCAAATGTGCACATGAGTGATGAGACAGGACAGAGGCAAACAGTTTTTTGACCGTCTACAATGTAATATGTAATCTTTCAGAACCTGTGAAAGCATGTTTGAAATTTAATGGAAGTGCAAGAAGTGTCATTGGAACCTTTTTGCATCATCTATGAAATATGGAACCTTGAAATGGAGGCAAGTAATGCATGGACTTTGTTAAAATACAGAAAATAAATTACATCATTTTACAAAAAAGGAGCTGATTAAAGAACGCTTATTGGGCACACATCAAAACAGATTTTAACTCACCACCTGTGGTGATAGAGCCTTAAAGGAAAAGTTTGGTCCCCACAGATGGGATAAATGAAATGCACAAAACTCTGCCAAAATCTAAATAAAAATGTTGAAATATTTCCTGAACAATAGACAAAATATTGCAGAAGAAAAACTGGCTTCTTGAGAGTCACACACTCAAAATTGCTGGGTTAAAAACAAAAACTAAAGTCAGCCAGGTTAAACAAGTTGTTTTTTACCTTCTCATTTTACTTATTACTTTCTAAAGAAAAGATTCAGGCTCACTTTGGTCAACATCTGGCTAAGAATGGTGGACTGTGAAGAATGGCTCAGTTGCTATGTGTCAAACTCAAGGCCCGGGGGCCAAATGTGGCCCTTGCTGATGTCTTATCTGGCCCCCAAGATGATATATGAAACGTTAAATATTTCTATCTCTTGATTTTTTTTTTTCAGTAATCTTTGTTGAAAGCACAACAGAGAACATCAAATGAGACCAATCAAACTCTTGTTGAGGAACCTGTGACCAAGAAAATATAATGGGTATCTGATTTGAGTTAATGTAGATTCTGAAATTGGCCCTTAGTTTGAAAAAGGTTTTAATTTTGGTCCCCTTTTATAAGCAAGTTTGACAGCCCTGCTCTAACAGGGTTGAACTTTTTGACCTAATATTTGGTCAAACTAACCATGAGGAAGTGGTGGCGCAGAGGTTAGAGGAAGCAAGTCTGTGATCTAAAGGCTCTGGACCAACAACAAAAATCTGGGTGGGAAAGATGAAGCGCCTCCACCTGCCTCCACCATTCTACCTTTATTTATACAGGTTGGTGTCATTGAGCTACAAGAACTCATTTTCAAGAGACACCAGCACTAGCCCCACTGAGGGCACTTAAGCAAAGGCCCTTCAGCCACCCAGCTGTTCCCCGGACGACTTGATGGCAGCCCTCTGCTCCACACATGTGGACTGCTCGATGAGCTGTGGTTGCATCAGTAAGAGCGTGGGGTGTAAAAACAATTGTCGAGTCTTTGTGCACGTTCACTCACTGTGTCGAACCCGGAAAAAGAGAGGAGCTGAAAAACTAAACCAAGGCAACACAGCTATAAGTTCTCAAAATAACCTAGTGGTTTTCAGTGTGTAGAGGTGGTTTAACACTTTTACACAGTGCTGTGGACTGATTAAATGCACACTACTGTACTTTTATTTTTATTTTTTAAAGATTTCACCACTGTCGTGAGTTGTTCCGTGCATTCCAGTGGTTCCCAACTCTGGTCCCTGAGGAACACCATCGTGCATGTTTTAGTTGTTTCTCTGCTCCAGCACACCTGATTCAGTGATTTATTTACTTCCTCAAGTTCTACAGGAACCTGTTACTCACTAATTCATACAAATCAGGTGTGTTGGAGCAGAGAAGCAACTAAACCATAAAGGATGGTGTTCCTCAAGGACTAGTGTTGGGTACCACTGCATGATTAGACTAGTGATGAGCAAACATGGTGTCAAAAGTTTAAAATTATGTCAAAAAACAGTTAGGATAAATGCATATTGTCTTTTAGTGGTTTAATAAAGCTCAAACTATACAAACCCACATGTATCTGTTCATTTTATTCTTGTTTTTTTGCTCTTGTTTTCTTGTGGAGGAGTGTGCAGTGTTAATTATGGCCTAATATCAATGGATTTAATAATTCCGGTGAGTCTCAGTCTATCTGTGAAATTAAACATTTTGTTATTGTTAGAAAAAATAGTCAATCCCCCATCCTTATAGTTTCTCCTTTTACATCCACACCACATGCCACCAACGCCTTTCTCTCCCTCCTCCGTGTGTGTGTGTATGCCTCCTCCCCCTTCATCATAGATGCCTCCCAGCCTGTGTGTGGCCGGCTGCTTGTGTTTCTGTCCCAGTCTGCCAGCAGTCATCTTTCTGGACTCTGGCTCTAATTGATGGCGACCACTCCGGCCAGCAGCACAGACCGCAGACCCATCAGGAGACTCCGCTCCAGGAGCGACATCCCATACCTCGTAGAAGCCCGGCTATCCTTCAATCTGCGCACAGGTAGGAGCTGATGATATCCAGACTGGTCACTATATGTGCACCTTATGTTCCACGAGGGAGAAAAAACATAAAAAACCTCTGCGCACTATTTCCAGATATTATAATGAGACTGAAGCGTTGTGCAACTTTAAGGAGTAAAACACTTGAAGTTGGCTTGTCTGGTGTAAAGGAGTAAAAAAAAAAAAAAGAGTCCATATTCTTATCCCTTTGATGGTGATCAAATGTTTTAATTGCCATCTAATTTGGTGAATCAGTTACATAAGAAGCTCCAACGTGACCTGTGACGGCTTGAGATGCTCAAAACCGGAAGGAACACACGGTTTGTTACTGTTTTCATTTGTCTCTCTCTCTTCTTCTCACATTTTAATCACCGCTTTTCAGACTGTGACGGATGACGCGATGATACGATGGAGAATTGTCCTCCGGCTCCATCCTCAAAGTGTGTTGCTTGCTTCTGTTGCCATGGTGACTCTGCATTTTCTGCTGACTGAGTCCACGGAGTCAGGTGTTTGGTTGCAGCACGGTGTTGTTAAGACACAAGCAGCGTGTTTCAGATCCAAACATTTCATCCTGTGTTTTCATCTCACCAAGAGTGACTCTGTCTCTGCTGATGATCCTTCTAAAACGGTCCAAACGGATCATGTTCAGTCAAACACATCCATCCTTTTATTGAAATAAATCCATGAGACGAGCACGCCTGCAGTCTGTAGCGTTGGCTGGATCAGATGCATTATTTCAGCATTTTGTTCTGCACATCATTAGCATTCTGGTGTGCTTCTTTAGTAGTTTTCTTGTTTTTGCCTAGGTCTGTGTGTATGGAGAACCAAAATATGTCAGAAAGTAATCAATGGATGCCCATCTGGTCTAATTCAAGATGGCTACCACAGACAACTGACCTTATAGACCAAATGGCTGTAGTTCAGACAAGACATACTCCAAGTCTTATATGCTGAGCAGGATCTTTACTTAAAATATGTGGCATTAACTGTTAAAGTCAAAGTGTTAGCAAAATAGCTCATGTTCCACTGGACAAACCTTGAAGCATTCAGAAATTAATTACTGGCTAAACCACAACTGAGTAACTTCAGGAGTCAAGATGACCTTCATTGTTGGACAACACAAGTAACGGCCATAACTCAGTTCATTTGACAGGCGTGGAGCTAAAATTTCATGTGGTAGTAGCCGAGAGTCATTCACCCACAAATACTCAGTGTAGCATTGTTCAAGTTCTGTTAGTCTATGCATTTTTCATCTTTGATTCTGCTTTAGTAATTGTCAAAAGCTGCTGTGAAATGTTTAACAGCGCTGCAGATCAAAAGAGAAACACAGTAAATGAATCAGCTGCTGACCAGAGAATGGTCTAATGTATTTCCCACCCTTCCAACGAGGACATAAGCAGAATGGCATCTCCAGACTCGACCGCAGCTTTTGTTTCATGCGAGCTCGGGCATTGCTTGAAAACATTTGTGTATTCGTGGCTGAATGAACGAAAAGATGCTTCAGTTCCGGCGCCAGCGAGTGTTTTGCCTGAAGAGGGACGTCTCCGTTGATGACAGCAGACGGTCGTTTGTCTCTGTGTTTCATCTCTGCTCTGGTTCTCTCCCTACTCCACATTGAGCTCAGACAAAGCATGAGGACGGGGGCGATTCACACAACAGCTCAGCTGACTCACTTCCACCTGAAGAAGAAGTGGAGCAGGATTTAGCTTGCTTATTGCCAAGGAAACCAAAAGTCAAGTGTTTGCATGGTGAGGTGCTTCATAGTGATCAACGACCGGGGCTGTCAGGGATGCAAAACAAGCAATTAGATCTTATTACAGTAGTGTTATGCTTTCTTTTGATTTTAGTAATGTTGCACTCAAACCATCCTCTTAAGGGTGCCCAAGAGTTCATGCTGTTGGATATAAATTTCCGCGGAAAATGATTTATTCAGTCCAAATCTAGGTTCAGTCTTTGTGGCAAAGTTCTTCTTCCAAGGCTGCCTGAATAACAGGCACCCTGTGGGTTTCTAATGGAATAATGAGAGCATGGATTTATTGCACAGGCCAGTTCAGAGTCAGCACTAAGCTAATCTGTTCTGCAGTTAAATGGCTGTGCACACAGACATAATAAAACATAATGGAATCATTTTCTGCTCAGCGTTCAACACTCGTGTCATCTGCCATCAAGTATAAAAGCATGGAGGTAAAGATTGATGGTTGACCTGCCTAATATGTTTGATTTCACTCATTAGTTCCGCCACCAAGGCATCTGAAACACGAGCTAACTGATTGCGTGTGCAGCCGTGCTAGATGTTTTTTGGTCAGTTTGCTGAGATTTATGCACATGATCGTGTCAGGATATGTTTTGTCCCTACAGTGCGGCGTGTAAGCGCTGACACAGCATTCATCCTGCTGGCAGAGAATGTCTGGGTGGGGGGGCTAAGTGATCATCATTCAGCTGCTCACTTTAGCTGCAGCCTCGTCTGATTTCTGTCTGCAGGTCCATGCTTCACAGGAGGAAGTCCACAGATGAGATCAGACGATTTCATCACACGCTTTACTTTACATCATCGTCATAATTGTTTCATTTTTACGTTGCCATCTCTTCTGCGTAAATGCTGCAGGTTGAAATGAAAGGAATAAAAATCACAACAATAAATTAATAAAAGTAGCACTGGAGAAACACGAATTAAAGGCCTAGCATTTCTTGAAGGAATGCATATGGCACGCTGCATTTCATGTTAGAGTTATAGACTAAAATCATTTTCTGTTGAGAAATGATGGATGTAGTCATTCAAAAAAACTTAAACACTGTGTCCGTATCAATACAGCCATCAGGCTCTTTAAAGTCCATTGCAAGGTTTGAAAAGTCACGTCTTACCATGAATGTTAAAAAAATTGTTATTCTCAGTCTTGGAAAGATGGGACAGTTCTAAATTTAAAGATCAACGATCAACATATTGAACAAGTTTAACAAGTTGAAAATCAGAGTTTTGTTTTGCATTCTCATTAAAAAAAAAAGTTGATGGAAAGTAGAGTAGAGTAACCTCGAAAACATTTAGATTAATTACAGACTGTTTATCATTTCGTGCTGCAGACAGTTTCATGCAATCGCTGAGTTTCTCTCAGTTAATTTATTATGTGACCTCTTAGTCTCCAGCAGCAGCTCCATCCGTAAAGCAGCCTTTTCTGTATGGGGGATTAGCATGTGGATTTCCTTGCTTGCAGATTAGAAATTAATTTCTGACTGGAATAAATTTAGATTAGGGTTGAAGCAGTTTCTAAAGGAGAACATGTTCAATAGAAACGAACAACTCCCATCTTTATTATTGTGCTTTATTTGATCTTGTTTATTGCTTTATAGTGTTATGTTTATTCTTTTTAACTTTTTTAAACTGTTTTTATTTTTATGTTGCTAAAGGCCCAGCAAGGACTGTGCATTTCAAATTAGCCAATGCTGTAAATGTTTTTGTATATACAGTATATATTTACAATTTGTCCTTATAAAATAAACAGCAAGTTAATTAAAACTAGAGAACTTGCATTTCCTGCAGAAATGCTGTGTGAATGATTATTGCTGAAGAACTTGCTGAAAGAACAGCTGAAATTAGTGGAAAAACCTGCAGAAATGGAGCTGAAATGAAAAAAAGAAACCTAAAAAAGCAGCAAGAACACATAGTTGCTTAATATAAATATGAATAAGCAGAAATTAGCATAAAAATTGTAAATAAGCTGAAAAGCTGAAATTAGCAAAAAGTAACTTAAGTAGCTAAAAAGGCAGAAAGAAGCTTAAATTACCAGAAGTGGAGAGAGCCCAATTGTGCCCAATTAGGCTTAGCATAAATGAGCACAAAAAAGTGGAACTTATCTGAAAAAAGCAGAAATCTTGCCAAAAAACAGCCGAATAACAGCTAAAAAGGCAAAAAGAAGCTTAACTTCCAAGAAGGACATGAAGAGAGCACATCTGTGCCCAATTAGGCTTAAAGAAACAGAAATGTTTTCCAAAAAAGCAGAAATCTTGCAAAAAAAACAAAAACAAAACAATAACAACAACAACAGCTGAACAGTAGCTAAAAAGGCAGAATGAAGTTTAAATTCCCAGAAGGAAATGGAGAGAGTGCCTAATTAGACTTAAAGAAGCAGGGGTACAAAAAAGTGGAAATTATCTGAAAAATTAGAAAAAATAAATAAATAAATAAATAAATAAATAAATAAATAAAACAGCTGAATAGTAGTTAAAGAAGCAAAAAAGCTTAAATAAGAAGAAAGTGGATAAAACACTTTTTTCCCCCAAAGTTGGCTGAAAATATTTGACATGAGTACAAAATGAGGGATTGTGTGAATGCTTAATAAGAATTCACACAAAAACATCTTGTACAATTTCATACAATATTTCAAACATTCACACATGTGTTGCAAATGACTTTCAGCTACTACCAAATCAGACTTTGGCTCAGTGTCTGTAAAATTAACTGAGTCATGACCCACAGCTGTAGGTCAGCTTGTTTTCACATGTTTAAAATTTGTGTTTTCTTTGAACAATAGCGACAGAACATGAACTGTACAGCTGCATGATTTGACAGTGTGACCTCTGTTGTTATTATTATGTTAATAAGTTCACCTGCATGCAAGCAGACAACGCTGAAACCCAGACTGGGCTGCACCACTGATGCCGAACCTCAAATAAACATGAGCCATCATGCAAATGGGATTCGGCATACATAAACACCACATGCACGCTACTGTTCGAAAATGCCACTTATAATAGATGTTGCACAGAAAAGCCAAACGCTGTTTGTTCACCTCCCACCACTCCCTCCTGCTCTCCGTCTGTTACAGTGCTAGCGCAGCTTGGCTGTCCAAGAGAAAGCAATCAGCACACCAGATGCATGCTGAAACTTTCTGCTGCAAAGCACCGTGTGCCAGGCGACAATTCACAAAACGTCAAAACAGGAGGACGACAAAGCTTCGCCAACAGGATGCACACAGAAGTCTCGTGTTGTCTTTTATAAACCGAAAGTCAATTTCTGACTAAATATCTGGGCAGTTTACAGACAAGTATTAAAATGTGCTTGCATCAACTCTCATTGTCAATCTCTACCTCGCTCCAATCAGCACACAGCATACATTTCATGCAATTATAGGAGAAACAAAAAAGCACAGCATCCAGCCCGGCTGCAAATAGACCTTCTTGTACTGAAGCATCTTGAGTTTGAATTAAACATGAGTGGGAAAATCAGAGCAAAAAATAGCACCACAAAATCAAGGACTCTTGCATGTGCTCAGTCTTGATCGACCACCGGCGCCACCGGACCAGAACACTTACCACAATCATGAGTTTTATTTTATTTTTTTTCTTCTTTTTAATAAGAGCCTTCAGGAAGCTGCTTATTCAACTCAATTTTCCAACGATGTGCTTCACGAGCACTACATGATACATAGTTGCTCTTTTTAAAAGGCTTTTTAAGCTGAAAAGAGGAGCTTGTGGCTCACATTTATAGCAGGTTTGAATGAAAGCTGAGCAGAGAGGCGAGAAGATTCAACCGGAAAATCAAAGACTGCATGTCCAACGAGCAATTATGAGCTCAGCCTGGAACACATTTACTTTCAAATGCTCCTTTTATATGATTTAAAGAGGCACGCTTTTCACTGAGCTGGGTGGGGGGGTGGGGGGGGGGAATAAATAACGAGCCTAAAGAACGATAAGATGTAGATTTGAAGAAGATAGCGGCCTGCAGCTCAGATCCATCGAGCAGAGATGATGAATGTTTGTTGCAGGTGTCACCCTGCGGTGCAGCAGCTCTACCGTTCTGCTGAGTAAGTGTCTTTGTGGAGGCAGACTCCCCTCAGCTCTGCTGCAAGCTGGAGACTCCATGCAACTGAAGCTGCACTGCACCATTCAGTTCTGCCTCAGAACCGTATCGTAATTCCCAAGATGCATTTGAAACAATGGATACAATTTGTGCTCAGTGAGAGGTGAAATGAAACAGCTGACATGAATATTGCCCTAAACGTTTAATATTCTCCAAGCTGTTCCTAAACAAAAAAAAAAAAAAAACTTTTTTAGAACTAATAACTTTCATCTGAAAATGCTAGTTCATTATTTAAAGTTGGTCTGTTTACGCTTTTTCTGCAGCAAATCTTACAGATTAAATGTGTAGTGATATAGGTCAGGATTAAGACCTTATATCTGTTCAATTAATTATTCATGGACTAGTTCAAGTTCAAAGA
>JARVGV010001740.1:15968201-15980107 GCA_031762435.1 Hypsolebias longignatus | reverse complement strand
GTAGAACCACTAGACTGAGGAACAGCTTCTACCCTGAGGCTGTTAGACTCATGAATATCTAACCAGGAAAATCACTGAAATGCCACTTTAATTGATAAGTGACTTTATCTGTGCTGCTGATTATTCATGCTGCTGATTTCTTGCCTTTAAGCTGCTGTATTCATACCCATCTGCTCACTGCAGACTCACGTTCAGGCTGCTGTTTAATATACTGTATTATTTTATATTATTAGTGTTTAAAGTATATCTTAGATCCTTAAATACTCTTTTTTTTATACTTTATATTTTTTGCTATTTTAGGGTGTCACTGGGACCTTGAGTACACAATTTCATCCCACCTCATGTACCACATGTGATGAGAATGACAACAAAGAACCTTGAACCTTGTTATTGCCCACCACCTTTCATACCACACAGTTTTAGACACCAGCTTTTGTTGAGAACTAACAGAGTTGCAGTGGTTTTGGTTAACATAATGAAGAAAAAGCACATCATGTTGCTGCTGATCTGTTTCACGTTGCTGCTGATCTGTTTCATGTTGCTGTGTTCATGCATACCCGTCTGCTCACACAGACCCATGTTTGTGCTGCTGTTTGACATAATGTTTTTATGCTAATGTGCATTTTTAGTTAATGTTTTTCTTAGTTCATATCTTAAATCTTATTACTGTTTTTTTTTCTTTTAAATTTTATTGTTGGATGTAACTTGGACCCTGTGTACTCAATCTTGTTCCGCCACATGTACCACATGTGGTGTGAATGATAAAGGGACTCTGACAAAAAGTTTGTTTGTATGTGTCTCCATCCATTAGCAAAATACGTCAGGAATCATTGAGCCTTGATGGAATGAAACAATATTCTCATTAAAGCTTTTCGGGTAATGGTATTACATAAGTGTGCTCTTCCCGTGGCATGGAAGTTATGTCATTAAGCCGTGAATACATGTAATTATTTATTTGAGAATAAAGTGGCAGTATAATCCCTGAGCACATTATGACACCGTCTGCTAGTCGTATGGATTTTTGTCCTGGGTTCACCACTCCCATAAAAAGGTTGGTGTTGATGCTTTTTGTTTGTTTTTTAAGACTTTGACTTTCCTTTTCTGAATTACTGTGATCAGGTTAAAGTAAGCCATGGTGGCTTTGTGGTCAGTGTCGCAGTCTTGTAATCCTGAAGTTGCAGGTTTGAGCCCAGGTTCCGTCATGAAGGGCATCCGGCGTAAAACAAGCTTCCAAATTTTTCATGTTAGTTCTGTTGCTGTGGCAACCCCTGAAGCAGGGAGCATCTGAAAGAAACGTATCTTTGGAGGAGTGGTGGAACAGAGGTTAGTGAAGCTAGTTCTGTGATCGGAATGTCGCCGGTTCGACCCCCAGGATCGACAACCTCAAAATGTGGGTGATAAAGGTGAAACGACCACACCCGCCCCACTCTTGGCCCTTGAGCAAGGCCCTTAAACCCTCCATCTGCTCCCCCGGGAGATAGCAGCTCTCTGCTCCTCACAGAGGGTTGTGGTAGCTCGGTGGTCTGTGGTTGCGTCAGGAAGGACACCCGGCGTAAAAACAATCGCCAAGTGATTCACGTGAGTTCGTTTGCTGAGGAAGGGATCAGTCGAAAGAAAAGAGAAAGAAAAAGATTGTCAAATAATTAAAGCTTATTTTCGTGCAGGAGTTTGGTATCAAACTAAAACAAAGCTTCACTGAAGAATTTACATGTAAGAAAATTAACAGCATCAAACATTAAAAAATACTGAAAAAAATCTGAACTTTCTCGTACGTGATGCGCTGTGCATTCCTCCACAAATCAAAGGATTGGCACAGGAGAGTCGAGGCTTTTTTATGTAGACTTTTTTTTTTCTTTTTCTCCAAGTTATTCAGAACTTTTCTAAATCAAATAAAAAGCTACACTGATGTGCTTCATGTAAGGTTTTACTGCCTGCAGTGTTTTTGGGAGAACGGTTTAATAAAGTTGTTGCGAACACAAGCCTGTCAGAAAAATAGAACTGTAGATTCTGGGTCAACTCTGCTTACTATCCCCTTGATGTGCATGACCTAATGTTGATTTAGTTTTCCCTCATGGGTGGGGGTGAGGGGACTCTTTTGATGTGGCTGCCTGAAGAAGTGTCCCAAAATAGCATTGACGCTTGGCACAAGATATTTAGATTTTCACAATTCACATATTTTCTCCCTGTGCTTCAAGTTTTGAACTTGAATGTAACAATATAGAAATTATTATGTAATTACTGTCACTGTCTGTGCTTTAGATTTAGGATTCATCGCTGCTAGCTTTAAAACTTCCAGCGCAAAGTTCAAAACTGGTCGAGATCGTCCCAAATCTCCTTGGAAGGTGACTTAACCTCGACTCCATGACCCTTTGCAAGCACAGGGAGCGTTGGGACTCTTGGACCATGAGGCACAGATGGCAGAAGCTGTGCTGCAGCAGCCTGGTGGGAGTCTTCTGCGCTCAAGTGTTGTTGCACGTCCTCGTTTCTTTTCCAAGCAGGTTCCTGCGTGCGCGCTTAGATTTTAAAATAACCAAGAGATTGTTGGTTGCTTTCATTCAGCCAGCTGATGAGTGCCTCAACTTTTTGAAGCCTAAAAATAGAAACAAACAGTTGCTGCGGGGCATTTGATCTTGTGCTTTAATGTGTTACTAAAAGAGTTTTGGCTGGAGCATCCATTCATCTTTTACTAAATTGAGCTCATTTTTTAAATTTTGTTTAAAGTCATGAGTCTACTGTTCATTGTTGCAGCAAAATATAGGATTTATTGACAGCTGTTTACATTTTTCATCAGTTTAAAATGGATGAAATGTGCAATAAAGCTATTATTGCACATGAAGTATCAGTCAATATATAAACTGAGTGGAATCATATTATATGTAGCATTTTTGACATGGATATTGCTACAAACTAAAGATCTCCGAGTGACCAATGACAGTTAGAAAAGATTCCCTGTTTTTTATTTTTTATTTTTTATTTTCTGCAGAACTCACTATTTTTCTCCATCATTGCGTTTCTCCTGAAGATTTGCAGGCTGCAACACCTTTTTAAAGAAACCCAGGCTCTGTAGTCAATTTTGTACAGCCCTTTATGGGATTTAATGCACTGATATTTTAATTGAATATCTTAAAAATGTTAACTGTATAAAAAAATATGAGATTAATAAGAGGGAATTAAGCTGCAATGCAGAAGAATAGGAAGCACAGCTTTCAATTTATTTTTGAAACTTTTTATGGATTTTTGATAGCAGAGCCTCTCCATACATCCTGCATGTGATGAAAAACTGTAAATATTGTCAGAGTTTTAACAAAACGTTGTGCGTCTTCACAAACCCTGTGTGATGATGTGTTTTCTGACTAAGACGTGTACAAATTTTAGCCGAGCTGGTGAGCTCTGCTTCAGTCTGCAGAAACTGTAGTGATGCTGCGATACATATACCATCATTTCATTGCACTTCTGGTCAGGTCAGATCTATTTTTCAGTCTGCCAGCCTCTTTAAAAGCTCTGTAAAAGCATATTGTGTTCCTATGGCAACCAGTTACTATGAGCTGCTCTAGCATCTTTCAGCTCATCTAATACTCGTGTTTTGTTTCTTTTAAAGATCTTATTTAATATTAAATTTTTGCTTTGTTTCCCATCTTCATAAACCTCAAATGCAAATTTTCTCGTCAGTTTTCAGGTACTTACCACTCTTGTCCAAATATGGTCAGTTTTTACTCTGAAAATTTAAGTTACAGTCATTTAAATTTTAATGAAGCTCTAAAACTGGGGTGTCCAATCCTGATCTTGAAGGCCACTGTCCTGCATGATTTGGATGTTTTTCTGCTCCAACACATCAGATTTGAATCGATGCGTGATAAAGAAGCTTTTTTAGAACATGAAAGAGTTAATTCAGTCATTGAATCAGGTGTTATTCACCCGATGCAAGAGTTGAATGATTCAATTATTCACAAAAAAATTAGACTTTAAAGTGGCTGTATGTTGCACATTGTTCTGTATTTTGTTTTTAGCTTTTAGCTTCAAAAGTGTTTTTGTAAATGAATCAAAGTGACAGATTTCTACACCTACAATAGTTATTTCATTTACAAAATCATCCACATGGAAACACAGAAAACAACCAAAAATACTGTAGTAGCTAACTGTGACAGGACTTTATGTGGCGCTGTAATACTGTTGCAAAAATATACTAAATAAATACAAAACCCAAGAAACAAAAGCATGGAGCATGCGTGCAAAGGTTATATGCTTGGTGCGAAATTAAACCCAAGAAGACATCTTTGATTGCTGGTGGAGTAGAGGTGGGGCTATGACATCACTGTCATAGGCTTTTTAAAAGAAAATGTAATGGTGACATTACTACAACAGGATGTTAAAGTGCTGTTTCCATGTGGATGTAATACTGAAAGTAGTAGTAGTAATAAAAATAATAACAATAAAAATAATAATGATGATAATAATGATAATAATGTTTATGATTATATTGACAAAGACAACTATAAATAATAATAACAGTGATAACAGCGATAACAATGATAACAATAACAACAAAAACACTAACGATAACAATGATAACACTTACAATAACAATGATAAAAATAACAATGATAACACTAACAATAACAATGATAACAATAACAACGATAACACTAATAACAATGATAACAACGATAACACTAACAATAATATATTGATAACAACGATAACACTAACAATAATAATGATAACAACGATAACACTAACAATAACAATGATAACAATAACAATGATAACACTAACGATAACAATGATAACAATAACAACGATAACACTAACGATAACAATGATAACACTAACAATAACAATGATAACAATAACAATGATAACAACAACAACGATAACAACGATAACACTAATAACAATGATAACACTAACAATAATATATATTGATAACAACGATAACACTAACAATAATAATGATAACAACGATAACACTAACAACAACTATGATAACAATAACAATGATAACACTAACAATAACAATGATAACAATAACAACGATAACAACGATAACACTAATAACAATGATAACAATGATAACACTAATGATAATAATGATAACAACGGTAACACTAACAATAATAATGATAACAACGATAACACTAACAATAACAACAATGAAAATTATTATTAAGTAATCAGAAAATATCTCCCATTGTAATATTTTACCTATGAAACATTTTTGCATTTGTATGTTTGTTAACACAAATCTGCTGCTAGTTGTGTAAAAAGCAGGGGGTTATTATCTGATTTATCTTTATGTTGTATGTTGCTTTATGTTACCTATTTTTCTGTTTGTACAGCACTTTGGTTGGCCTTGTCGCCGTTTTAAGCACTCTATAAATAAAATGGAATGGTATGGTATTAAATCAACACCTCAGTAAATCTCAACTTAGAGAATGAAATGACAGATGTTAAAATTTTTTATTAAAACAGTACTGAGTGGAGCTTTATTGATTGAGTGATTTTACCTAAAACAAGTTCCTCATTTATTTTGTTTAATCCCTCAGCTTTGGAGAGAAAGATGTCACTGCGACAAAGCAGAGATGAGCTCATCAAGAGAGGGGTGCTGAAGGAGATCTTTGAAAAAGGTGAGCTGATATCTCTCCATAGTCATGGTTTAATTTAACAAAGCTGGAAGCTATCCCAGCTTTAAATAGAAATGGATGTAGTGCATAAAATTTCAAGGTCTTAATTAGTTATCTTCCCTTATATCGGTAGTCTCTGAAATTCATTTTTCAAGATTTGACACAGTACAGTTGGAGATGATCTTTCATAGGGACATTTTATAAGTGTATATTTAAGAACTTTTTTTTTTGCCTCAGGGTGTCAAAATTAAAGGGAAGCTGGCACTTGCCAAAATGTGGAGCGACAAGATTATTTAATACAGTAGATGCTAGACTTTTTTTTCTCAATCTTGGAGAGTGAAACTGAAACTTGTTTACAACCAGACCCTTTAAGAACCAGGCTGAAAGGCATGTTTTAAGCAGGTTTTACAATCTGCTGTGTGTTGGGGGTGTTAAATAAAAAAAAAAAAGCCAATATAGTCCTAAACCTCTCAAAATCACTAAACACTTTGTGCAAACTTTGAAAGCAAACATGTATTCTTGTGTACTAGTCATGTATTTCTGAGGTATGTTTGTTCCCTCCCTCTGTTTTAGCATCTGTTGAATTTCGATCCTCAATGGACGGCAGCGTCTGCGCTCAGGAGCCCCCCGTTAAGACGTCTATGGTCTTACCCACTAAGAAATCCGTCACTTATCCGAGTGACCATCAGGATACTCCGGCCAAGCCGCCACTTTATCACAAACAGCCACCTGCTCTGCCTCCAAAACCTTTCTCTAGAATCCCAAACCACAGCACAGGCAAGATGTTTTTTAATTTTCATTTATTTAAAAAAAAAAAAAAACAGCTGTATACTGTCTCATTATCTGTTTGTCATACACAGTTCACAAGCTGTGACTGCTTGCTACTAGCACTGTACCTGCATTGCCACACGTGCTCAAAGGATTAGTCTTATTAACCCCCTCTGTGGTTAGCTCAGCTGGCCTCTGTCATTTTCAATCTGTCAGCTTCGGGAACAGGCCCTGGCCTAATTTCCCCCCACTTTACATTGATGTCTGAGCCACATTGGATCAATGATGGACTATGGTTGCTTTGGCAGAGTACAGTAGATGGAAATTATTCATTTTCCTCCTTGTTTCCCTTCAAGATTCTTGCCATCCTGTGAAGTTGCCCTGCATGCCCGGAGGAAAGCACTCTCCACCCCTGCCTCCCAAGAAAGTGATGATTTGTGTGCCTCCAGGGGGGCTGGACTCCTCCCCATTGTTGTCCTCGAACCCTCTCAACACACATCCACCAAAGTGCGGCCCACCGCAGGGCATGCCGCCTCACCACGGCACGCTGCTGCCCTCCCAGATCAGCGGACTGTCTGGGTTTCACCAGACCCACGGTCACCCGCTCCAGCTTCAGTACGGCAGCCTGCACGCCCCCAGCCGCATCATAGAGGAGCTCAATAAAACCCTGGCGCTCTCCATGCAGCGGTTTGAAAGGTCAGCAGTGGGTTTACAAAATCTTTCAATGTGTTTGAAAACGACAAATAACCGAGTGAATTACTTCCGAAAAGTCTCGAGACTTCAGCGGTGTTCAATAATGCAGGCGACTTTCAAAGTATTTTGTGCTTGTTATCGAGGTCGCATCCTGCCAGTTCCATTGCGCTGCTGCACAGGTCTAAATCGGCATGCTGCCTCACAGGGCAGCATGGCCTAATTTTGTTTGAGTCAATGTGTGCATGCGTGGGCATGGAGTAGGCGTCTCTCCAGCAGTTGGCCTGACATAACATGTCCAGCTGCTCTTGACGAGAGCCGAGTTTTCTTCGTGTTTGGAGAAAAAGGACACGGGAGTAGATTGGACATTATGTAACCTCTTGCATTAGGATCACTTTTTCAACCAAAGCCATTTGGGCAGGGATAAGGAGGTAATGCTCCTGACAGAGCTCACAATTAGTCTGAAAGCTTATACTGGTTGCATAACAGTGGCTCATCATCTAAAGCTCCAACCAAACTGTTAAAAATCTATCAAGAACATTACCCGTGAACCTGCGATATCTCATAAACATGAAGCTTACTCTTTTTATTCTGCTTTTGAATGCTGCAGTCTCGATAATCTGGTACTTCTTTGTTGTGCAGAGAGTTTCAGGCGATTGCATGGGACTGCGCTAAATGTGTTTAGTTTGTATTTAGGCTGTCTCATTCATCTGGAGTTACACAAAGCATCTCTGCTTCCTTTGATCCCGCATTGACAAACCCTCTAAGCCATTGTCACATATTGTAGCCAAATCCTATTTTATGTTTTAAACCACTTTGGATCCCTGGATTGAAAAGAATTTCTAGGCTTATTCTATTAAAAAAAGGGCATTGTCAAATAAACAAAAGCCAAGTAAATTTCAATGACATCATCGCAATTTTTTTCCTCCTTCTTTTTTTTTTTTTTTCCCAATCTGTAGCTCTGCTTTGCTTGGTAGCATGCAGTGTGCTCCCCTTGAGAGAAGAGAAGTTCCCTCTGTGATTATTGACTACGAGGATGACAAGGAGAACATGCCCAACGAGTCCGACTACGAAGATCTGCCCAGCATGTATAAGGACGAGGAGGATGACGTGGATGACGACGACGACGATGAAGATGACGACTCTTTATTTACAAGTGAGTGTCAGTAAGCATAAAAAAAAAAACAAGCAAAAAAAGATTTAAAAAAAAAAAATCCCATTTATGTCCCATCAGTGTGTGAATGTGATAAAGCACTGATCATTCTTTGTATGGATGTGGTAGAGAGCTGTATGAAGGCTTGTCACTGTACCTGTCGCACCGCCGTATAAGTTGCATCAGTCCAAATATGTCTAACAAAGTGGAAAAAACATAAATACGTTACTTCGCCGTATAAGTCGCATCTATTACTCGTCACTGCTGCCAACCCGGAGATGTGGGCCGGTGTTGTGCCAAAAATCGATTGAATGCCAAATGGCGGTCGCGGGAGCATGCATGGGAGGACTTTAACAAGAATTTAACAAGATTAACAAAACAACCATTTTTGTTTGCTCTAAATTATACTAAAGGTGTGTCTTAGTTGAACTTCTTAATAAATGCACTTTAATGGTAAGATCAGCTACATTTTGCCACGCTGCCCAGGCGAAATGCAGCTGGACGTTCGCTCCAGGAGTTCTGGAGCGAGACGAAGGTGGCTTGGTATGGCAAGCCAAGTGTCTCATTAATAGCCACTTTTACCCATTAATCAGTGGTTAATTTGAGCCGGATCCTGCCAGAACAAGATCCGGGAATTCTCTCATTTTCACCGTGTGCATTCTGGCAACTGTTCAGTCGGATCCGTCGGCTCATATCTCTGCTCATAAGTCCAAAGTCGTTGCGCGTTTGTATTTTTGATTTATTTATTAAAAATACAACGAGAGGAGACGCTGTCCATGTCTGTGGAGTGCATGTTGCTGCTGCAGCAGGTGCCCCAGCTCGCGTGCACACTCCTGCCCAGCAGAGACGCTGGCTGACTGCATGTCCTGCAGCGTCTTCATCCACCTTCAGCTGTGTCTCAGAAACCAAAGCAGCACAAACGAACATGTTAACAGCACAAACATAGCGCTAACCACTCGTTGTATGTACTGAAAATGTTGACGTGGGTGGGGTGTCAGCTTCACCTCGCTCAGCTGGTGCGCCCTGCAGACAGTGCAAATGCCAACGCGTCAGAACTCCTGCATACATTTCAAAGATGAATAAAAAAGCTTACAGTTAAAAAAAATGAATGAAATGTTTGATGTGTATTATTCACATTATCACGTTTCAAAATAACAGTGATGAAAATGTTTAAAAGACAGTCCAGTTTATTATCTAAACTAAATGGATGGATGGATTGTCCTTAGCTGGACAACAAAGACAGTGGTAATAGAGACTGGAGCAGAACAACTCGCAGGACTGAATTCAGCTGAGAAGAGTTCAAGTCGTACATTGAAGTCTGTGTGTGTGGGGGGGTGTTAGTGGGGGTCAGGACACTTGACAGAACTGGAGCTGCTCACTGCTCTCTAAAATAGTCATTTCAATTCAACCTTTGCCTCGAGGACTCATTTACAAGAGAGACCTGTTTTTTTTTATCAATTTAATCAGATGTTGACAGATGTTCTCTGGTGAAGGACCCACGACCCCCACCCGCACCTCCTGCAACGCACCCACCGCACCACCACCCCGACCCCCACCAAGTTCAAAATGGCTACCACAGCTTAACATCAGAAACACAAAATGTTTGAGTCAGTTTGACAGAAATTGTCGGACACATCCTGTGAGTGCTAACAGTTGTACGAAGTACAGTTTTAAAATGATAGATCGCAAGCAATGTGCATTCCTTAATTTTTATTTATTCACGTTTTGTCTTGATTTAACTTATGCAATGATTTGCGTTCCTCCGTTATTTCCTGTCAAAAAGTATTTTGTTCACGTGAAACGCATGCAACGTCCACACCGAAGACGTCCCTTCAATCAAACAGGACCTGTAATCCTTTTGATGCTTTTTAAAGCCCCTCAGATGTTTTGATCACGAGGTTTTTTTTTTTATTTTTAGGTACCTTGGCTAAGAAGGTGCTACGAAAAGACTCCCTGGCCATCAAGCTGAGTAACCGTCCATCCAAACGAGAGCTGGAGGAGAAGAACATCCTGCCCATGCAGACGGATGAGGAGAGGCTGGAGTCAAGACAGCAAATAGGCACCAAACTCACGAGGTGGGATGTGTGCGCAGCCTGAATACATTCCCATTCAGTTACAGCAGCATCAGCAGCTGAGGGGGAAACTGAAGCGAGCACGTTGCTTCATGTTGGGCTCATAAATCTGCAACTCACTCCATGTTTCTTTACTAAATTTATTCTTTATCCTTTCTTTTTTTTTTTGTTTCCTATTGAGCCTCTGATAAGCGCAAACGCTTTATCTCGTTAAAGAGTCTGTGAAAATGGAGCTGACCTAATTTCAGTGATGCGCCCGCCCTCCCTTCCTTCCTTCTCTTGTCTCTTCTCTAGCGTGCTCTCACTATCTCGCTCCCGCTTCTTCCTTCCTCCCTCGCTCACTGAATCACCACACAGTGCTGCGTGTGCCAAGCTTTTCTCCGCCCGATTCTTCCAGCAGCGCTTTCATACCAGCAGTTTTACATTCACAAACCCCACGTGCAGTATGCTGCGTGCAGTTCAGGCCTAGTCTGTGTTGGCATGTTGAAGTCATAAATGATTATTATAATAGCTGAACGGAAAGAAAAAAAAAAGAAATTATTGCCTCTTTTTGGATTTTTCTCGTTTTTGGCATCCGTCAGCACATCCCTGTACGCTCTTCTCTTTGCATTGATGTTTTGTGGAAATGAAAGCCCGTGTTGGACATTAAAGAAAAACCTCACACACATTGGCTCACAACCTAATGTTCCCCACTGTGACTGGAACACAGAACATGTTCCCAGAAGGTCTGTTGTCACCTTTCCAAAATAGCTCTGCCACAGTGTCCTTCGCAAAGTGTCATTTAATGCATACAATCCATTTTTTATTTGGTTTTACCAGTGCCATTGTATTTTGTAAAGCAGTTAACCGAAACAAATTAGGATTATAACGCTCTGGGACATGCTGACCTCAGCTCACTCCTGTTGTCCTTACCAGGGAAAACTAAAGGAAAGTGCTTTAGCTCAAAAATCACTTTTGAGCTGCAGCTGGAAACTCTTCATCCGGTTATATGAGGGGGAAATAACTTTTTGACCTGTTGCAGTGTTGAGTTTTGAAGACATTCAGCCAATCTGGTTGGATCTCTAGCAGGTGAAAAGCAAAGTTTAGCTTAAGCCAGTCGTAAGAAAAGTGATAGCTGATGTTTTCCCAGTGTCATGAGCTACTTTTCTTCAATAAATTCATCAGTTTAACAAATATTTGCGATATGCTGCAAAATTATGCCCAATAAGGGTGCAGTCACAACAGCATGCTATAAGCCAGAGCTGTATGTATTTTATTTTTTGTAGAGAAGTATGAGCAGGGAAAGTAGTTTTGTGTACACATTGGTGAACCGGTAGTGAGGAAAAATAGGCTCCAACCTCTGAGTTAAACATTTGCATTCAGAACAATGGATCTTAGAGTCGAGGCAGAATGTTGTCAAGAAAAACTGGAAACGAGTGGGAACCATTTCCTTGTGAGGGAAGAGTTTTTTTTTTTTTTATTTATTTAATTTATTCATTTCAATTTTTAAAACATAATGACAATTTAAACATACAAAAAAAGTTTAAAAAAACAGACATAAAATGAAAGGCAGCAGAAGAAGAAAAATATCTTATCATATCTGCCCCTTCTTAAATAAATCAA
>JARVGV010001740.1:15949996-15960194 GCA_031762435.1 Hypsolebias longignatus | reverse complement strand
ATCCACTGTGAGAGGGTGCTATTTATAAGACTGAGCTGAATACAGCATCTCAGACTGAGGAAGTCTTTCGGACGAAAAACGAAACGTTTCTACTTTTTTTGTTTTGTTTTGTTTTTTGAATGTCCAGATGACCAGACTTAGTTTTTTTAGATTTTTCTACCTGGATTGTTGAGCATGCATCAGGGTGTCATTCTAATATTTTTTTAATGTTTGCCTAAAACCGCTATAATGCTCTTCTAGGATATTCTAACATAATACGAGTATATTAGTCCAAAACCGTTGCACGACAGGTGGTGGACAATATGCATTATTTAATTTAATGCTAACCTTTCGTTCATAAGTCTTTGGTGTTTTTGTTTTGAATTTATAATATTATTATTATCATCATTATTTTGTGCACAGTACACAGTTCATAAGCGTCACATATGCGTTGATTCTTAAATCATTTGTTGCAAAGCTTTAAAAACTTTCATCTAAACATAAAAGATGAAGCCAAGTCTTGGCACTACTTTGGACCATCAGGTTCTTTGTCTGTTTAGAAACAAACACAATAATTTTCTGTGACTGACTGATCCCTGCATTCATGACCAACTATTGCTATGGAAACCAAGCTTCTTACATCAGTAGGTCACCTGTGATGGGATCACTGTGGTGCACCTGTTAAAGCCAAATATGATTAGGTCTAATTATGTAAAAAAAAATCTGTCCAATCATGTCATTTTCATGGAGAGGTTTCACACAAACAATAAAAGACCATTATTTTAGACGTACAATTGAAAAGCTGAAACGACTTGTCTCATAAAAAGGGCTGCTCTTTCTGTGACAGTTTTTTGTGTGTGTGTGTGTGTGTGTGTGTGCCTAAATCTGTACACATTTTTGTGACTTGATCATAAAAGCACAAACTTTCTACACAATTAGACCAGTAGAGAACTGTTTATCATATTAAAGCTCTTAGTTGCTTCAAGAAAATAAAAAAGGTTCCTATGTGAGAAAGGGACTCAGCAGAATCATTCACTGCCTTGAGATGAGCGTAAATAATGCATGAGGTGAACAAAAAAAAAGTAAAGTCAGGGCTTAGAGGCTGCAGTTTGACTGTTAAGCCATCGCGGCTTCTCTCAGTTTAATTTTTTTTTATACTTCTACAGGCAGCCATCAGGAAAGAACTCAACGACTTCAAGAGCAATGAAATGGAAGTGCATGAGTCAAGTCGACATTTAACCAGGTAATGAGAAGAATTAGTTTGGATGTGGCCATGCATGACTAAATAGTATCGTTGCTATTCAGACTGTAATAAAATAGGTACCACTTTACAATAAGCCTCCCCTTATAGATGGTAATACTATGAATAGTTTTATAGATATGTTAATTCCTCTGTAAACACTTTATAAATAATTAACAACTGCTCATTACGCATTAATTAAGGGTGACAGAGAGACAAAACTGACCAGGTCTTGCCAAATAGTGAGCCAAATCTGTTCACCTATATTTCATCTAGAGTTATTATATTAAACATTTCAGACTAAGTTACTACCTTGTAAGCACAATAAGCTATTTCTTTAGGATATAATATTTACTTTATCACTGTATTATAAGTATCTACAACTTATATTAAAAAAAATAGATTTACAAATGCTTATTGTGCTAACAAGGTCTGAAATGTTTAATATAACAACTCCAGATCAAATATGTAGGTGGCATATTTGGCTCACTGTTTTGAAAGAAACTGGCCAGTTTTATCTCGATCGCCCTTAATAAATGCATAATAAGCAGCTATTAATGATTTATAAAGTGTTTAGAGGAGTTAATAATGTATCTATAAACTATTTATTAGCCATCTATAAGGGGAGCCTTACTGTAGTACCATAAAATGTTAAATTAATTTTATTTATTTGTTTTTAATATAATTTTAGGTTTCACAGACCATAGACCACAACTGTCTCGAGCGGAATTGGACCTAGCGGGCCTGGTCCTCTGAGAACCTTAAGTGCTGGACTGAAAAACAGTGCCCGTCTCTACAAAAAGGCCATGGCTTCTGAAATGCCTTTTCAGGACTTACACATCTGAGTCAGTACTACACACAATGCAGTCGCACACTGCTCCGTCCCCTGTAGCAGCACAAAACGACTAGTTAATTCCCATTGCCCCTATAATGAATTCACTCGGCTGTCTCGTCAACCTCTCTGCTGACTGACTGGCGATCAGTTCTGTAGAGACCGGATGGTGGAAGAGCTCTGACTGAGACATGTGGCAAGCCATTTTTGGTCCATCTGTAACACCGTTGGATTTGTCTCAGTGGACATGTTTTATCCCTTTCTCTATTAACGCGAGCACCCAGTTCTTTTGGACAAATCCTGTGCGAGGATGGAGGGTTGAATGTTCTGAGCCAGAAGCTCCATCTTTACAGCACCTGCTGGGATTTTACAGAGAGCCAAGGAGGAGGAAGGCCTCCAACACTGGAATCATGTGCAATGCTTTTTTTTTGTTTGTTTGTTTTGTTTTTTGTCTTTTCTGTTTTTTTCAGACTATAGCACCCCCTGGAGTTCTCTTTGTGTGGTTCATTTGTATTCTCCACCCCTCTTCATATGTGCAATTCAATCTGTACCAGCGATGCTGACATCAAGTTGCTAACTGTGAATCTGGGAGTCGGGATAATCCCTGCACTCTCTCCAAATGTACATTTTGTTTATACCGTAAGAAGGAAAGGTACGTTTAAAGAAAAGAACAAGAAAATAACCATGTTTAAAATTTTATTCATGTCTTCTGCATTTAAATGTAAAAAAAATATATACTGAAGTTCTTCGATATATGATTTTAGAGTGTGCACATTTTATTTGCTTTTTATTAATTTGTCATTTTTGATTATTTTAGGAGAAGCGTTTGAACCGCAATCACTTATAACTTGTGTTCATGCATTCCAAAGTTTTGGATGGGGGTACTATGATAGAGAGTATTAAGTGGTGCCTCCCTTGTGTGTGTGTGCGAGCGAGCGTGCGTGCGAGCGTGCGAGCGTGCGTGCAGGGTGGCGGTGATGTTGCAGCAGTATGTTGGTTTGAACGCAGAATGTGCACTGTAATTTACACTTTACTTTTATACTTTCATTAAAGCTTTTTCAAAGCAATACCCTCTGTTTGTAGAAAACAGAAGGTCGACCCCACCACCACCACAATTTATTTTCCACTGTGCACATGCTGGTGGTTTAGTATTAAGGATTTGCCTTGGAGAGGGCTCATCCAGCATTTTTTAATTTAAATTTTTAAAGGCACCTACAGTTTGCCTCTGAAGCTTTAGCATCACATTCAGACCAGGTCTGATAAACCGTTTCATGAAATATGATGCTTACCGGTACTTTGTTTAAAATGATGGGCACTTCCTTTAGTGCACACTGCGTGACCATTTTTATAACTTAAATGCTTTGCACTGTTAGAACTTTGGCTTATTTTTTTCCCACAAATATGTAAATTATTGTTTGTATTTTGAGCTTTAAGTGCTTCACAACTAATCCCACGCCAGTATTTTAATGCTCATATTTTAAGCTTCATGTGCACAGAATGTTATCATTTTTTTTTTTTTTTACTTTTTATTATTATTTTTTTTACTATTTTAAAGATGTGAATGAAATCATTTTCTGGATTTTCAACTTGTGATGGTTGGATATGGACACCAGTGACCCCCGCGACCTGAAAAGGAAGAAGCGGGTAAAGATAATAGATGAAATCATTTTCAGATGAAAAAATAAATAAATGAAGGTTCTCATTTACTTTCAGTAATAATGACCTTTAGAAATCTTGGAATGAAAGACATTTTTTAAATGTTTGCAGTGCATGGTTTATAAGTGCCATAGAAGGGGTGTCATTGCTGTTCTGGTCAGTTTCTCGTCAGAATTAATACCACTAAGATGAAAAAAAAAAACCCTCTTATTTTTATTGAGTTTTTAGATCACCTATATGCAGGGTTTTCTTTATTTTTTATTTCATTTTTTTGTAAAACCAGTTCCTGCCATAGCTTGTATCCATTCTCTGGTTTTTCTAGAAATAATTTATACACGTGTGTATTTCACGCTGTCAGTGACAACCTGAGTGTTTGACAAGAAGGTTTATTTTTTTTTGCTGGAGCTTTTAAAGATGAATTCAGCAATGCTCAGTTTCTTTGAACTAATTGACAAAGCAACTAACTGCAGGTGGTCCATTTTTTTTAAAATTTAATTTAATTTTTTGTTTCTGTAATGCAGAACTTCATGTAAGGAACACATGCCAATTAAAGTCTATTTCTGAATGCATTTCAGCTGTGTGCGTGATTGTTTATAATTAATTGTGTGTTTCTTGTAGCACATTTGAATTTTATTTTATTTTTTCAGTGACTGTACT
The DNA here is from genome assembly GCA_031762435.1 of Hypsolebias longignatus. NCBI lineage: Eukaryota > Metazoa > Chordata > Actinopteri > Cyprinodontiformes > Rivulidae > Hypsolebias > Hypsolebias longignatus. Next base: position 15,955,830 of record JARVGV010001740.1, on the reverse strand, counting down.
TCTTTGTTTTATGCTATACAACACTTTGGCACTATTTAAACTCAAGTTACTGTTAATTTCCCAGCAGCAATGTGAGTGCAACACATACTATGCTAATGCTAAAGTGAGTTTATTGGCAGAACCTACAATCTACCAGAGATAGAGGAAGACCATATATTTGAATCTGGTAATGGGAAGTGTTCTACTTAATGGGCTTACAGCATTTTAATGAGACCATTCTGGCAATATTTACACAAACTATCTTGGCTTAAAGCTAAAAATCAATATTTTGTTGCTTTTTGAATTATTTGCTTGCTCATACCACAAAGTTCCTCCTTATATAATACTGCATATATTCCAGAAATGTTTTGAGCCAAAAATGCTAAAATAGTCTGACTTTGCAGATGAGGACAGGCTCTCCAGTGGGCTGTCAGGTTGCTATAAAAAGTTTCAGGGCAAGGTAAAACCTAGCTGCTGTGAAAAATGTGCCCGTCTTGGCTGAAGAATGACCATGAAGATTAAAGCACACTTGGGATGTGAAGAGGCACTGGTAAGGTAGGTGAATCTGCTGAAACTCCAAGGAAGGAGGGTGTACTTAAATGACCCCAGTGATGCAATTATTGAAGCCTCCACATAAGATGATGCAGGAAGCTGCTCATTATCAGCAAGTTTAGTGACGGGTGCAAACATAAATATTAAATTACCCTTTTTGGTAAAGGTCTAGAAAACTTGCAATATACACATACAATACAACATCATTGCTGGACGTCTCCCACCCCATGCACGAAGCAGTTGCTGAACTGGGGAGCGCTCCTTCAGTAACAGATTATTGCATCCTAAATGCACAAAGGAGCGTTACTGCAGATCCTTCCTCCCAGCAGCTGTTAGTCTCTACAACCATCACTGCTCCCAGCAAACACAAGAAGGATTAAGAAGAGACCACTTTTTTTATCTATGTTTGCACAATGCTACACTTGACTGAACCAAAGCATCAGTGCACTGTGCTCGATGCCTAAGCTGTAGAAGCAAATGCCAGTGATTTAAGGAGCGTGTACTCTGTAATGATTTAACACTGTGAAAAATATCACACATCATGATTATCAACTCTGCTCGGATCACCCCTTTAACATGTATAAAATAGTTTTTGTCACAAGCTGCTTCTAAAATTGTTCATTAAAAAAATATTAGAATAGAATAGAAACAGCCTTTATTGTCCCACGGATGGGAAATTCAAGTGTAACAACAGATAAAAAGATTCACACAAAAGTTCCTAAATGTTAAAAACAATATACAGTATAAAGAAATAAGATAAACAATATTGTTCAATATGTGTTGGAACATTGATAAGGACAGACTATTTACAGTACAGTATTATAGGCAGAGTGTGTGTTTTAGCAGAGGTCAGCATGTATTTAATAGACTTGTATCAAAAGGAGTTGTCAGAAAAACAATTACTGTACTGGATTAGAATGAAACTGAACAATGCTCAACAGGTGAGTCCTGTATACTGTAGTACCTTGACCCCAACTTATTTCAACATATTCACCATCCACAGAATGAATGTCCCATTAGTTGCGACTGCAGAAGGCTTAAAGGCTTTAAACCTCTTAAGGCCTGCATCAGTGGCCGAAGATGATGGAAAGTGTCAGATTTTGTTTAATACTGTTTGAACTTTTTCAACCAGTTACATGAACACCATCAGATTGCAAGAGAAAGTTGACTGAAATTTGACTTGTGCTTCCTGTCCACTTCCGGATTGACTTTAAGATTTTATTGCTTGTTTCTAAAGTCTTGAAAGGTCATAGTACCTTGTTATATTTATGTGATCTTATTAACATACACTCCAATAAAACAACCAGCTCCTCTTAGAAGTCCCAGATCCAAACTGAAGTCCAGAGGTGATTGGGCTTTTGTGGTTGCTGTTCCAAAACTGTGGAACAGTTTACTTGATCATTTAAAGACCCCTGAGACTTTTAAATTTTTGCTCATCGTGTGTTTTCCTCGGCATTTGATCCGTGCAGAATCTGAGAACAAGTTAAAGCTGATTTTTATCGTTGTTGTGTTGTATTGTAGCACAGTGGTGTAACTGGTAGAGCTGCTGCCTCTCAGTGAGCAGGGCCCTGGTTCAAATCCTGGTCCAGGGGCCTTTCTGGGTAGAGTTTGCATGTTCTCTTTGTGCATGTGTGGGTTTTCTCCATGTACTCCGATTTCCTCCCACAGACCAACAACATGCATGTTAGACTGATTGGTAACTCTATAGTTGTGAGTGAGAGAGTGAATGGTTGTTTGTCTCTGTGATGGACTGGAGACCTGTCAAGGGTGTCCCCTGCCTCTCACACAGTGATGGCTGGATATGAGCACCCCCAACACCAAAAGAAAAAAACAGGTAAAGATAATGGAAGATGAGATTTTAAATCTTTGCTCGACTCATCTGTTTTCCTCTGCATTTGAGCCATGCAGAGTCCGAGAACAAGTTAAAGCTGATTTTTATTGTTGTTTTATTACCGGTAACTTTTTTTTTTGAGTGGCACAAGATTTTTTTTTTTTAACTTTTTTTTAAATGTGACAACTGTAAAGCACTTGAACAAAAATAAATAGACATTGATATAAAACAATTTCCCTCCACTAGATGGGGATAAATACTAGAGAATGAGCATACTATGCGGCCTTGTGAAATGGCGTCTGGATGAGATGGTGTCGAAGTTATTTTCCTCGTCTCCGCTCGTTTAAAGTAATAATGAGACCCAATTTAATTCACGTTTAATTTTACGTTTATGGATTGTCCTCAAGGAAACAACCGCCATATATGGCGTTAGCTTTGAGCGGAAATAAAAAGTTTCGTTCTTTCGACCGCATATTCAACAGTTGACGCACTTCTCTCTCGAAACATACAGCACATAACAATAAAAAACAGTTTTATTCAAATAGCGTATATGCCTAAAATGTATAAACTTTACACGAGAGAGCGGAAGTACTCCGAGAGCTTAACGCCAAACGTTTTATAGGAGCTATGTTTACGCCTCTCGCTACTTCACCGCCCTGCTCAACTGACACTGGCGCAAAGGATTTCGGGAAATGTATTTTCAACCATTTTTCTTCTCTACGGAGAGAACCTCAATCTAATCCAAGTACTAACACATTCCCCATAATCCACCGCGTTGTTGTTAGCGTCCCCATCTTGTGCCCTCCTCATGAATATATATCAGCCAGGATTTGCGTAGGCGGTCGGCCGACGTTCATTTCATATCCTAGTACTGTACTGTGCTGTATTTTTGGGGACGAGCAACACAGTCACGTCTCCGCCCTGATCTGCCCCTCAGCGCCCAGCCTCTTCCCAGTAAATTTAATCGGTAAAATGTTTTTTGGGGGGTGGGGGAGGCAGCGGAGGAGACTTCAACACGGACAAGAAGACAAGAAGAAGTGAATGACAACTAGAGGAACAACTAAGCAACGCCGCCCAGTTGGCGGACATTTATCCCGGTGGGCACGCGTCACGGCTTTTAAATGTAGACGTTTGGGGAATAACGAAGTGCGCACCGACATTTCTTCAGAGTAGGAGGACTCCTCTAGAGTCGGTGGAGATGGAAAGTGTGCAGGCTGCCGCCGAGGACGGAGCGTCGGATGGAGGCGCGACCAAGTTGACGAAGAAGCCCAGCGGACTGTCTGTCGCCCGGGGGACTCCCGCGGATGATGGCGGTGGCCGACTGGCCCCCTCGCGCGCAGAGCCGAAGAACGGGCATCGCCTCTCGCATTCCGCCTCCATGCCTGGATCTAGCGCGTCGAACCGAGCCGCGGCGTCTAATGGCCGGGGCTCCTCGGGCAACTCCAGCTCCCTCCTGTTGAGACGGCGGCGCTTGAAGAGGAACCTCTCCGCCACGGCTGCAGCCAGCGCGGCCACCTCAGCGGTCGCTGCCGCTTGCGGCGCGAAGACGAGCTCGGCCCTGTCCTCTGCGTCTCTGCACACTCGGAGTCTGGATCGCAAGACTCTGCTGAAGCACCGGCAGAGCATGCAGCTGCAGCCCGCGGATCGCGACTGGGTGAGAGCCGACCTCCACCGGGGCTGCGTGCATGTCCACGACAGGCTGACGCCGTCATGTCCCAGGCCGGTCCTGTGCACTATGGACACCACGGCCGGCGAGGTGGCGCTCCGGCTGTGTAAACTCTGCAGCAAGTCCAGCTCGGTTATGCGCATTTTCTGTAAAGATAGCTCCAAGACTGACCAAAATGGCAACTGCAGCGTGAAGTATGAATATGATGATGATGATGAGCAAGTGAAAGACGACTTGGGTATCCAACGCAGCCACCTGACCTCCTTGGAATCAGCAGAATTAAGAGGTCATCCCCGTGACAGGTTGAGGCTCCTGCTCATGGAGAACGCAGACGGCATGCAAAAGCAACAGGAAGTTGATGAGAAACTTTTCTCCCCAGAATCAGAGTCACAGGACAACATCACCTGCTCTCTGTCAGACTTGACCTCTAACATGGACACCCCCATTGATGACGATTCTGAGCATAGGAACGGCCTGGACAGCTATGGATTAAACTCTGGCTCTGATGTGGAGAGCAGTGCATTTGATGACCTGAGCTCTGGGGCCCGGCTCAGCGAGCACAGAGACTCTCTGAGCGACGACATGATTCTGGGGACAGAAGCATCCATCCTCAGTCCCTCCTTTGATAGCGCCACAGAAGGTCATGACATGTACGGAAGCTCCTCGGATGAGTTGGAGCTAGATTGCGCTATGTCTGGCACAGCGGCGGACCCCGTTTCCCAACACCACACAAATGGCATCACTGCTGTCACTGCCAACTACAGCATGGGACATTTAAATGACATGACAAAAAATGTGGGGCCAGGTAGCAGACTCAACACTCACAGCCTGCCTTCCAGCAATAGTGCCAGCTCCTTGTCGAGACTGTGTTCTCAAGATAACCTAACTGATGCCCAGAATCCACACTCTGGTCACGGTGGTGTAAAACTGGATCTGCCAGAAAACCAAAAAAGAGAGTCTTTTGATTCCAGCCCTACGCTGTATGTTCAGCTGCACGGTGAAGCTGTGAGGCGTCTAAGCCCAGATGAGAGGCCTCTGCAGATCCAGAACGACTTTCTCTTTAAGCTTGGATTTAAGGACCCTTGGAGAGTTCAAGAAGAAGGGCTTAACACAGAAATTGGCTCCTTGTTACGGTTTTATTCAGGTAAATGACATATTCAGATTATTCATGATTCATGTTTCTGCTCACATGCTGGAGTTGCATCTTTTTTTTTTTTAGCTTAGAGTCTTAACGTAGAGTTAATGACAGCTTGCTGAGCAGTATCCAAATGAAACAGGTGCATTGATGCATGTGCATTAAGTGACATTTATATAACGTGTTAAAGAATAACTCTCCTTTTATTTAGGTAGAATGATACTTTCTCACAGAGGATGATCTTGTCCCTTAATGATTGCTGCACACGAGCAATACGGCAGTTGTCATTTGGAGTTATTATTCAAGTTTCGCTTGATTGAAGCTACTTCAATTTTAACTGCGGTGACACTGAGTGGGATCATTCTCCAAAGGCTGTTAGTACTTGTCCAAAATCCACCTTGCCTTTACGGTGTTGTTTAGTTAATTAATTAATTTTTTTGTTTGTTTCTTCCGGTTTTAATTGTGTTTATTGGCCTGTGGCAGCACACTTTGCTCCCATTGGCACCCATGACATTGGCACAAAGCTTTCACCACAACTTATAGTGTACAAACATGGGGGCCCTTTCCGGATTTTGGCCCATTATCATCCAAATGAAAAGACATAATGTGTTTGGATAAAGAACAGGGGAGGGAGCAGTATGGCTGGGAGGACCATAACCCCCCCCCCCCCC
>JARVGV010001740.1:15892913-15909918 GCA_031762435.1 Hypsolebias longignatus | reverse complement strand
TAGTATATATACTGTATATATTATATATATATATATATATATATATACACATACATACATACATACATACATACATACATACATACATACAGACACACACACACACAACTAAGAAAGGCTAAAAAGCACAAGTACAAAATAAAATAATCAAACAGTTAAAAATGATCATAGTTGCAGTATGCTATATCCAAAGCTTTATTTTAGTTTTAGTTTTGAGTGCTGTCTTTATAAAATTATAAAGATTAAAAAAGACCTGAAACAAAGCTGATTCTGATACTAAATATGTAGGAAATTAAAAACATATTGAAACTTATTAGTGCTCTATAACTCATTTAGATCTTAACAATGACCTTGTGCCCAATTTATTCAAGTCTTCATAAATCAGACACAGAGTCTAAATACAGGTTTACCCTTGCTTAGTTTGAACAAGTCAATTCAATGGAAAATATCCCCCCACTGAAGGCAGGGTCACCCTCAGTTGGAATTACTCAGCCAACCTAATCAATAATTCTGACATCTTGGTTATCTCCATCATCATAATCCACTGTGCGAATGTGTGCATAGCTTGTGTACATAGAATAATAAAATCAAGGGTTTGCATCAGCATCTGCTCCTGTGTGGAGTCCTGCACTGCTCTCTCAGTGACAGATGATAAAAGGTTGTGTGTGTAGATGGATAAAGAGTTGTTTTGCACAGTTCACTTTGTTTTTTGCTCTCGCTCCTCCCTGAGGGTCCAACTCTTGTGATGGTTGGTAGTATGCCATAGCAGGGCGCACTGTCTGAATGCCACTTGCTTCTGGTGTTTTAATGAACAACACTGGCACATGTTCACTCCTTGTTTGCTCAACAATCAAATATCAAGGTTTGGCATCATTAGGACAGCTTTGACTCGTGTTGTGCTTAATCCAACTGTGGGTTTTAGGCTACACTTTCCTTCAGTACTCATGAATGTATTCATGAGTATGTTATACCCACTTACAGTATTAATGTTTACAAGATGCGAGCATGCTCTTTAATCATATTTCTCTCCTCCATCTCTTCGTCTCCAGGTTTTCTCGTCTTCGCAGCCTCAACCTGTCCAACAACCACCTCGGTCAGTTCCCGCTGGCCATCAGTGACATCCCCACCCTGACGGAGGTCAACCTCAGCTGTAACTACCTGGCTTCAGTCCCCAGTTCTGTGGGAGCCATGACCAAGTATGTAACAACAGTGGTAAACACAAAATGTATTAGAGGATTTAAACAATGACTGAAAGCCAAGAAAATTATTTGTTTTCTTCCCGTTGCCTCAGATACTTCCTATACCTGATTTAGTAGGCTTAGTGGAGTTTTTAACTTTTTGTTTTGTCTGTTTTTGTTCTACTTTCTGTTTTTATCACATATTCTTTCTGCAAACAGGAGTCAGTGTTTGTTTGCATTGATGTAGATTCAGGGCTAGGTGAACATGAAGCCTTTTGAACAACGGATCACATTACTGTACATCCTGTTTCAGTGAGAAACAGTTACTCAGCCAAATGTGAGAGTTACCTCGTAGAAAAAAAAGTACTTTGCGTGTTTCAGTTTATAAGCAAACAGCATAGTTTGCCAAACGTACGAGTTGCACAAGTGACAGTTTACCTCAGTAATGGAGTGTTGTCTTAGGACAGACCAGACTGGAAAGGATGTGCAGCAAGTGACGCTTATTGAAGATGGAAGCGGTATTGTTTTAATAAGGGGGGAGAGAGTGATGAGAAGGTGGAAAAACTACTTTGAGGAGATAACAAATGAAGAGAAATAAAGATAAAGTAGAGGTTAATGAAACTGAAGCTGCTTTGTATTCTCTCAAAGACACAATCATAAGTAAAATATTTGTCATTTTTACCCATTTATTGTGTCTAATAAATTGGATCTAGGTTTTTATAAATTTCAGTAAAATTTCTTCATTGTTGCCCTCCTTTCATGGTGGTACGTCATCTTGACATGTCCTTTGTCCGTGTGTCTGGGATTGTATTAGCTTGTTTCTATTAGCAAATTATCTCATGTACCAACAGATCATAAAGAAACTCATAAAATAATCATTGGATGAGCATCTATAACTGATTAGTTTTTAGAATGAGCTCCTTTCAAGATGGCCACTATAGTTGACTGAGCTTAGCAAACACAAAAATGGCTAGCGCTCAGTCAGTTGTACAGATGTTGAACTACAATTTGGCGTGGTAGTTGAGAGTCATCCCCAACACATAATCAGATTAAGCAAGAGTTTAATTGAAACACTGGCATGCACGGGGTGTAGGCAATATCAGTTACTGCAAAGATTGCTAGTTTAATTTATTTATTTTTTACTTTTGTCCGTTTTTAGATACAGTGCAGTATAATCTCACTCCCACTATACTGTATTTGGAATAGCCAGCAGTGTCAAAAATATATCTTAAAACAATCTTTTTAATATCAAGTAAAGTCTATATTATTTGGGCTTTTACCCCACCGATATTAGAGACTTTGGGAGTTATTTAGTTTTTAGATCAGTGCTGACAATTTGGATTGTACATGTCCTTGAAATTCTGACCTCGTTTGAAACCAGACTCGCTGGTATGCAGGGTTGAGTGTGGTCAAGATGAGAAGATAATCTGCACATCTCATCTGGTATGCCTGTAAATTCCTGAAGTCGCCAGTAGGGTATCAGTTTTGCTGCTGCCATCTGCTGGACATTAATTTGACTGATTATGGATTCAGAAACCTTTTTTCTTTTTACTTTAGGAGACTAATAAGGACATTTATTCTTCTGTCAGTTTGCAGACCTTCCTGTTGGATGGCAACAGTCTGAGTGACCTGCCTGCTGAGCTGGGTTCCCTGCAGAGGCTGAGCTATTTAGGCCTGTCCTTCAACCACTTCGACCACGTGCCACAGGTGCTCGAGCGGCTGCCCTCCTTGGAGAAGCTTTGCATGGCCGGTAACCATCTGGAGACGCTCACACTGCAGAATTTTAGACTGCTTCACGTCAAACACATTGATCTAAGGTATGAGACTGCACACTCACACACTTACTTAAAAAGTTATTGTTAGCTCAGCTGATATTCTATTAATGACCTCTGTCACCTTGGTCTTCAGAACACGCTGCACTTAAATCACTGGTCATGCTTGTACTTAGCACTGCACTCACTGACATACCTTATTTTACTAATTATGGGAGAAAAGTTAAACAGCACAAAATCAAGTAATCATTTGCCTGCAGTGGCCCCATCAGGTGTCTTCTCATTGTCTGGGAAAACACTGAGCTGGAATGACTTGCACTATTTTATGGTTAATGCTTTATTCCATTCCACTTTGCTTGAAAAAGCATAAAAGTTTGTCTTAAATAAGAGATGCACAATATTATCGGCATGTTGGCTGATGTTAGTGATAAAGTTAAATGTCAGACATCGGCCATTCCATCAAAATAACTCACCGATATAGAAGGCGTTGTTTTATTTTTTTATATACAGTATAGTATTTATATAGTGTTAACATAATTTTCAGCCCTCTTTTTGGCATCTTCATTTGGTAGCAGGCCAAATTGACAAAGACCATGCATAATAATGTAGTACAGTATTTTAATTCCACAGCAGAGAAAGCTATGTAGTCTCTGTAAGTCTAGGGAAGAAAATATCGATATTGGAATCGGTTATTGGCCAAATAAGTTTTAACACATCGGATATCGGCCAAAAATCCAATGCAGTATTGTGCATCTTTAAAATAGACAGTATATGAATCATTTGGTAACTGTTATGGGCTTTTGCTTCAGAGATTTTTTCCTCAGAAATGTTTAAATAAATTGAAACATCTGAGCTTTAAACTAACAATAGAATGATCTACTTGGAGTTGAACCTTTGCCTCGTCCCCACCTGCTCTGTTAGGTTGAATAAGATCTCCGTCATGGTGCCAGACGAGCCTGAGCTGCTGAGGCATGTCACCCAGCTGGACGTGAGGGATAACAGGCTGATGGAGTTGGACGCCTCTGTCTTTCCCCGGCTGGAGATTCTTCACTGCGAGAGGAACCGCATCATCAGTCTCAAAGTCAAGGGTTGCTTGCTCAAAGGCATCTACGCCTCCAACAACGGTGGGTGTTTCGCACAGGACTTGAGAGCACCATCATCATCATCATCATCATCATCATCCATGGCTATAAATAAGAAAAAGAATGTACCATTCATTTCACCTGCAATTGACTTTCTCCTCTATAAACCTTGACTATAGAGTAAATGCGTCCTCTTAAATGTTGCTCTCATGCTCCTCTGTTCGCATACGTCAATATTTCTCATCAGTGCAGCCATCTAATTGTGTCCCTCCATCAATCTGTTCTAACTTGTCATCACTGATCTTCCCATTTTAAATAGTCTCCTCCTTCTTCTGTATTAGACCGTCCTTGCTGTAGGTTAATTTGTTTGGATTTCTCTCCACAGAGGTAGGGCAGCTGGATATCAACCCTGTACCCTCCAATCTTACTTACATGGATATCTCGAGGTGAGAGTAACTCAAAGTATGTGTGTGTCACAAACAAGGAATGCATTGTGAATTAAAGGTTAAGCATTGTTTTAAGGAATGCACATTGCACATCACCTTTCATGCCATCGTTTTAAACTCTTACACCGTTTTATGCTGAGAAGTAATCAGTTTTGGTCACATCTTGTAAATAACGTTATGCACAGCCTCATGCGATATTGTGAGAGCTCGTGACGTGAGATGTGCTAGCACTGAGTGTTTGTGTTAGGAATAGCAGCTACTACTACACAACATTTTATAGTAAGGGTTTTTTGAGTTGTACCCTTTTTTTGTGTGTGTATTTTCTAAAGTTAGTTAACTGTGGCAGACATCTTGAATTAGCTTGACCCCAAAAGTTCATCAGTTGTGATGTACAACCAATGATTACATTCTGCAAAGTTTTACTCAAATTTCTCCAGTGGTTCATGAAATATGATGGTAACAAAGGCACATTTACATTTACAGATACAGAAAGCAAAAAACATTGCTTTGTCTTCAATGGGGGTAAAAAAAACCAAACAGATTTAGCGTTTTTACAGTAAAGGTATTTTTTCTTGATCTCATGTTTCCTAAAATCAAACCTAAAACTAAAGTGAAGGAGTGTCTTCTGGATCAGACACATTAATAGTCAGTAGACCGCTATGGAAAGAGTGCTGACTCTTTAAATCTGATTTATTTTAAAGGTTATACATAAGTGGCATTATGAAAGTCACACAATGAATAATCTTGAAGGAAGTATAAAGTATATTGGAGTGTAACACAGCACTGCCGTGACCTCAATTATCTGAAGCTCAGCTGTTATATAATACAGGAAAAGCTCTTCTGTTTGCAGTGCATGATATTCCATTTTTGGTAATTCAGTTTGTAAACCGCATATAATTCATCATCATCATCATCATCAACCCCTCTGCAGGAACCGCATGGAGTCGTTGCCAGACTGGCTGTGCGAAGCTAAGAAACTGGAAGTCCTGGACGTGAGCCACAATCTCATCACTGCGCTCCCAGCCAGGTAAGTTCACCTCACAACGAACGTGCCTGTAAATGCAGAACAACACAGCATTATTCTCCCTGGCCTTTGTCAGGCATCCTATCCATCCCCCATAGAGCCTCATAAATCACACCGATAGCCTGTAACCTCCCGATCTTTCACACACTCTCCTTCCCGTTGTGTAGCATTTTAGAAGGTCACTTCAGGTGCACCTCTTCCTCCATTGCTGTGTTCTGCATTGACTCTGTCAACTTTGCTCGCTTGGATTTTTTTCCTCTCCACCTCTGGTCCCCCTCATTGCCTGGAGATCTTTTTTTTATAATTTTTTTTTTTTACCCGATAAGTGTCAAGATGATAAATTTCACTCACAGCTTCCACTAGACGCACTGCTACAGTCTGATTTCTATTCTTCTACATTTACAATCCAACTCCCAATTTTCACCCCTTTTCAATATATGTCTGCCTGTCCTCATCTTTTTGTCCTTTTTTTTTTTTTGTTTGTTTGTTTTTATTATTATTTACTTGTACCTACTCCATCTATTTGACTATATGTCTATCTCCTGCCTTGCTTATCTTTTCACATTGCTGACCCGCCATCTGTATCCCTCCTGTGCTGCAGGTTGTTCTGCAGCAACAGTCTGAGGAAGCTCAGTGCAGGACACAACCAGTTGCAGGAGCTGCCTGAAAGAGTGGAGCGCCCTCTGCTGGAGGTTTTAGACGTTCAGCATAATCAACTGCTGGAACTTCCCTGTAACCTGTTCCTCAAATCCGACAGGTAGCATAACTCGTCAGTGGGAAGGGATGACCTATTTATCTAATGTGGCAAAAATAAAAAAAGATATATATTATTAAAAACAGGATAACTAAATGTAAGGATGGTAGGCAACTGCAAAACAAAGCAGATCAATTGATACATATTCATAACAAGTGACTTATCCCAGTTTTTTTTTTTTTTTTTGTATCTTGTGAAAGAGAACAAATACTAAGTGCGTTTGTTTTCTGTTTTGTCAGCCTGCGATGTGTGAACGCGTCAGCCAATAAACTGGAGCATTTGCCGCCATCCTGTCTGTCGGAGGAAAGCCACAGCATCTTGCAGGAACTCTATCTGACAAATAACTGGCTGACAGACAAGTGCGTGCCCATGCTTACAGGCCACGCACACCTGCGAGTTTTGCACATGGCCTACAACCACCTTCAGACCTTCCCAGCCAGGTAAACGACTACTTTTCAATCTTTAAATGGTAGACGAGCAATCTCAGCTCTCCAACAGTTCAATCGCACTTCAGCGCACCCATTTTATGTGTCTTTCAGTAAAATGGCCAAGTTAGAGGAGCTGGAGGAGGTTGACCTGAGTGGAAACATGCTGAAGACTGTTCCCACCACCATCATGAACTGTCGAAGAATGCACACGCTCATCGCCCACTCCAACGCCATCGAGGTTTTTCCTGAGGTCATGCAGCTGATGGAGATGAAAGTAAGTCAGCAGCAGGAAGGCGTCTCTCAGGTCGTGCAGCTCTCCGTGCAGATCTGTGACATCTTGTCTTTTGGTGCCAGTGTGTGGATTTGAGCTGCAACGAGCTGAGCGAGATCACTCTGCCAGAGAATCTGCCTCCGAAGCTTCAGGAGCTGGACCTCACGGGCAACCCACGTCTGAACCTGGACCACAAGACCCTCGAGCAGCTTAAGTATGCCTTTGTTTTTCTGCAGGTCTTTCTGTTTTATAGATCTCTATTGTAAACTTATAAGTATTACAAAATCTATTTTATTTCTATGTCTGTATTTTAATTTGATGTATCATTTGCTAGTTTGGACTGTTCCCTGTAGATTATGAATCTTTTTGCCTCAACATAAGGCAGTGATCTTGATCTATTTGGTTTCGTTTCTTTATTGTCCTCCAGTAATATCCGCTGTTTTCGTATTGATCCACCTCCAACCTTTTCATCGAACGAGGCATCTGGTGGGCCTGCTGTGTGGAGCCATGGTTACACAGAGGCCTCAGGCATAAAGAACAAGTAGGTTCTATTCAGTGAGCAGAAGAAAAAACAGCCCTCATCTCATTCGTGTTTTGAATCCTCACTAATCTAAAGCAAGACTCTCATGAAGGAAGTGCTGATCTTTTTAAGACGTACATCACATACATTCACTTAATTAATTATAACTAGAAAACAGAAATAATTGAGTAGATTCACACATGTTGCAACACTTTTCACCCATGTGCCTCTATAAGCGTTTTCTGTGACAAAGGTTGTTGCATATTGTCAAATTAATCATGAAAAACACTGTTGTCTAACAGTCCATTTCTTTTTAAGGCTCACGGAGCGCACGCCTCTTACTTCTTTTCTTTTCTTTTTTTTTTTAGACTCTGCGTTGCAGCTCTCTCAGTGAGCAGTTTCTGTGGGAGTCGTGAAGCCCTGTACGGTGTGTTTGATGGAGACAGGAACGTGGAAGTGCCCTACCTTTTGCAGTGCACAATGAACGACGTGCTGGCTGAAGAGCTACACAAGACGAAAAGTGAAGAGGATTACATGACTAACACCTTCCTTGTCATGCAAAGGTAAACAATAGAGTTGCCTTTTTTTTAATTGTGTGGATGTTCATGAAGCGTTCACGCTATTGTGATCCATTTTTCTTCCGTACATTTTTAAGCGTCTTTCTCGGTCCACAATTTTTGTGCTGTTTCAACACTTCATAGATCAAAACGTTCAGCTCATTCAGGAGACGGGTGCTATGACTTTTGATATTGGTGCAACTTTTTTTTTTTTTTTTAATATGTAGCCTTTTCTGACACTTTTTTTTTTCTCATAGAAAATGAATTGAGCTCATTTTGCATCCTTCAGATCTTTAGCTCTGTTTACAACCTTTTGCTGCGCCTTTCACATTTTGTTCTAGTTCAGCTTCTTTCAGCTTCCTTGTGCAAATTTAACAATAATTTCAGCTATTTTTTCAGCCTTTATTATGCCCCTTTCAGATCCTTTCTGCTAACTACAACATTTTGTGCTTCTTCTAACTTCTTGCTGCTAATTTCAGCTTGTTATGCTCCTTTCAGCTCATTTATGCAAGTTTCTGCTATTTTTTCTACTATTGGAGCTACTATTTAGCTGTTTTATGCCAGTTTTAGCTTTTGTGGCTAATTTCACATTTCTTGCACTCATTTCAACTTTTTTCAGCCTATTTCAGCAAAAATATGCTCTCTCCACTTTCTTCTGGTAATTTAAGCTTCTTTCTGCTTTTTTAGCTACTGGTACTTTCAGCTGTTTTTTGCTAATGTTATATTTTGTTTTTTCCTTTTTATTTTATTTTTTTTTTAAATTTATTTATTTATTTATTTTTTTGTGCTCATTTCAGCTTCTTTCAGCCTAGTTGGGAAAACATGTTCTTTTTGCTTTCTTCTGCTAAATTAAGCTAGTTCTACATTTTCAGTTACCTTTTTAGCATTTTTAGCTAATTTCAGCTGTTTTCAGATAAATTCTAGGGGTTTTTTGTGGTAATTTCTGCTACTTTCAGCACAATTTAATTATTTCTGCTCATTTCAGCTTGTTGTGCTCCTTTTAACTTTTTTCTGTTAGTTTAAGCATTTTCAGCTTTTCAGCTACATTTTAGCAGGTTTTGTGCTAAATTTAGCTTTTCCAGCTAATTCTACATTTTTGGAGCTCTTCTCAGCTCCTTCCACTTCCTTCTGGTAGTTTAAGCTTCTTTTTGTCTTTTCAGCTATTTTTTTTTTTCTAATTTCAAATTTTTTTTAAAACTAATTTACAAATTGTTGTGCTCATTTCTGCTTATGTAAACCCAATTCAGCAAATATGTGTTCTTTCTGCTTTCTTCTGCTGGCTTAGGCTTTTTCTTCCATTTCAGCTACATTTAAGCATGTTTTAGTTAATTTCAGCTGTTTTTAGCAAGTTCTTCTGCAATAAGCATTTTGAATTCACTGCATTTTTTGCAGTAAATGTAATTTCTCTAGTTCACTTTTTCAGCTCTCATATATTTAGGTAAAAATGACTCAAGTCTGCAAAATGAAATTCTTAAGTATTCTATATACAGTATTTATCTCATTACTACTATGCTTTTCAAACTATTTTTGTTTGATTTTATTTCAAGTATATTTATAACCACCCAGTTGTTTTCATGCTCAAATGAAAAATGCACTTTGAGAACTGCTGGATGGAAATGCAATTATTTACAAATATTTTTATTAGTTTCAAGCTTCAGATCAGTAAAAGTAAAACTAAATACTGATCATCTAAACCCTGTATCATATCTCTTCTTTACCCTTGAAGGAAACTTGGAACTGCGGGACAGAAACTCGGGGGATCTGCAGCTCTGTGTCACATTCGACATGACCCCACTGACCCCGGTGGCTGCTTCACACTCACAGCTGCTAATGTGGGAAAGTGTCAAGCCATCTTGTGTCGGGATGGAAAGCCGATGTCCCTGTCACTGATTCACAACGTGGGGCTTGAGGACGAGTACCGTCGGATCAGGCAGTACAGAGCTATCATCACTGAGGTAGAAAAAAAAAAAGCCCCATGTTCATTGAAGTAGTTTGATGCAGATGTGTTTGTAGCTCTGCGCTGAGCGAGTGTATTGAACTGTATAATCCTTTTCTTCAGGACAACAAGGTGAATGGGGTGACTGATTCAACACGGATTATGGGCTACTCCTTCCTTTACCCCTCCGTCATCCCGTGTCCCTACGTTCAGACAGTCACTCTGACCCCTCAAGATGAGTTCTTCATTCTGGGTAGCCGGGGCCTGTGGGATGCTGTGTCTCCCACCGAAGCCGTGGAGGCCGTTCGGAACGTCCCCGACGGCCTGGCTGCTGCTAAAAAGCTTTGCACACTGGCACAGGGATACGGCTGCACCGACAGCCTGAGCGCTGTCGTCGTCCAGCTCAGTGTGAGCGAAGACTGCTGCTCCTGCTGCTGTTCCGAGCATCCTCAGCCTCCCCCCAGCCCTGGTCTGGGCCCCTATCCTCCATCGTCCTCTGCCATGAAGGATCGACCCTCAGACGGCTCCCTTGTTGTCCCCCCTTCCTCCTGCAGTGAGATCAGCAGTGAGATCAGCACCAGCGAGATGAGCAGCGAGGTGGGCTCTACAGCCTCATCGGACGAGCCTCCACAGAGCTCCTTGGTGCTGCTGCAAGAGCAGCCGCACCACACCCACCTCCATCTGCACCAGCAGGCTCATTTGCTGTCCTTACAGCACCAGCAAGCCCAAACAACCACGCAGCCGTGCCAGTATCTGCTTCCAGGTTCAGAGCTGCCTTCTGCTCGCAGCTGCTGCGCTCTTCATCCCGCCTGCCTGGCAGGCTCCTTTCAGAGGCAGCTGTCCAGCGCCACCTTCTCCAGCGCCTTGTCTGACAACGGGCTGGACAGCGAGGACGAGGAGCCCATCGCCGGTGTGTTTTCCAACGGGAGTCGAGTAGAGGTGGAAGCAGACGTTCACTGCCTGAGAGCAGAACTGTCTTTGTTGTCATCGCCACAAACATCTGCACCTTCATCCACCAGCCAGGAGCGCACACTGCTTACTCTTCTTCCTCCACCTCCACCACCAAGCACCCCAGAACCCCTGGAGGAAGACACAAACCAGGGGGACGCAGAGAGCGGGCTTGAGCGAGATGAGTCATGGCAAGGTGTCGGAGCAGGAGGCGGCGACGGCGGAAAGTCGGCGAGCAAGAGGAGAGTTAATGGTTCGGTGGCGCGGCAGGAAAAAAGTCACAACCTTATCGAGGTGGCAGCTGACGCTCCCTCTAAGAAACCCGGAGGTTACTTCACCGCTCCCGCCCAGCCCGACCCAGACGACCAGTTCATCATCCCGCCCGAGCTGGAGGAGGAGGTGAAGGAGATCATGAAGCAGCACCAGCAGAAACAGCAGAAATCAACAGGGCCGGAGCAACCCACTGACTACTACGACACGCCTCTCTGAACAGCAGCACAGTGGCCTACAGCCCCGTCTCATCCCGCGAGCCCATTTCTGTGCACAAACACGTGGGCTTCCTTGGGAGGCTGTAACATGCACATTAGTTTCATCCAGCTTCCACGCCCTGCACAGCCTAGTCTTTGAAGAAACATGCACTACAGCACTGAGAGAGAGAGAAACAAGCAAACAAGCCCTTTAATGATATTCAACCTTAATGAAGTGACGCAGATCCTCTGTGTTTGATCCGTCACACAGACTGGAACTTTATTTTTTACTGTAGACAACCAGCTGAGTATGTAATCAACACTATTGTATTTGCAATAGCATTAGCTTGCCACAATACCCTGCGATGGGTAACAACTCCATGTTTTCTTTTGTTTTGTAAGAACTTAGCATATCTTTTAATGTGAAAGCAGAGACGCGTTCTCTTTTTATTATCAGCGAGCGATGGTGAATGCTACGCCATTAACACCACACTAAACTGTTGTAGATCGGGCACTTAAATGCTGTATTTCTTCAGTAAATCATGGCACTTGGCCTGTAAAATGATCTAGAAAATTTTTTGTAGAAATTTCCAGTACTAACTCCTAGGAGTTGCATACTCTTTATGGTGACTCAGTCACGTTTACTAATCTTCTCTGAGAGAAATGATGATTCTTTTTTTTTTTTTTTTTTCTCAATGATTGTAAATAAGAAAAATGTTGTATACTGATGCTTTTAAAGGAACTGCAAAGCTGTATGTCGGTGAAGGTTTTAGTGGTTGGGAGGACGTATTGTTTGACGTTATGGAGGTGTCACCCCACCCCTACTTTATATTACAGTCTAGACCCTAAACACACACACATGCACACACCTACAAACAAATGTAAATGTGCAATCGCAGGATAGAAACATTCCAAACTATTTTTCTGCACTAAGTTGCTATGGTTTGTTTCACATTGTTTAGTTGTAATGTTCCGTAGTCATCACTATATCTATTTAACACTAAAAAAAAAACCTTTGCATGCACACACACACACACACACACACACTCAGAGATAACATGCACAGACACACATTCTCACAGGTTATTAGTCACACCTCCCTCCTACAGTAACTGTTATCACCGGCATGACTGTGTCTAGTTCAGTAATACCAACAAATATATCCACATTGAAAAGAACACAAATGTTCCTGTCTTTGCTATAATAAATTTTAAATTTGTGAATTTTAAATGAAGTTGTCTGAGATTTTTGTTGTTGTTGTTGTTTTGTTTGTTTTGGTGGAGCACGTTGTTTTCAGTGTTTAATTATTATTGGAGTCAGTCATTTTAAAAAAAAACAAATTCAGACTTGAGAAGCAAAACTTCATTCACATGATAAAGCTCATGTTTTACTTCTTGTGACCAGCAGGTGGCACTCGATCATAATGTTAAATTCAGCCTTTTATCAATAAGAAGTTCAGTTTCTTGTTAGAATCTATTTTCAGTCTGCACATTTCCCAGTGTTAAACCATCCTGAACGGCACGCTTCTTAAACTTCTTCTTCACACAGATGACGCTGACTGCTGTAATCACCAGCATCACTCCCAGTACAGACAGAGAGGAGGCCAGCGCAAGAGTGGTTTTGTCTTGTATGGACCCTTTGTGCTGACAGCTGTTCCCATAGTACCACCAGTCGTTGCCCACCGCACACCTGGAGGATAAAAAGAACGAGAGAAAAATAAGATTAGAAAATCTTTCCTGTATATTAAGAATACAGTCGTGTTTGCTGATAAATATAAGAATTAAATGTAAGCAAACGCCATAAATGGAAAACCTTTTAGCTTATAAAGTAACTGGTTTGAAACACTGTAATTTAAAACATTTAAGATTTAAACCAAAAAAAAGTTTTGTTATTTCTCAAAAACACTTGTGTTGAGAAATAAATGCGCACTTTAGTGCTGTGCATTACTGTACACATCCTCTAAAAGGATGTGGAATACTCGACAAGTACATTTTACACATTTAAAGTACCATAAAACTGGTTACATTTTAGCTCTTGACATAACGATAGGATCGTTTGAACTGGAGACAAGTACGTCTACTTAAAATAAGTGTCAGTAATCGTCATTAGCAGCTAGAGAAAATAAAGTATATGCCGACATAACTTGAAGAAATTAGGGCCTTGAAAACATCCCATTGCTTTCACTAGGTAATGGAGTAACGTGCAAAACTTTGGACATGTTTTTATATTTTTTTAAATAGTTAACAGATTACTTGATTTTAAAAAGGTATAAATCTAAAACTCTGTTTAAAACAGGTCTCTCTTGTAATCCTTGAGGCTCAATGAGACTAACCTGTATAAATAAAGGTTGAATTGGATTGAAAAAAATGACTGATATTTTTTGTATTTCAGTTTCAATACAGTCCAGTGCTTGGGATTGCTCATAAGTACTCTTTGCAATGCACTACAGTTTGTAAACACTTCACTATTGCTAGATTCTTGTCTTTTAGCTCTTGTTTGGGAGATTTTTGTCATTTAACACCCATCGAAAGGCCAATTGGTATAGTCTCAGTCCATATATGTTCATAAACGTTTTCTTGTCCAGGCCATACTTTTGAGCCACTTAAGATAGTTTAACAAAACGTCATACACATGCATCATCACTATGAAGTGGTGTGCAAACTTTTCATCACCCCAGCTCCAAGATCAAGGTCACAAATCAAAGTCAAAGGTCCTATAACTGGGCCATTTCTATTGGCTGCTGTAAAAGTGTTGATGAGTGTATAATGTATATGAAGGACTTTTGATTTCTCAAACATTTTCCTGATATACGATGGATTCCTTTGCATGCAGAGTAGAAGTAACACTTTATCATCTATATATAAGATCAAATTCTAATTCATATTTCATAATTGCCCTGAAATTAACATTAATTTGTAATGTCATGCAACACAACAAAATGTTAACACTTAGAGCACGTGTTGAATGACTCTCAGCTACTACCACACCACCTGTTGAACTTGACAGTCATTTTTATGCTGGCTGAAATTAATTAGCTGTGGTGGCCATAATGAGTAGGAATATGGATGCACTGTAATATTAATCAGTTTTAGATGTACGCTCGTTAAATGGTTCTTGAGATATTTTTTCTAACAGCAAGACAATTTTCGATTTAATAGTTATTGGCAAAATTTTAAACAAAATATTTTAAGATTTGTTGGCTTTCAGAACATGTGATTGGGATCACTTGCAGTGACTACCACACCAATCTATAAGTAGAATTTATCAAACTAAGTCGTAGCATTTGTGTGTGTGTGTGTGTATGTGTTTTAAGTCAGTTGGATATGGCGGCCTTCTTGAATCAGGATGATTCCAAAAAATAATGAAGTGTCGATGTACGTCAAATAATTACTTTCTGCAAGTTTCATTAAACTTCATCCTGTGGTTCCAAAAATACTGTATGTTGGTAACAGACAGACACAGGCAAACACATTAGTTCGCCTTTAGCTTTCAGTGGCAGGTGATGAGTTATTTTTTTTTTTTTAAACCAATACATGTATTCTGCTTTTCATAGAAGCAGGTCTTGAGGTAAGCCAAAATCCCATTTGATTCAGATGGTGCTTACTGTTCCAGATTTGTCTCTTCCGTAACTCACCCCACTCTTTACTGTTCACGTCTCACTTCGTTAAAAAATGGTACCTGCAAGCTGCTTTGCCTTCATCTACGACGCAGACGCCATCGTTCTGACACTGCACATTGAGGCACACATCAGAGGGGGCTGTGGTTCCAGGTTTTGAGGTTGTCGTGGGTTTTGTGGAAGGCACTGGTTGTGTCGCTGTCAAATGGGACACATCTGGAAGAAAAAAAAACAAACAAATAAAATCTAGGTGACATTTGGTTCAATAATTACTGCGAGGTTCTGATGGCAAAGTTAGAGCAGATGGCAACATGTGGTCTCACTAAAAGCTACGATAAGAATGAGCTCTTCAGGCAAGTCTTCATAAGGAGTTCTGTTGAGTTTAAACTGTAATGTGTTACTTTTACCTTCCATGGTGAGAAGAAAGATGGCGTCTCCTCCCTTGATAAAATCTCTGCTTTTGGCTCTTAAGTGGGTGAGATATGCTGCAGTTCCCGAACCGGGGCCACGGAAATACTTGGATCCATCAGTATCTGTGACCTCAACACCAATCTTACGAGGATCATCCCAGAAAAACTCATCAGAATCTGATGAGAAGAACAATGTTTTATTTTAGCTGAGAGTGACTAAATTTATAAAATTTTTCCAGTTGTACATGTAAATATTAGAATCTTTTTGGTTGTGGAAAAACTAAAAAGCTGCACCTGTTGCCTTCTTGTCGGGGTCGGTTGTGACACTACGCTGATTGGACATGCGTTTCTGAATGTGTGGGTGCTGGTCCATTAACATCATGGTTATCTGTTTCCAGGGACATGGCCAGGTTTGCCCCGTGTCCCCTTCACGAGCCACAAGGTGAGCGTAGGCCGACAGCTCCCCTGAGTAGCCCTCCTTTCCATTGGGGTAAAGCTTCATCTGGAAGGTGTAACCTTCCTTTGAGGTGAATGGAGGGCTAAAAATCGACGTATCTGTTGGAGAGTTTTCCAAAAGATGGGTGAAGTTTTTCACTCGCCAAATAAACTCTGGGCAGGTGGTTTCAGAAAGGTTGATGTCATCCAGGGACAGTCCCCCTGCTGAAGGCCCGGAGCCCTCCCTGGTCCCTTGAAAAATGACGCGAAATTTTGTTTTGACATCTAGACTCACATGGTGCAGCTGCCACAGCTCCTGAGGGGGTCCTGTCCCGAAAAAAGTAATTAATTATGAACAAAACACTCATTTTAGCAATTACGTAATGGTCAGATTTCTTCTGCAGAACTCTCAAACCAAGAAACAACAAGTTTTGCAACAATGTAGTGTGAATTTTTAGTACTCAATGAAATGTGTTTGAAATAAATCATGTTCTTAATACAAGAAGCAGAAGAATAGATAAATGGTAAAAGAAGTAAAACACTAAAAGTAAAAACAAAGTTAACTAAAAGTTAATGTAGCAGCAAAAGAAGTAATTGTACTAAAATAATAAGCTAAATGTAGTAAAATTCTAGATACAAAACAAACAAAATACATGATAAAAGTTAAAAAAGCAAAGGGCAAATCAAAGTGAAATATAGCAAAAGGCCAGCTAAAAGCAGCATAATGCTAGTTATAAGTTAAAAGTGGCAAAAAGGTGGCAAGAAGCTAAAAAAATAGCAAAAAATTAGATTAAACAGCATATACGCTAAACGTTGCAAAAGGCTGGCTAGTAAAAATCTGACAAGAAGCTAAAAGAAGCAAAAGGCTCGCAAAATGCAAAAACTGGAAATGTTACAACTAGCAAGTTGAAAATTAGAAGAAAACTAGCTGGAACTGAAAAGTAGAAAAAGGCTGGCTGAAAGTAGCAAAACACAAAAAATAGGTAGGAACAGGTTAGGAAAAGCTAAATACAGGCAGTCCTCGAGTTACGGCGCCATCGACTTACGGCAACTCGGACTTACAGCGCCGCCCCCAGTGACGTCATCACACCTTACGTTGACTTTTTTATGCAGCTTTTTTTTTTTTTTTTTTTTTTTTTTTTTTTTTTTTTTTATTGTTTT
>JARVGV010001740.1:15735576-15750725 GCA_031762435.1 Hypsolebias longignatus | reverse complement strand
TTATTTATTTATTTATTTATTTATTTATTTATTTATTTATTTATTTATTTATTTATTTATTTATTTATTTAACAGCAAACTGTTTTGTGGTATTCCTTATTTATTTTTGAAGAAACCTTATATCCCAGCTAAGTGGATAATTAGCTAATTATGCCACAATTCATTGGTGTTAACTGAGAAAACAATCTCTTTTGCTAACTTCAATTTAATGCTGTGAAAGGAAACACGAGTTTAGCAGATAAAGTATATAGACCTCAATGGCGATAATAATGAGCTACAACAAAAATAACAGCAATAAAACAATAATTAATCCTAAGATAAAACATAAATAAAAACAAATAAAACTAAGAACAAACAACATTATGATTATTGACAATTAAATAATTTAGATAGAGCATATATGGATTTAATCTAAATTTACTGTGTTGCAATTTTCACTGTGATCTGTTGCTTTTTAAGTACAAAAATAACAAAAACACTATTCCAAATAATTGTGTTGTTGTTATTATTATTATTATTATTATTATTATTATTATTATTATTATATAATTAATATTAATGTTGTTATTGTTTGTAATTTTCCCAATCACTTTTCAGACAACTTTAAGTACTTTTATATAAAAAAAAAAAAAAAAAGAAAAAAAAAATCTGGTTACAGAACCTGTTTGGTGGCTGAATACGGAAACAGTCCACCTGGTGTATTTTCTTTCTAAATACCTGACTCCTTGTAAGCCATACTGAAAACAGTGATTAAAAGATGTTACTAACAAAGAATAAACAAGATTTGTTCGCGTACAAATATACATCGATGTAGGTCTCATCAATTAAGACATAATAAATTCAGTAAAGCTCTTGTTTTTTTCACTTATTGAGGAAATATGCTCTCTAATCCAGCAATACAAGAACCATCTGTGTAAATGTATACCCACAGAGGATGGACGCTCCCTAGCTGCTGTGCACTGTATGTGCTGTGAACAGCAGAGCATGGACTTGAGAACTCAGTGATTAGTGTAAAACCTTTTATCATTATTCTGTCTCTAGTATTACTCCCTAAAATAAATAAGTCTTGTTTCTCTTGGGTCTCTTATTGGCCACACACCCTCATGACCTAACAAGGTTATTAAGTGTGTGTGTGTGTGTGTGTGGGGGGGGGGGGGGGGCTTAGACGTTTGATCCTGGTTGTTAGATGTCTGTCACACATAAATAACAGGAGCTTATGGTATTTTATCTTTAACTTGTACTCCTTTGCATGCAAGTGAAATTTTATATTTATCCTTCCTGAAAACTAAATAAAAAGGAACATTATTTAATCTTCGTTTAATCATTATATCAAGATAAGGTCCAAAATTACCTGAAAGTCACTGCTGACCACACATGCCCGGAAAGAGCTCATGTTGAACCCTGTTTCACTTTTGTTTAAATCCGGCGTTCCAAGTTAATTCAGGCACAATTTTGCTTAAATCTGCAGAGGTTTCTTAATTTCCTGTGTGGGCCACACACCAGTGCACAGATCCTCTGAATGCAGGCTGCGCTCAGGGTCTCACATACAGAATCTGCTGTCATTATTTTTTTTTCTGTAAAAAATAGAGTTTGGTGAGGGGCTTTGTCTTTCACTCACAAAAAGTTAATTAAATGATTAGCTCAATACTTACTCATTTGTGGCAAAAGCAGGAAAATCCCAAACTTTAGGATTTTTTAAATTTATTTTTATTGTTTTACATTTACAGATAAATCTCAGCTGACATTGAATACAGTCATAATATGTAGCAAACAATTGCAATTTTATTTTTGTGGCATTTATCAAGTGTAGCTGATGACATAGTAGAAATACTAGCACTGCTGCCTTTTAAACATATTTCTATGAGATCAATTAGTCCTTGGACATAAGATGTGCAGACTATGTAAATGGGTTAATGACTGTTTTTACAAACGTTTATATTTTCCACATCAAGCAATATTTTTTTGGCACTTTATCTTTGAGCAATCCTGGCCAGCCTCTACAAGACTGATCTGCTTTGCCAAAAAACTTCCTGCAGAGAAGAGAAAAGGAGAGCAACAGGGGAGAGGCCCAAAACCTGGAAGTAAACGGGGCCACCTGATCCACGCTAACAGAATCACAGCCGGTTAAACAGAGCGCTCATTGTTTGTGGCAGACACCACTAAGTTCTGCTCTTTGTCGACCCCAAACACCTCCATACACACCTTCCTTTACTTTAACCATGGCAAGGTAGAATTACACGAGGAAAATGTGATTTGTTTTAGCTTGGGGTGGTGAGATTTTCGTTTGTAAAATACCTAAATGGTCTTTTTGCATAAACAATAAGCTGACTTACTTTTAAAACCACAATACCTTCAGTCTTTACGCAAGTTTCCTGCATCAACGTTCATACTGATAAACGCGCCACACAACTTTATACTCTATCAGCGACTCAATCTCAAGAGTTAAGCAGGCAAACAGTGACTGCTGAATAATTCAGAAGTGGAAATACATGATTGATGTGGGCTGATTCATTTCCACACCTCTAAAAGGTCCATTTTACCTCCATCACCAAACAGACTGAGTGCTCTCTGCAGTTCAAAGCCTGGCGTGGCTCTAGCCTTCCTAAGTCAGGCTATTTGGGACAAGAGTGTCTTTATTCTGGGGCAGGGACACTGGTGGTGGTTGAGGGAGGGATTCCACACCTGTGTTTGCTCCTTCCTCCATAATTGGGAGCTGTATGCTATTTTGGGCCTGGAGTACAAAGTGGTTCACTCATGAGGTACTCAGGCTGAAGATTCTTGGCTCCCAGTTTGTTGTGGGTGGAAAATCTGAAGGTGCACAGATTTGCCCGGCAGGGTGCACATACAACCGAGACCATATGGGAATCACAGGCAAACAGATATGAAGTGGAGACTCTGCTGTCTGTGAGGTTGAAAATTATACAATACCTTTCACAATATTAAGGAGTTTTGAATTGTGTGCAGTTTAATTATTTCTTAAAAGCAACTTTTATATTTGTTTTTGCACCAACTTGTTGCTGTATGAAGGATTATATTGCAAAGTACCTCTTGAAAGATAAAGTATCAACTTACAGATCTACAAAGCTCTCAACAACCTAGCTCCATCTTATATTTGAGATCTTGTTTTCCTAACAGAGCATTTATCTCTCAGACTGCAGGCGTACTCGCGGTCCCTAGAGTTTCCAACAGCAAAATGGGAGGATGATCTTTCAGTTATCAGGCTCCTCTCTTGTGGAACCAACTTCCAGTTTCTGTCCATGAGGCTGACACATTGTCCAGTTTAAGACTTTCCTTTTTGATAAATCCTATAGTTAGGGTTCGCTTGTTATTCTGCTGTACTACTTGAGGTCAAAATGGCCTCATTTCATTAAATTAATTGTTACAATTTAATAGTTTTCATTTTATACTATTTCTATCTTAACATGTGATTTATCGTTCCATTGTGTATTTGTTCCTCCTTCCTGTTCCTACCAAACCCAGCCTGTCGAAGCAGATGGCCTCTTGTCCTGAGCCTGGTTCTGCTAAGGGTTTCTTCCTCATGAGGGAGTTTTTCCTTTCCACTGTCGCCTTCATGCTTGCTCAAGATGAGAGTTCTGTGTTGGAGTTAAATTCCAAGCAATCTGCTCCTCAGATAAATAGTGTTAAATTATTTTTTTATGAATGTTTCTGTTAACTTATTATTTTTATAATGTACTGTATATGAATGTTTCTGTTCAGTGCCCTGAGATGACTTCTATTGTGACTTGGAGCTAAATAAATAAACTGAACTGAAATTGAATTGTATCAAAACGTAAAACAGCTTCTTGTTATAATGTTCTGTTGGTGTTTTTAACAATTCATTACATTTTATGAGTACCCATTTTGATTTGAGGTGCCTGTATATGGCTTATATTGTACCCAAATACATATTTTATTACATTTTTCTCTCTAACTTAGAGAAATAATTCTACTTGTAAATGGATACACAGCGTGCACTTTTGCCTAAGTAATAAACGGAGCATGTGAAAATTCTAGACAGGCTTCAGAGTCTTAAATAAAGCGATAAACAAAATGGAAATGAGCAAAAGTACGGTAGTTATGATCCAATGTGCTAAGCCAGTTTGGGTCAATCCAAGTGCAAGGAGAACTCCAAGTCAAAACAAACACTCGCTTTTGGCTTCTGATGGGACAGTACGCTCACTTTTCCCACAAGTTTCCAGTGAAGTTTCATTCACTGACACACAAACTAGGTGGTCACAATCATAGCAGCAAAATGTTCCAAAGGCCAATTATTTTTTTGTGAAAATGTTTCCCTGCTATATGCAGGATGTGATGAATTTAATTTATTTTTTCAGTGACAACGATGGATTCAAAAGTTGAATTCAGTATGTATGACTTCTCTGCATTGCCAGGTCACTGTAATATTATTAGTGAAGGTTGAAAATGTCCAAACATTCCTGTCGTTAAGCAACCTTCCACCACTTGCACCTTCAAGAAAAAGAGTTGTGACTAAGAAAAAATCCAAATTAGTTCCATAAGTGTTTAACATTTTAACTGGCCTAGTTGGCTGGGTAAATTATTACCAGGAGAGAAATTTTGACAAATCATTCAGCTCTGCAAACACAGTAGTGGTAAAGTTCAACCATTCAGCCTTCACTATATGAAGGTCTCATCTGCTTCAAGGGTGCTTTTTTTTTTTTATTTTTTTTTTTTTTATTTATTTATTTTTTTTTTTTTTTCAGGCAGATTTGAACTCCTGCATAAAAAAAGCTATAAAGTGGCACATGAAGGATGCATTTTAGTTGGAACATGTGCATTTTACTGACAATCTAACTGGAGAATCGCAAGAAAACAAAGTGACAGAAGGTAGTCACGAGCAATCGTTATACTGTGATGAATGGGAAATAGCAGACTTGCTTAATGTTTTAAAATACTGTGAAGTATAAAACAAAACCATGCAGCTAGCATGTTAAATTTTGACTTCCTGTTAGCGAGCTTAAACCCTCTGTCAATATTTAGCTTCCTTTTAATGGTGTGATTTTATGCTACTGTCTGAACATGATAACCAATGAGTAGCTGCTTGCTCAGTGTCCAACTGAAAATACCTGAAAGTAGTTCTGGGTAAATCATTGCCGTCTCAAAGTTCATAATCTGATTGAGAATTGAACGTTGCCAAAGTATGTACTGAACAAACTAAACTGGTCTAAATGACCACATACTGATGTTTTAAAAAGTAATGAAATTAAGAGGAATGTTGAGCAGTTACTTTTGACATTTCTTTATAACGGGAAAAAAAAAAAAAAACATAATTTCTACTTTTTTTTGTTACTTTGTTTAGATTAGTAAAAATGATGTGGCTGATATACATTTCTATCAACACTGTACCCACAATACTGTCTCATTTTGATGGAACTTCATTAAAATATTGTACACAACAGTTTGAAAACAGGCTACTTGAATACAGTGGTCCCTCGTTTATCGCTGAGGATCCATACCCTGAAGACCTGTGATCAGGGAAAAAATGCAAAGTAGTAGTAGTACAAGTAATAAGTAGTAGGTTGTTATTTATACAGATGTATTAAGGCATTTTAAAACCTTCCCATAATCTTGCAATATTCTAAGCAACGCTTCTAAACTTTAAACACTCTAAAAGAGCTGTGATTTCAGCTCCCTGCCTCCTCTGCTCTTTGCCACCTGCAAGTGCTCTTGGCCACGCCCACTTCTCCGCTCTGCACGGTGAACAGCTGATCAGTCGCAGCAGGAAGTTCATCCTGCAGCAGTAAGGGCTGCACAAATTAGCTGCAGGATGAAGCTTTTTCTGCTGCTCTGGGCTGCACAAAATGTGCAGCATGTGCTAAATAATTTTAAATAATTGATTTTAAATAACATGTTCACGCCGATCATGTGGCTCATGCATCAATCTGACATTTGTGTGTCATGTCCAGTCATATTTTGAAAAACTGCGATAGAACGAATCTGCAATAAACGAACTGCGAAGTAGCAAGGGATTACTGTACTCCTATTTTTTAGTACTTTTTTGGGGTAAATATACACTAGGGCACATGTATAAACTAAAGATACAGGAGAGTATGGAGAAAGGGTGGTGTAGTTGACCTGGTGGGGAAAAAAAATGTGACTTTTTAAATTTGCAACCAAAAAAGTAGTACCTGTATTAGGAGGTCTCTCTCACACACAAGTATAACACTGATCACATCCGGATCAGTGTTATAAATCATGCTTTCAGTATGACATCAGAAGGGTTTGGCACTTTTTTTGTTTTTTTTTTAAATCACCATCCCTGTAGGACATGACAAACAAAAGACACACACTTATGCCATTTTATTCAATAGAAAAATCATGGAAGACAACATTCACCATCATTTAGTTGTCAATGGTGCTGAGGCTTCCCTGACCTTGTCAATGATTTGTGTATATAATTGTGGCAAAAATGTGGTATTTTGCATTTTGGCAGTAACCCAGGGCCATCTGTCCCAATTTAAATGACAACATGGCCTAAATGGTATGCCACGTCAAATACTAATTTCCTGGGAAATTTTTATATCCCACATGGTACATACCAGTACATACATGGATAAGAAAATAGAGTTCCTCAGCAAGTTATATCAGTCATGAATAATCACTCTGGCTGACACTGTCATGGCAATGAATTTATACTAGAGTAAATTTTCTGTAATTTTTTTTTTAATTCTGACTTTATCCAACACTGAATGTTTATTTTGATATTAGATTAGCTGACATTGCTCACAAGGAGTCTTAACACACAAGAGGGATAATCACAAGCTCTTTAGACACAACTGCCATATTGCTTTAAAAAAACGATACATTTATGAAGACGCTGCTGCTCTACTTTGGTAATTTACACAGACTTAACCATGGAGGCTCAACGAGTTTGAACAGTTTGTAGAGGAATCATCTTGAGCTACAACAGTGTTGTTAGCTAGAGAGCCACACACAGCTAATTTCACTTCATGCAAACAACCCAGTTTGGCATTTATGTTATTGATTTAGACGTGTGTCAATGTTGGCCTGTTCCCCACAGTTTCATACAATCAACTCACCCCCATTATTTCAATGTACTTTCACAAAGTAAACATAATTTATTCTTATAAACTAGAAGTCTTCAATAAAATTATTGTGTTTTAACTTTCAATAAAAAAAATAAAAGTAAATAAGCTAATATATGAACGCACTTTTTCTGGTTTGTAAACTTTTGATTTGATGGAAGATTGTAGCAACTAAAATCTGCAACTTTGTGTATACTGTAATAGTAAATACGTCCCTAAATGTTGAATTATTTTTAGGCTGTTAAACATGTTGTTGAACATGCTTTATTTGTATTTCAGTAGTCGGCTTTTGGTGCACAAACCGATGCAATTATGAACCGCAAACATCTGGATCAGCTATTGTAAAGCACACTGTATGTGGTCACAGAGCCATTTATTGTGTTAGTTTAGCAGTTTCATCCAGAGGTGCACCTCATCAGAAGCAGCCTACAACCAGTAGTAGGCTTAAGACTTTGAGCAGGGATCACTTATATAATGGAATTCAATCCTCTGCTGTCTCTTCACTGAACACTGGAACTAATCGATCAGTAGGGAGTATCTGTGAAAGAGATGTTCAGAGGCACAGCACTGACTGTGCTGGAGCCAGAAGGGCTCCTGTCTGATGCCCTGGTTCTGACGTTACAGAGCAACCATACCCCTTGATACATCGGACAAGGTGGCTTTGACACAAAATACGTGGAGATGTGAAATGGTAGAGCCAACAAACATTTGCCATGACTTCTAATTTTGTCACCTCTGTCGAATTAAGGTGCTATTGTTTCTTCTTATGTCTTTAATCCTGTGTTCATGTCTCTCTCCTCATCACTCCCGTGCATATTTATATCGATTTTTGTGTTAAGTCCTTCCCCTCTGAACTCAATCCCCAGTCTGGCCCTCTGCTTGAGCCCCTCAGCTGCTGGTCTGCTCTCACACTAACCCCCTTGTTTATATCGGGGATGCAATTAAGTCGAAGCCAAGTAGAGGAGTCCCAGAGAGAGAGGCAAGAGTGCAAGCTTGTGAGTCAAATTTCAGCATCTACTCTCTCACACACTCCTCCCGTCATGTCGCTCATTTTCTTTTGTCCACTTGCTTAGTTTCTAGCTCCACTTTGAGCATGCAAACAAAAAAAAAACAACTTCTTGTTCCTCCTGAAAACAAAAAAAAAAAAAAACAAAAAAAAAACATAAAATGTTGTTTAATTAATGTCCACTGAAGCCTGTACTTGGTAGATTTATATCGCGTGAATGCACATGGCTCACTGAGAGAGAAATATGTGGCTGGAGATAACTCGATATGCAGCTGAAAACTGCTAAAACAAGACATTACCTCATCTCTGTGTAATACAATTGCAAATGGCCAAAAAGTACTTATTGTACTATTAACCAAAAATAAAAAATAAAAAAAGTTGTGTATCCAAATTTCTGCTACATTTGATGTGTTTGTGTGAAAATCATTAGTTTCAAGTATTCGTTTTTATTTGCAGCTTACTGAAATTAGTTTCTTGTCCTTTATGTCATCAGGGAACTAGTTTGAGTACTAAGTTCACATTCTCCACATGTGTGGTCCAGTGGCCCAGGGGATCTATCCCAGAATCCCAGACACACGTGTGCAGGCAGAAGCAGCAGAGCAATACAGAGTAGATGAACAGTGCTTTACTGGCCACTGGGCTCACTTCACATCCAAACAATGCCAAGCTAACACTTTTAAAAGTGTTTTTCAAGAGAAAACACAAATGTATGAAGGTTTGTTTACATCAAGCAATCCATTTTGAGAGAACGTTCACCTTGGCTTTGTTTTGGAATTTACTTTGGTAGAGACTTAAGCAGAAGACAGCTAGACCAAAAGTCTCTGCCAGCCCTTAGCAAAGAAGTGTTTTGGATGAAAGGTGCTACTGTCAAAAACTAAAATCCAAAATGTAAAACTAGTTAAAAAAAAAAAACATTTAAATCTGAGTTTAAACTTTTTTAAAGTTTACATTAGTGACATAAAATTTATCAAATTCAGCGTGAAGCTCTTTAATGACCATGCAAGAGCATTCCAGTCCCAGCAGTGCAAGTGTGCCTCACTTTCCCTCGCGAGAGAGATGCAGAAGAAACTCCACGGCTGTGTGCCGTGTTGATGGACAGTGGGATAAACAGAGGGATTGTCCCTGACCTCCCAGCACTAGACTGGAGGAAGACGAATAGCCCCCCAATGGGCCCTGAGCAGATAAAATACACCCTACCGTCTTCAACACCAGGTGTGACAGCCATCAGGGGTGGCCTATCAGCAGGAGGGACAGGGCAGGGGAGGTAAGGGTGAGGGGGCACATTAGGAACATATCAGCAATTACCTCTCCGGGTTTATTTTTCTTCCTGCTTTAACACATGGATACCAAGTTACATTCATTCAAGGTGTTGATTGGATCTTAAGGCTCGAGTGAGAACACTTACTGAGTTATTTGTCGATTATCTGATAATACTCTGAAACATGTTAATGGTAAGGTTACCACCTATTGCTTGTTTTTTTGTCACTGCAAAGTGTTTCTTCGGTGAACTCCATGGCCTTGGTGTTTTAAGTTTCAGCGCTTATCTGTGATGTTCTGTTCCAGCTTTGCTTTTAGCTCACTTGCAAATCAACTTCTCTATGTAATGGAATTCACAGAAATGAGGACATGTTTAGCTCTTTTTCCAGGCTCGTTATGCACCAAGTGGCTATATCATACCTGACACAAAAAGATGGCCTCAATCTGTTTAAGCCATGATCTCTGTCTGCATGGGCCCTATACAAAGACAGGCCTCTCTCTACAAGTGAGGATATAAAGTGGCGTGATAGTCATTTATATGTCCTGAACGTTTAACTATAAATGTGTTATGGGTGCAGACATCCCACATCCGAGACAAATAGATTGGCTCTGCTGTTTTTTTTTTGTGCATGGTGAAGCTTTTGCAAGCACTCCTGTTAGCTATAATAACTCAACAGACAACATACAGGTATATTTTAGCCCATTTGTTGATTATTTTTTCTCATCACACATATCTCAATATTTTCAAAACAGTATTGTGTGCTTTAGTTAAGTAAATACATTTTAAAAAGGAAATTTAATAAGAGACTGTGTTTAAAAAGAGCTAGTGTAAAAAAAGTAAGCTCAAACCTCTCATTTCCTATAGGCATTTGCTGTAAAATGAGAAGGCCAGATACCTCTGAGGCTATCGGGAATCAGCCTTATGTAGTCCCCCATGCCCTTATGATACCCTTTATAACCCCATACCCTCCCACCACCACCACCAACCCACCCTTGCCCTCCCACTTTCCTCCCAGCTCAGGATCCCAGGGCCACTGAGAGTTGACCTTGTTCAGCCATGACCAGAAAACAGAGTGATATCTTACTCATCTAATCCTCCATTCAGTCATCATGCAATAAGGTATGCCTTGCAACCCTTGACCTCACAGGTCAGAGCAACAGCTCCATTTGTCAGCTCCCACCAAAAGGCATTTATAGACGAGAAAGTGTCAGAGAAATCACAATTACCAGATTTGGAGCCAATGCCAATGCCAACACAGAAAAATTAGAGCAAAAAATACCAAGCAGAGCACTGAAGAAAACACCATTTGTTACAATTTGTGCTGTATTTTCTCAATACAGTAATGACATTTTCACAACAGGAAATTAGATCCAATGCATTTGATGATGCCCTTGATTTATATTTCAGCTGGAATTTATTTATTTATTTATGTTTCTTAATCTGAATGACAATATTTCTCTCTATAACTTTTTTTTCAAAGTTACAGTTAATATTTGTCATTCTGATATTTCTGAGGTTTTTTTATTATATGATAAGATATGCAGTTTTTAAAAACTCACAATAAATAATTTACTGTTTCTTGTGAATGTGGATACTAAAATGAATACATTGTAGAAAACTAACCTGTATAATCCTATTTAGCAAAACTCACACAAAATGAGTTTTACTCCAAGTTTAACGTGAATCACTGCTGCTTGCCATGTTGCTATTCGCACAGCTATGTTTTTTTTTAGTACTATTAAGATGACTAAATCATAGTAATAGGATTTTTGTTTTATTTTATTTTATTTTATTTCTTTGTATAGATTGAAAAGTGTACTTCCAAAAAGCAAAGTTTATGCTCAGTAATCCAGGTGCAAACCCAAATAAAGTTGGGTCCGCTGGATGTATTTTTTTTCTCAGCTTCTTTTTTCAAAAATAAACAGTTGAGAGGACCTGTCTTAACTTTGTTGGATGTCATCCAAATGTTTTCAGTATATAATTCACTTTACTGTTACTTGATTTTGTTCAGTTATATATTTGTAAAGGTCTAAGCATTAATGGGTTTAGGCCTGAAAAAATAACTATGCTTGCCTTAAAATAGGCACTCATAAATATCTACAAGCACGTTAGCATCCCATTCTAGTGTCACAACCCATTGTGTTATGAAGAATAATGAAATTTTTTTCACATTATAATTATTATTATTATTAATATTATTATTATTATTATTGGGGTATAATATTATTATATTATTACTGTATTATTATTGGGGTATAATATTATCATATTATTATTATTATGGAATGGTTTGGAGAATGATGTTAAAAATTCCAAATCAATGTGTCAGTTCAAGAAAATGATCAAAACTGAATTGTTAAAAAATTATATATGAAGTAGCAAAATGGGTACTGTATCATATTCTATGTGTAGTTTATTGTATTAGTTAAAAATTAGAAAATTATTATTTTCATTATGTTACTATATTCATTGTGTAGTATATTAGTTAGAAAAATTAGAAAATTATCATTTTATTCTGTTACTTTATTCTTTTTGTTCTGTTGCTATAGAATTATTACCGTTTGAACAAATTTTTTGCAAAAAAGGGGCAGATATAATAAGATTTTTTTCTTCTGTCTGCTACCTTTCATTTTTTTATACTCTGTACATTATTGTTCATGGGATTGTTTTTGTATTGTATTGTGTGTGTTTTTTTTTTTGTTAAATGAACAAATAAACTAAACTAAACTAAATCATCTTTTGTAACTTTCGATTGTAAAAAATTGTACTTTTTGTTTTATATTGTTAATGGTTAAGTAAAGTTTAAAAAAAGTTTATGCAGTTTAGCATTTCTCATGGCTTCCTAATAACTTTGTTATCATCAAAATTCAATGTCAGAGTAATTTTTAGACTGAAACTCTTTTAGTCTTTAATCCCCTCGCTGAGGAGTGAGCTAAGGGACTGCTGTCAAGCTAAAATTGACGTGTGGATTTCAGCTAGGCCTCAACCCGTGAGGGCAGGAGGGCATTGAGCTTGTGGGCTATTATTACATCCTGACATCTGTTTTGTCACCCTCAACAACCCCCTCTGTACCCCCCTTCCCCCCAACACACACACACCACTGCTTCCAGTAGATATGGCTCAAAGCTGATGAGTCAGGGAAACTGCTTTTGTAAAATGATTTTTGGCCAACATTAGCTTCTTCTACAGAGACTAAAATGTGAGTTGGGGGAATAACAAATATGAGCAGAAGTTGAAGGGACCTTAAAAAATGTCCCTTCAGTAGCTCTGTTCTACAAAAACCTGTTTTGGTGTGAAGATACAATAAATCACTGATAATCGGAGGGAGTACAGTTCAGGGTTTTCCACTTCATTTGCATTTCAGAAAGTAACCAGCATGTCCTACTCATCATGTTTAATGAACCTACAGTATACAGGTAAGTATGTTTTTTTTATTAGTGTTAATACTAATTCAGCATTCAAACTATTATATTTACATTTTCTGAGAATTTTGCAAACTAACTACTTCTGCATGCTTTGTGCAGTTCAAATAATAATAAATGATAAATGTTCACTTCATTCAGGAGATGGAGGCAATGAGTTTTGGTTTTTGTAATCTTATACTTTTTAATATATTTACCTTTATTTACAAAACATTCCAACAAAGAAATACACTGATCTCTTCAATTACTTTAGAAAAAAACTCGTTTTTCTTTTAAATCTGCTTCTGCTTATTGTTTTTTTTTTTTTTTTTTTTTTTTTTTTTTTTTTTTTTTTTTTTTTTTTTTTTTTTTTTTTAAATCTTTGGATACTATTTTTTACATTTTACCTAGTCGTTTGCAAATCATAGCCTTCAGCCAGCCACTGACTATCGTATTTTTCGGACTATAAGCCACATTTGTTTTGCACAAATGACATGCCCTGCAACCTATACACTGAAACGACTTATTTATGGTTGTTTTCCCATATTTATAAACCAATATTTGGCTGAGATATGACCGTTTTCATTCATTCTGACTGAAAATATTGACCACTACCATTTTCAGCCACTAGATGGTAATCAAGTAGTATGGCATGCTGTTGCATCATATGTAGTGATATACCTCCTCCATCCACCTTGTCCCTGAAAAATCTTCAGAAAGGACAGAAACTGTTATCCCATTAATTTGAATCCAGGACACAAATTATCTCATCAAGAGACTTTTTAATTTTGCCCTAAGTCAAATAATCAGAAGAACAATTTTCTTTTATTTTTATTATCATTATTTTTTCAATATTTTGATAATCAAAGACTCTTATCAAAGTCATTATGAGGACACGCCATGACACTTTGAATAATTAAGAAAAAATGTACAACAATTTCATTTGTGTATCTTTTTCTTTATTTTAATGGTGTTTTATTTCATATCTTTTTTTATGTTGAAGTAATTATTTAAATCAACTGTGAAAATAGTATTAATGATTTTTAAACCTCATCAGAAATCATACCAATTAAATGTTTTACTCAAAAGTAAGTAAGTAGTTTTTATTTCTACATTTCAGAGTGTGTGATGGATGTTTCTAACTCGGTTAAAGGCCAAGAACAGGTCGAAATGATCTTTCAGCACTTGTTTAGAAGTTTTAAGACAGTTTAATCAGTTTAACCAGAAGCTGGCGTCTGTCTGTTCTTCCTTCTAAAAACAACGTTCTAAAACAACCTTCACTCTTTGACCTAATGCAACCTTCTGACATCACACTAACCTCCTCTCACTTCCTGATTGAACATCCAATCAGAAAACACCAAGCACCAGGAAGTGAGCTCTCCTTAAAAGTTCCAACTTCCTGGAACTCAGTCAGTCTTGGAAGTCTTTGAAGTCTCTCTCGTCTCTTCGAGCAGTCTCTTCTGTCGGAGAAGTGAAGACAACCTTTTGAGCTATTGAACGATGGGCCATGAATCAAAGGCCTCGTTCGCAGTTTGGATTTTCAACACGCCATTGAAAATCTGACCGAGCGTAACGCTCCAACACTTTTGAATAAAAATTGCTTCTGAGGAATATTTTATTTTGAAAACCAACCGGAACTGCCGTTGGTTCGGTTCGATATGACGCGGACGTCTGAGTCACCGAAAGGTAAAAACGGACCGACCTTCTCGGACATCAAGGAAGCTCCATTCTTGACTAACCGTCAAAAGATAAAAAGGAGTCGCTAATGTTCTACCAAGGGTGGACTGGCATTTAGCTGAGATCGGCTGTGAAGCGTGTCATTTCTGGTTGACACAACTCATCTCCCCAAGATAACTCCCTACACCTTCCTTCCTTCTTTGTCTTAAAACCTCTCCTTGCCATAACTTTAAGTTAAAAGTGCCTTCAGTTAAGTTATTCACCATCTTATGACTTAAAAGATGAGTTGGATAAACAAAAATGGGACGATGTATATGTGAATGATGTGAATCAATCGTATGATAATTTATGACGATTCTAGATGTTTTGTACAAAAAAATTGTGTGCAAAATAATTATACAAAGAAAAATAGAGTGGATCATCCATGGATGACTAAAGGTTTAAGAAATGCATGCAAAAAAAAAATCATTTGTATTTGTGTTTCTTGAAATCAAAAACTCAAGAGGCTCAAGAAAAATATAAAAAGTATAAAAACAAATTGGGATCATAAGGAAACACAAAAGGGAATACTTTAGCAATTCATTACATAAATGTAGTGGTGACATGCGTACAACCTGGAAAATAATGAATGATGTTTTGAAAATGCATAAAGTGAAAACAGGACTCTCACAAAATTTTGTGAAGAATGACGTGGAAATACATGAAGACAATGAAATTGTCAATGGATTTAATGATTATTTTGT
>JARVGV010001740.1:15714018-15727381 GCA_031762435.1 Hypsolebias longignatus | reverse complement strand
TATCTTTGATATATTTGCATTAATGCTTCTACTATTAAAATGAATAATAGAGAGACCACCGTTTGCCATATTAATATCGTTAAATTGCTTTTCATTGTAATATGCACTATCTTTTATAACTGGAACAAAATCTGTATTGATCGCATCTTCAATATTATATATTTTGAATTCCGAGTCCTCATACATCATAAATGTATGTTCAAAAGAGGATGCTCTATCTTTTTGTCTTTGTTGCTTATTAGAAGTTTTAGTTGTTTAACTTCCTCGAATAAACCCATCAGGAGTGTCTGTTGAGATGTTAATTTCGCCAGTTCAGCACTCATGAAGTTTAAAGATTTTTTATATCCTCCATGTCTCCCGATTTTTGTTCAAGTAGCTCTTTTTTCTTGGATTTGCTCGACATTACTCACAGAACTTTCTGCTAGATGGCAGCAGATTCCTTTATTGTTACCAGGAAATTTCATCCTGAAAGAAGTCTGCCTAACTACTGTAGCTCTTTTATAACATGGAGTTAAACTCAAAGCAGTCTCCTCAAATAAATAGTGTTAACTTATCATTTTTATATGAAAGTTTCTGTTAACTTATTATTTTTATATTTGATAGTTTCTGTTCAGTGCCCTGAGACGACTTCTGTTGTGACTTGGCGCTATACAGTATAAATAAACTGAACTGAATTGAATTGACATGTCTTTTTTTTAACCCTGCCTACAAAAAGAATCAGAATCGAGAATTGAAAGGAATCGGAACCGGAATTGCTCAAATTCAAACGATCCTCAACCCAAGTCCTGATAACAGCCTGCTCCAACTCTCTGACACAGCTCCACATAATTCAGTCTGAGTGCTGCCAAGCTTCGACACGTCCACATGAATTTGTAGACAATCCAGATTTCACCAACCCAAACAGCAGAATCCAGTCGTCATCATGAATCCAATTAGTTTCTGTCGAGGCACGAAGGGTCCTCCCATCCCTGACTCCTGTTGGGAGAATTTGATCAAATTTGTTGAGAAACCAGCTGATCAAGTCCTTCGAATTAGGAAGATATGCAGGATTTAAAAAAAGAAGCTCTTAAGGGTTCACAGACGAAAGAATGGACGTAGGGAGGGGGGGGACGATGGAGCACAGGAAAATATGTCTGGCTTCACCAGAGGACAGGAAGAAAAAAATTTCCACAGATTTGAACCGAGGTGCACCAAAATCATTATGATCGATCAAGAAAGTTCATGCTCAATAATCCAGGTGTCAAATATGATAATCCTGATTGAGAATTATCAGATTATGATCGATCATTATTCACCCATTGAAGAGGAATCCATGATAATATGCCAATGGCCTCCACAGCGCACCCTAGAATGTTAAAAAACTTCAGCCCCAAGCCACTTTTTCACAGATAAGTCTGAAACTCGGTGAACATCTGTAGCTTCTCAGGACCTATGAAAAAGTCTCTTGGAGCCAAGGTCTAAAATGAACAGGAAGTTGGCCATTTTGTGTCAAAGCGTCATTTTTGAGCATTTCAAATGGCAAATTTTAACAAATTCCTCCTAGGGATTTTGAAGGATTGCCTTCAAACTTGGTTAATATGCCCTTAACACATTGGGGAGTAAAAGTTACCTAAAGCGTGTGTTTTTGTATGATAAAGGGGCGTGGTCAGACCTGAAAGTTGCGCTTCACGCCGTACATTTCCAAACGCTAAAACTTCCACATTGAAAGACCAAAATTCACCAAGCTTGGCATGACTCATCCTTGTTGGATGCCCAACGATCCTCTGTGGTCATATTCTGATGTCATCAAAGCCCGCCCCTTAAAAACAGGAAGTCACTTTTTATTAACTTGGAATGTTCCCTCTCTGACACCTGTGACCTAATCAGGATGATCCTGTGTTAGAAGACATAAGTTGGTCTGACTTACTTGAAATTACAAACAGTTCTTGATGAAGGATGTAGGCGTGGCGGCATGACAAATTCAGAAGTGACGCCGTAGCCATATGTTGGGCTCTAAATTACACACATTTGAGCTGAGGTGCACCAAAATCACTATGATTGATC
Organism: Hypsolebias longignatus; assembly: GCA_031762435.1. NCBI lineage: Eukaryota > Metazoa > Chordata > Actinopteri > Cyprinodontiformes > Rivulidae > Hypsolebias > Hypsolebias longignatus. The sequence goes on along the minus strand of JARVGV010001740.1, from coordinate 15,725,338 downwards.
ATTATCCTCCCTTTGAACTGGATTCCATGATAAGTGGCCAATAGCCTCCACAGCACCCACACATTATTCTTACAGTTATATCTCAGTGAGACATCATCCGATCTGAAACAGATTTATTGTGCATCATCAGTGAGCACTTCTAGACACATTGGTATTGTTCATTAAAATTTTACTCCACTGTGCCCCCTACATACAGTAATTCTAACAGTTATATCTCAGTGATACATCAACAGATCTAAAGCACAATTTTGGTGCATGATCAGTCAGCACTTGGAGACACATTGGTGTTGTTCTTTTACATTTGACTCCAGTGCGCCCCCTGCTTTAGCACAAAAGTTATAGCTCAATGAAGCATCAACCGATCTGAACCAGATTTATTGTGCATCATCAGTGAGCACTTCTAGACACATTGGTATTGTTCATTAACATTTTACTCCACTGTGCCCCCTACATAATTCTAACAGTTATATCTCAGAGATACATCAACAGATCTACAGCACATTTTTGGTGCATGATCAGTCGGCACTTGTACACACATTGGTAATGTTCTTTAACATTTCCTCCATTGCACCCCCTAAATTATTCCAACAGTTATATCTCAGTGATACATCATCTGATATGCACTAGATTTTTGGTGCGTCATCAGTGAGCACTTCTGGACACATTGATATTGTGGTTTAACATATAACTCTAGTGCACCTCTAAATTATTCCAACAGTTATATCTCAGTGATACATCATCCTATCTGTACCAGATTTATTGTGCGTCATCAGTGAGCAGTTCTAGACAAATTGGTTTTGTTGTTTGATTTTTGACTCCAGTGGGCTTCCTAGATTATTTCAACAGTTGTAACAGTCACTCCAACACTTGCTCTTCTCAAGGGTGAAGGTATCCTCTCGGTCTCCGCTTTGCTATTTGCTTTGTCTTGTCTGTGAAACTGTCTGAGAGCCTTTCTTCTAAAAAATATTCAGAATCATAACTATGCACTTCCATTTGGTCAGTTGGTCCCTCAACACAACTGATCAAATTTCTTCAAAAAGAAGACAGGCTGTAGGCGAGCCAATTTGCCCTGTTGGCATGAACAGAGCTGGATATCTCATCGACTTGGAAGACTTGATGATATGTCTATCTCTGTTGTCACCTGTGGATCTTAAGGATGCATATTTAATTGGATTTATGATAATAGATTCGTTTTTTTGGAATTGGCTGGTTCATGGTCTACCAACACATTAGGAAGACGTCGGCAACAAATCTGGATCTGTTCAGGTTGCCTGCCTTACATGATGGCTTGGTTCGTGTCTCAAGAAATCAGACTTTTGGCTGAATGGATTAGACCTCAGGGATTTTCTCTGGCACGTTCCATTGGTGTGGTCATTTTAAATTTGGACATTTCGGAAGCGAGTGGACCGGCACAGACTGAAGGTAGATGTCATTAAAGTTCTGTCTGTTCCCAAAACAATCGTGTTTATCTGACATTCGGCTCCCTTAACTGGCCTTGACAGACTGTCATATCTCAACATGCCTGAGAAGTTTTGTAAACCAGACGCTCAGCCCCTCCAAAACCTGATGCTGAGGAATTCCACAGACTTTTCAGAGAAACCCAGCTGAATAAACATTCTGTCATAATTTCAGGACTCTGGCTTGCCTCTGATCGTCTCGGCAGCCCCCCAACATGAGTACCCGCCTTTGAGTCCCCCTCCCCCCCTTCTGTGTAATGTTGGCGTCATTATGTGCTTGTGTGCAAGAATTTTATTCATTACCACATTTTTGACCTACAAGCAGAGGTCAAAAATGTGTAAGGAATTTTTTTTGTCTCCAAACCCTATGTGTCATTTTTCACCACTTTTGTTGTCTGTCCAACAGATCTCACTTGTAAATGAGTCTTCGAGGCGCAATGTGATTTATTTGTTTAAATAAAGGTTGAATGAATGAATGAATTTCAGGACTCTGGATTTGCCTCTGGCCGTCCTCGGCAGACCCCCACCCCTCCCACTGAATGTGCACAGATCTCTCCAGAGGGAACTACTGTATATGAACTGAGTGTTTTTTATCTGAACTCTGCAGTGCCTCTGTGGGCTGGCTGTTCACCGCCTTTGAGTACTCCACCCTCCGCCCCCCTCTGCGTAATGTCAGCGCCATTGCTTGTGTGCAAGATTTTTTTTTTTTCATTACCACATTTTTGACCTTCAAACATAGTTTGAAAATGTGTTAGGATTTTTTTTTTTTTTTTTGTCTCCAAACCCTATGTGTCATTTCCCCCCACGTTTTTTGTCTGTCCAACAGATCTCACTTGTAAATGAGTCTTCGAGGCTCAATGTGACTTATCTGGAATTCAAAGAGGATGAAGGTGCATGTCAGTTATAATAAATAAATAAAGCTTTGTTGACCAACATTCTGTTTTATCAGTGTGATGATGATACTTATTGTTCAAATCCACTTAAGGGAACCTTAAACACTAAATATTGTACAAAAGAAAAACAGAACACAGCTGTTATTAATCTTTCTTAGGGATGCACAATATCTGATATCTGATATACCAATATGTTAAAACGTATTTGGCCGATAACCAATGCCGATACCAATATTTTATATTTGTGCCTTTGTCAAAACATAGCCCTCTTATTTAGGCTTATTTGCTATGAAAATTGTGCAACAGCTGTAAGAGCTAGTGACATATATTCAGTAACAGCCATATGATATGCATAGCACGTTGACTTATATTACATGAAAAGTGCTAAATATTGTTTATTAGCATTAGTCACCTGAGATGCTGTCTGACTTGTGGAGGCTTGTTCCAGGTTCCTAGCTACAGTGTGGGATCTTCTGCACTCCTGTGCATGAAGGACAGCCTTTTTAAGTTAAAAGTTTTTGTCTATACATTTTGCTGTAAGACTAATCATGCTAATGGGGCTAACACAATGTCCAAATGTTTGTGGTAAAACTCATCCAACAAGTTGCGCTATCAGCTATTAGCTTCTTACTTCTTGTAGGAAATGACGTCTTGTAACTCGGGTAACGTTACATCAGAAAATTATCTCCGCCTGGGGACGATATTGCAAGGCTCAACATTGTCCATAAATCTTCGGAATCCGACATCCTCACCAATCTAAATCAAACTTCCACACCACTGACATTTGAATTTTCCTCTCCACTGTGATATTGGGTAGGCGCATGTGACACCATTGCAGGCAAAAACAGCGCCTTTTATATCGGCAAGTTAGTTTAATGGAATAGCCGATGTCTGATATTGAACTTTAACGATAATACTGTATTGGCCTACCGATACCATGCCGATAATATGGTGCAACCCTAATCTATGTAGGCCCTATCTGTAATTTAGTAAATGTAAATTTAAAACCATGTTTGTTGTAAACATTAGAGACCAGAAAATATCTATCTACCTCTTGAACAATGTTAGCCTTTTGTTTTCCTTTTTATTTCTAACTTTGTCTCTTCTTTTTCTCACTTTATGCTTTAGACTCAGCAATTGTCAATGGAGTGTACTGGTCCGAGGCTCTGAACAAAGTGTTTGTGGATAATTTTGAGCGAGATCCATCGCTTATATGGCAATACTTTGGTAGCGCTAAGGGCTTCTTCAGACAGTACCCAGGTAAGTGCATGCTTGTTTTAGGAATACATGTGAGGGTCTTAAGTGACTGTGTTTGTGATTAAGACACTGCCCTGTTACAGCATGCTGACAGGTGTTTGAGGGTCTTCAGTGACTGACAGATTGTGACTGTAAGCTGGCAGGGTGGGAAAAGAAGAAGCAGAGAAGAGAAGCGTAAGGGATGAAGAGAGACAGCTGAGGGAGTTTAGAACTTAAACTAAAAGAAGGAGATGGAAAAAAAGAAACAGCTGACAAAAAACAAACCAAATTAAGAGAAACAAATGAAATTGACTGAAACATGTTTATATTAATTTATCTTACATTTGTGATCCACCTAAAGGAATCAAATGGAAGCCGGACGAGCATGGCGTTATAGCTTTTGACTGCCGTAACCGGAAGTGGTACATCCAAGCTGCCACTTCTCCAAAGGATGTGGTGATCTTGGTGGATGTCAGTGGCAGCATGAAAGGCTTGAGGCTGACTATCGCCAGGCAGACTGTTTCCTCCATCCTGGACACTCTTGGAGATGATGACTTTTTTAATATAATTGCTGTAAGTTAACACATCACTGCACTGGTGAGAGATAAAAAGACTTTACTGAGAATATATATAGCAGAGCATTTCCATGCCTTGAGCTTAATATTAAGCTAGTAGGTGTCTCCATCTGTCAAATAGACAATCTTTGGTAAACCTGACAATGGCGAGTGGGTAAAGCTGCACATCACCCATTCTCCTGGCCTGAGTAAAAGATGTAAAGCTGCACTACATATGGAAAACAACAGCAAAACATATTACCAAAGCTAGCGACATGTTTCTTGATGTTTTTTTTTTTTTTAAGCAAAAAATAAAATAAAATAAAATAAAATAAACAGAAAGTGAGGTCAGAAAAAATAACTTTGCCAGTAAACCAGTGTTTGCTGTGTAAAGTGAAACCAAGCCTTATTTTTCAGCATTTTCCTGAAACAAAACAGCAAAGCACAGCAAATGTTCACATCTATTTGAGTTTATTTGCAAAATGGAAAACACGCAAATACATTTTTGTAATATTCCGTTCCAGATTTAAAAAAAAAAAGACTATGGAAAACAAGTTACAGTATATGTATGTGAATACTGTGAGTTAAAGAAAAAGTTGCTTCCTAAATTAGTTAACATGTTCTGATAAGTTTTATAGACATTTCAATGTTTCTCAAAAACAACTAGGGTCTGAATAAATTTATATAATTTGTATCAAAATGTGTACGGGTACAAACATCAATCTGAGTGTTTGCACACACTTTGTTCATGACCAAAATTACCAACTTTTTAATCTTGGGATAAATACAATTATATATTTTTCTTTAAAGTTGCACTCACTGAAGAAATTCTTAACACTTTAGAGACAATCATTTAATTAAGTAAATTAGACTGCTTTGTGGAGTAAATTTCACACACATTCACACAAAGATCTCGCAATACAGTACTTAGGGACAGACTAGGAAACAATTACTAACTTCAGAAGAACTCAAGAAAGACAATTTTATTGTCTTTCTTTGACTTTGATGCAGTAAATTATGCATTTTATCACAGTGTTACAGACACTTGCTCCACTATTTACTGTGCTTTAACTATCTAGATGAGTGAAATTCATTACTTTTTCCCCAGTGTACACGGCGAGACGTTTCTTCATTTACGCTGATTTAAAGCTTTTAAAGTGAACTTTTTTCTAAATTATTTGCTTTTTTTTCCCAGTACAATGAAGAGTTGCATTATGTTGAACCATGTCTGAATGGAACACTGGTCCAAGCAGATGTCACCAACAAAGATGTAAGTAAATATTTATTCTTGCTTTACTCCTGTTGCAGGCTACAGGATGCAACTGATTCTTTTTTGACACCACCAGAGGCCAAAAAATGAAAAGTGTTGTTTAGAGTAAGACATGCACAGTTATGTGTTAAAACAGAACAATGTTTTTTGCAGAAAACACAATATATTAAAGCAACAGAATAAAAATTAGAGGGATACGTTAGTATAAAAATGTCTGTATTAGATAGGCTTGTCACTGAGGACTGATTTATTAAACTACATTACATACAATTAAAACATATCAATAGTATATTGATATAAGATAAATTATAATTTTTTAGTAAAACTTGTTTGTTATAGAAAATCACTATTTTTCAAATCATCTGTGACAGTGGATTCAGTAAACACTTTACAACCAGCCAGTGCTAAAATAGTGTTTGTGCTGAATCAGAAGAGTGCCATATATTTAAATGTTTCTAAAAATGTTTGTACATGTTGTTATATTGTTCAGTGGAGAGTAAATTTAGGACACCTTTATTAGGACACTCAAGACAACTCCCCACTCATAATCCCCCTTTTTGTTAGTGATTAGACAGTAAACTCTTTCAAGTGAGAAATAACAAGTCAGCATCATCTAGATTATTTAAATCTTCGTAAAATTATTTATTGCTTGTATATTTTAATTGAGTCTTTGTGCGTAGGCTTTTACCAGCAAATGATTACAAGGACTGCACTTATGGCTCAAACTTCAAGTAATACAAATGTTATCTTTCTAAATATATTTGGTTGGTGTTATTAGTTTCTGTTGACATGTTTGTGAAAGTACACTTGTGCAAACAGATTAGAATTGTGTGTTTATTTCCAGTTATTTAATAAAGTTTGTGTCTGCCAGTGAAATGGAGAAGGCAGTGTACACCAACTGAAAAGGCCAGTTATATAGTTTTATCTGCAATGTGAACAGAAGTATTTGTATCTCTGAGACTCCTTGTTTGCTTTTCAGAATCAGAATGAGCTTTATTATCATTGTACTGGAATACAGTGAAATTATGCTCGTGCTGTCGTCCAAAAGATGGGCGGAGTGCACATTGCTGCTGCTGAAAAGTGCGGCCCCTCATTCTTTATCAGAATAATTTTAAATAGAAAAAGGGAAGAACCATGAGGATGGATAGTTGTATTACAAAAAAAATATCTCTTCACATCTTGTCCTATCAGGACACAATGTGTCCTATCAGGACACAATGTGTCCTATCAGGACATGATGTGAGACATCAAAAGACTCTACCAGCTTCAAAAACATGATTACATTCAAAAACATGATTGCACACAAATTTGACGTCAAGATGTTGAGATTTGTCCATGAGAGTTTTTCAGATGTATAGACCACAGTTCTGATGATGTTGTTTCAGCCGGCAGTTCTGATAAGTCTGCACATAAGTTCTAAAGTGGTGGGGGGTGGATGATAGACAAAGCTTTTGTCCCTAGTTACCCATGTCCCAGGAGAAATTTGATAGTCAGTTTATATCTGAGGCCAAACAGGGGAGTCAGATTCAGATAAGCCACAATTGTTGATTTTCTTCAGGTAGACAGTTCTTCCTCGTCAGCCTTGAGTCCTGGTGGAACTTTCTGGTTCAAAATGGCCAAATTTATTGGTATCCACGCCATCGATCCATGTTATGAGCCTCCTTCAAGGTCGATCCCAACATGCTGATGAGTCCCAGAAGTCGCAGGTGGCTTGTGATGCTTACAAATTGCCTCCAACTTACGAGCTACCTCGTAAATCAGCTGATTTTGAGTACACATAGCACAAACCAAACCTTCACACTGACTCAGAAGCTTTGTCATGGCCAAAACTGCTGCTGATGTTGTCTTCAAAAGTTGAAAAAAAAGAAAAAAAACAACAAACAAACAAAATAAAAAAAATAAAAACAAGAAAGTTCATGCTCAATAATCCAGGTACCAAATCCGATAATTCTCAATTGGGTCATCTGGACAGTTTCTTTTTAATAGAACCGTTTCACCCTCACTCCAGAGGGCTTCATCAGAACAGAAAGTGATCCATTTTCTTACCAAGCTATACCAAACTATGCAGTGTCATAAGATACAAAGTGAAAGTAACAGATTACACAATCTCCATTACTTGTTTGAGTTAATAAAATAAATAATTGGATTAATCTTGTACTGCATCCACTAATTAGTCCAATTATTTTCTAAGCAAGAATTCAAACACGGGCAGCACGGTGGTGCAACTGGTAGAGCTGCTGTCTCTCAGCGAGCAGGTTGCTGGTTCAAAGCCTGCCCTGGAGGCCTTTCTGGGTGGAATTTGCATGTTCTCTCCGTGCATGCCTGGGTTTTCTCCGGGTACTCTGGTTTCCTCCCACAGACCAAAAACATGCTCGTTAGGTTGACTGGTAATTTTAAATTGTCCCTCGGTGTGAGTGAGAAAGTGAATGGTTGTTTGTCTCTATGTGTCCCTGTGATGGATGTGCGAACCATCCAGGGTGCCCCCTGCCTCCCACACAGTCACTGCTGGGTATGGGCATCAGTGACCCCCCTGTGGCCCGAAAAAGAAGAAGTGGGTAAAGATAACGAATGGCAAAAAACAAAAATCATTAAAAAAAAAAAAAAAATCAAGAGGACAAAAGTTACAGAAACATTAAATATATATTTTCAGAATAGAGTGTAGACTTAACCAAGTCACTTTGTGGATCTACTCATGAGACTGATTTTAGCAGATGGGACCAAAATCAATACTTAACTTTCTCAAAGTCTTTACTATTTTGTTTCCAGGTTGTGTTGTTAATATGAAGGTAGGCTAGAGGCTTTGTCTTTCATTTCAAAGTCTTTATAGTATATCATCACCTTTGACCATTCAGAATTGTCATTTTCAAACCTGCAAATATTTTATTATAATTGCCCTTTATGCAGAAGTTGGCTTTTCAAAATGAAATGTTGGCGCACCATTCTCTTTAAGGCTATCTTGCTGAATGTATCACTGTCATTCTAATCCCATTACTACTACCATCTTATTTATGCCAATCATCAATCAATCAATCAATCAAACTTTATTTATAGAGCCCTTTACAGCAGCCAAAGTGCTGGACAATACAAAGTAAAATAAACAAGTAACAATTTAAAAATCAGCCAGTTAAAAATTAAAAACAATTAAAACATGACAAGATTGACAAAGAACTACTAGGTATTAAAAGCCTGCCTGAATAAAAAGGTTATAAGATTAGATTTAAAAAGCTTCACATCAGTGATGGAGCGCAAGTCCTGAGGTAGATGATTCCAGAGTCTGGGTGCAACGACAGAAAAGGCCTGGCCACCCCATCATTTGTAGTTGGACTTTGGGACAGAGAGTAGAAATGTATTAGATGATCTCAGCGTTCTCCTGGATTCACGGACAGCTACAAGATCAGTCAAATATAGTGGGGCAAGACCATTGAGAGCTTTAAACGTGAATAATAAAATTTTAATCACTATCATCCCTATAATCACCAGCCATCTCATTGTATCTGGTGTTCGTGAAGTAACAGTCCACATGAAAACTTTGTCTGTTCCCTGCAGTTTTACTAAGCTCATATTTCTGTTTAGTTCATTTTTTTTTTCATGCTTGAGATATTGTGTAAATCACAATTTAAAAAAAATGCATATGCCTCATTATGCCACTGAACAATTCAAAAAAGTGCACTGGAGAGTATTCAGACCTCAATTATGATGTAAACATGTCTTTACTTATCCAGATTAACTCTGCAGATCAGGTTACCCCTTCTTCCCTGACGTCCCTCAACAGCACAGTTAAGGAAACCAACCCCAGAATCCCAAAGCAACTAGTGGGCCGACAATATTTTCTCTTAATTAGATGTGTTTTAGGTTATTTCAATCTATTCCATTCTGTGCTCATGTTACAGCAGTTAAGTGTGTGTGTGTGCGTGCGTGCGTGTGTGTTTACAGTGAACTGGATTTGGCATATTTGCTCAGAATCTAGTGAAGTCCAAGGCCACAAGCAGCGAGACCTGTCCATCAGTGGCAATTATTAGGGGAGACCACCGGTGAACCAGAGCCCTTGGTGGGCCTAATAACAACTGGGAAAACCAGGGGACAGGAAGAGCCGCGAGACATGTCAGTGCTGAGAAAATCATTTTTCACAGAGTAAGGCCTCTTTGGTAAAAAAAAAAATAAAAAAAAAAAGGCACAGCAAATTTCATCTCTAATCTCCCATGGTCTGCTTTCAAATAAAAAAAAGAGTTGTTTTTAATATATTTAATTATTATTAACCTTCATCCAGAAATTTGCTGATAAAAATAACAAATAAACAAGTACAATTTAAAAATAAATTTAGTTTAACACAGTGGCAGAAACTTAAATAACAGTCACACCAGAGTCTTCAGGATTATATCTAAGCAGCCTGTAATCCAGGTGCGTGGTTGGAACTAAAGACAGTTGACAGTAAAGATTTGAGACCCCACATGTTTAACAGCCCATCAACATGGGACGCTTTTACTTTACAGCTTAGAATTTACTGGGCAACAACTTTAACACAGCTCAAATTTCATGCAGTTTTTCACTGGTGTGCTTTTTGCTTGTTCTGACCCGAATGTAAATGGGTTCAAAGGGTATTTTACTGGGAGTACCTATATGAACTTAAAGTAGCCCTGAAAATTTACAGAGTTGACATTTCAAGTGTAAACTTACAAATATTATTTTCACCTTAAAACAATAAACAGACAAGCCATGCAAGATGGAAAATATGTAGAAAATACACTATTTGTAGGGCTATACTGCCTAAATTGGTGACCCACATGTAAATCAATGTAAACCCTAGAAGCAGAAAATATACTAATGGAAACATTTAACTGGAAAACATATTATTCTCTTGAACTTAAAGACATGTAAATTGAATCATTTTGAAAATTAAAAAAGTTGAAGGTCCCATTTGTCCGAGTAAGTAAGATTTCATGTTTTCAGTCTATCTATAAATGTTAGTGCTCCACAGGCTTATTTAACAGTTTGTTTCCTGTATGTATGTGAAAACGCTGAAAGCTATCAGAGTCATTAGTTGCTCTGACATCAGACTTTCATGACTCCTGAAATAACTCCTTATCTAAATGGAACGATGGCAGAGACAGATTTATGGTTCAGCATTAGGCAAGTACTGAAAATGAGTTGTTATACCAGCGTTATTCAGATTTTTGTGGACTGTAATTGCACAGAAGGGAACAAGCAGCAAAAGTGATATTCTGAACTACTGAGGAACTCAGAATGGAAATCCCCAAGTCATCGTTTTGAACACAGCTTCAGTTTTTATATATGTGGCACTGCAGCGTACTTTACCTTTATGGATTGTACATAGCAAATACTGTAAGGAAGTGTAACCATATAAGATCATAACATCTGTATTTTAAGTAATCACATTGTGTACATGCTTTGTCTCTAAGTAGCAGTTCTGTATTTTTATGTACCTATAGCTTAATGTTAAGCAGAGGTTCTCAAAATTGGAGTTGAAACCCCACGGAGTGTATGACTGTGAATGCACATCATATTTTAATAGTTAAAAAATGTAATAACAGGACTTGTAAATTGGTAAAATTACAATGCTAGATGTTTGGGCTGTTTGCGCTATCGCATCTTTATTGATTGATTTATTCACCAGGGTTTGTACAATTTGACCAGTGAGAGTTGAGGGTCTGATCCTATGATTGTAGTGGTATAGTCTACGTGATACTCAGGCATACGGAGTATACCCACTACAAAAGCTTACTAAATAAAGTATATTAATATGTACTATATTGTACAACACAACAATTCACTGCAGCACAAAAATTAGATTAGAACAAGACTTTTTTTTTTTTTGGCCTTACATTTGAGAAAAGTGCTGCCATTTAACTAAGAGGCTCAAACAAAAGAGCCAAAAACATTTCTTCGTCTTTC
>JARVGV010001740.1:15676995-15688512 GCA_031762435.1 Hypsolebias longignatus | reverse complement strand
ATTTGATCGCCATCATTTCCGGGTTGGCGTTATATTTATTATTAGCTTAGTTTTGTGATTCCACCTCCCCCTCCTTTCGCGGGTGTCTCTTGGCACCCCCACTTTGCAGTTTTTGAATCTCGTCTCGGGGCGGAGCTACAGTTTCACCGTGGGTTTAGTTCCTCTTTAATATGTTACCCTTTTTAGTCATGCTTGCCTGTGTTTGTGCTATCAAAATCCAACTTATATGATTTAAATACTGTAGTGCCTATTTTAAACACTGAACTTAATATCTATTTTTACCAATTCATGCAAAACTGTGCCTTAAAAACACAAGTACAGAGAATTATCTAAACGTGATCAGCATTGCAGGATAGCCATGCTGCAAAATGAATCCTTTCAAGATTCATTCAGTGAAAAATGGAATGAGAAAGATGGAATTATGGATTTGCTAAACCTTACAAATGGATGTGATTAGAAATATTTTTCATGTTTCAGCATTTTTACTTATTTTTATCTTAGTGTAATTTCTCTTAAAAGCATAACTGGAGCGGTTGTTGCTATGCTTCAGGGTAGTGTGGCCACAAAGAAATATGGATACAGTAAGGGCTCAAACCATTCAAGATAAAAGTAAAATGCGTGAGCCAAAACAGGCAAAAGTTGGAAGTTCTTCTGAGGATGAACCAATATCATTTTTTAAAGTCCGACAGCATGGGAGGTCTCCATCTCCTCCATCCACAGCGAGAGGTGTGAGTTTGGGTTTGTGAACTCTCCCTTGCCTCTACCCGCCCCTGTCCTTTCCCCTCTCCTGTCACCCGCCTCTACCTTGTTCATCATCCTCCTCCCCTGGGGTGCAAGCAGGCCGCTCTGCTCCCCCTCAACAAGTTCCCATCCATCACTCCTAAGATTTCACTTTAATAGGCTGCCTTCTTCCTCCTCACACACCCTTTATGAGAAATTTAGGCCAAAAGAGAACAGGAAAGAAAAGTGTGAAAAACAGGGCTTGGTGCTGATTAGGACGTTTAGACTGTTTATATAAAACCAGACATTCTTTGGAAAAAAGATGGTCCTTTTTTAATTTCTCCAGATGTCTTTAGATTACATTTTAATACTACATGACTCAAAAACTTTAGAGACTCATTACTTACTCTGCATTATCCTGTACAGTCAACTTCTTAGTTAACAGTGGCCTTACTGACATTGGCTCCCTTTAATACTGAAGGCAGGAGATGATGAGATGTACAAGAAATTATCATTTGACATAGCTTAACTCAATGCCTTACTAAATCTATTTGTTCAGTTGACAAAAATGTCGACTGTGGTGAAAGTGGACCCAAAAATTGTAGGCAAATTTTCAGGACAGATAAGCAAAGTGCTTTTTTTTTATTTTTATAAAGCACCAAAATAGGAACAGAACACATGTAGGTATGGAAATACTTGTGACTGGTAATTGCAGGACAGGTGTGTTAACTACAGGTTGCAAACAGGTGGAAACACAGCTGAAAACAACAATCTCTGAGGAATCTGTGAGCAGAAATGTGTGAAGTTAATCCATGAGCATCAAGTATTAATAACAATGAACAACTTATCTGAAAAGCAAGACTGACTAAAACGAGAACAGGGAGTCTAAACCAAAAATTTAAAACAAGATGCAGAAATCCCACATTTTCTTTGTCATTCAGCTCAGCCAGAATATAGTTTTAAAAATAAAATATCAATAGATATATTTTAAATTAATCAAATATTTGTTCACTACAATGTTTTGAGTTTTTCTTCATATTTTTGTGTCTGAAGGCAGCACATCTGCAGTCCGGACACGCTCTGGCCAAGCTGAGCGGTAGCACCTCCATTCAAACGGAAGGCTGGTTGGTTGATATTTAAATGGTCTCTTGTTTGTTTTTCTTTTGGTCCCGTGTGTGTATGTGAGCCCAGTATAAAGGATCAGGCTCGTTTGAAGGGGACAGCACCAGGAAAGTAAGGGGGAAGGAAACCTTGCTTTGGTGTTTTATATATTAATGGAATGACTTCCCTCAAATAAAGACATGCTCCATTCTGCCGCTCAGTCTGGAACAAGCTGCTTTTCCTGTCCTGAAAACCCTCAGTTCGCCCAAACAATGCTCCCGGCCCGAGTGGAGGAGATGTCACGTCTTGAAGATCTGGTGTGTTGCTTTTGTGTGACCGAGGGTTCACGCTGAATCATATGTTTACAGTATTTGTGACACGTGAATGAACCTGCTCAACTGTGGCATTGGACATAATATAAATGGTGGAACAATAGATCTATCGTCAGGAACAAAAGGCGATGATGAAAGTGTTTCTTCTGAAGACTGAATCGCTTTTAAAATCTAAAGTTTTTTGCTGCACAACAAATCCAATGGCATGTCTCTTGAGTTTACGTCTAAAATTAATTACACTTATCTAAACTATTCACAGTTTTCACCAGCTGTCATGTCCGAGTACGAACAAAGGCGATACCGGGAGCCTGCCATGCACATTTTTTTTCTTCAATCGTGTAGCCCCCTCATCAAATTACAGCTCTGCTCCCTCCTGTCATGTTGGCAAACAAAGGTCTTAAAGCGCACTCCGAGTGTAATTGCCTCTAATCTCAGCCATAATGTGGTATTTCATGTCAACTGCTCGGAGAGAAAAAGGAGCTGTTGTTCCCTCTGCTTTGATTCCACCCCCTTTGTGTATCCCCACTTTCACCTTTTAAGAGATTAAAAGGGGTCTTCCTCATTATTGTAACAAGTGGAATAAAAAAAACGCCTCTACTTCTCTGAACAGATTCTTGGTTTTGTAATTGAAATAAACATGAAATGGACCAAAACCCAGAGAAAAGTCAACGATAGTGCAGCAGTTCTTGGTGAATTCCTCCACCTTTGGCCTGAATTCTCTCCGCGGTGAGCATCAGGCAGTCTGCAGCTGGAAGGCTTTCTGTGGTTTGGCCAGGTGTCTCTCTGCACTGCCCAGGACAAGGCCTCAGCGGGGCCCCGGGGTTGCAGGAGTCCTGGAACAGGGTGGAGGCACACAGCGATCCGGCTGCCTCTCTGCGTTCAAAAATGTCCCGCAGACCCACCTGACTGGCGGTCAGCTGTAATTGATACAACACGATAGGAGTGCTGCAGGAGGGAAAGGAGAGAAAATGAAGACGTGTGTGAGCATATTGGGAAAGGAAGGTCAGGAAAAAAATGAAAAGAGGTAAGTAGGATGGAAAATTTGGACAAATCCTTCAACGGTTGCTTAAAAGTATGGAAAACATACTTTAATATGGTTTCCAGTGGCTTTGGCAAGCAAACATGAACAAGTTAAAAAACATCATATCTGATATCTGGGCTGTTCTCCGTGGAGAGTGAGCGCAGGGTAAGAGGAGCTGGAGTGTTTCTAAAACCATTCAGCAAAGGCGTTTTTTCAAGGGACCCAGCTGTGCGCCCTGGAGGTCTTGAGCTATAACTGGGGCAAAATCAGCACAGTGAGGCCACGCCGCAGCCTCAGAGCATGGTTAGCCATGACCTGATGTTTCAGGAGCTTCAGTGAATTGATGGGCCCCAGGAGAGCTGTCACAAGGGCCGACGAACAATCACCCATTCATCCTTGCAGCCACGGCAAGAGAGCAAACATTCTGCAGTCTCACAAATCTTGCAAAAAAAAAAAAAAAAAAAAAAGATGTAATTGCAAGCTGACGTGAAATACTTGTTGATTAAAGTTTTATGGGATTAAACTCATTTGCTACAAAGTTTTTACTCACTGGAAACAGGCAAGAAGTGCTCACATTCTTTTTAAAACGTTTAAGTGCAAATATATTTGTACAATCTGATGAGTTGGTTCAACGTAAATAATTTAAAGAGGCTTACTTTAAATTATTTAAGCTGTTTAAATCAGGGGTTCTCAAACCTTTTGGGTTCAGGGACCCCTTCCTTACAAAGGAAAAAAGTTTCAGGGACCCTCTTATAACTCATGTTTTTTTATTTTTACTTTTTTTTTCTTCAGTTTGTCTCTTAATTGCAATGGGAAGATTTGTGTTACATAAGTTCTTAAGACATGTTCTTTAATAGTGTTAATACAATTTTTATACTTTTAAACATGGACTAGTTTCCATTCAAGACAAATTTTATTAACAAAATGTTTAATTTCAACTTCCAAAAATTACAGTTTTGAGAAAATTAACAGTATCAAAAAACACTTTACTTATTCACAAACTGAACATTGCCACTCTTTCTATTGCGACTTCTTCAAATTATTACATAAAACTGAACAGAATCATACCAGCAGTTGTCATATAATGAAGTATCAGGGCCTAATTTGTTAAATGATTGCTGCTGGTATGCAAATTGTAGAGGGTTGGGGGGCCGGGGGGTAGTCCTCCCCCAGAAATGTTTGAATAAAATAGATGTGATTTCCTGCATTTTGGTGAATTTGATAAACATCTAGGAACTTGTAAAAAAAGAAAATATATATATATATACTGTATATATTTACAGTATTATTATTATTATTATTAATTTATATATATATCTCTTGAAAATGAGTTCTCGTGGCTCAATGAGACTAACCTGGATAAATAAAGGTCAAATGAAAAAAAATATATATACATACTTTTTTTGTGGACCCATAGGCACCAGCTCCCAGACCCCTGGGTCATTTTGAGAACCACTGGTTTAACTCCATCAAATAAATGGTACTGTATAGAACATTTTCAAGTGATGGCTATTTGTGGAAATTTGTTTTCGCAATTTTTGAAGGATTAATTTACTTATTTGCATATGTAGGATGTATACTACACATATGCTGCTTTGCTTTACAGCAAAGCCTGTAAATGTTTGTACGATTTGGCTGAAGTGTCCTGAGTCCATCCTGCTTCATGAAGCACCAGGACTAACGTTACATAAGACAGCTGAACCAGTCCAGACACCTCGACTAGGAGTGTCCAAAACCATTTACCATGAAAGTATCATGGAGTCGCAGCCTCAGTTGTTTTGCTCTCAACGATGAGGGGTTTGAAGGTCAGTGGAACACCAGATACAGTTTTGTGTGTGATTTACAGCATTCCGTTATTTATAGAGCAACAGCTAAAAAACAAAGACAGAAGAGCAGCAGGTTGTGTAGGAGGCAGGAACATCTGTCCTTTCAAAGCATCTCCTCCTTGGTATGCTCAGTATCCACTCCTTGGGTGTCAGAGAGCTGGCACGCTAGTCAAAACAAAGCTGAAGAGGAGGGGGCGTGAAGAACCTCATCCATGTCCAGTCTTCCATGTCAGCAAGTACAATGCATGTTCGCTGGAAAGTCACCTGACTCTAGACACGATGGTTTCACAGAGCCTTTTCGTCCATCAGGGCAGAGAAGAAAGTTGCACACACACAAAAAAAAAAAATCAATTGAAAGCTGTTCTCCTTTCCAAAATAAAAAATAAGAAAAGAGCATGTGAAGGCGGAGGGGTCTTATTGGGTTCTAAAGAAAGATGGTGTGACCCATGTTTTTGAAAACCATAAATAAAACGGATTTAGCATCAATAATTATTTTTACTGTTTGTTTTTTTTCCTAAACCTGATTTTTATTTTATTTTTTTTCACTTCTGTGCTGACACCGACTGTCTGACCTCTCACTCTTCATTTCTCTAATCCTCCCTGACATGCAAACACACACACACACACACACACACACACACACACATACACACACACACACACACACAAAAACACAAGGACATTCAGGACCATGTCAACACTTTACTGCCACATTTACCACTAAAGATTTATCGTTTAATTATTTGAAACAAGAATAATTCACAAAGTTTACATTTATTTATGTATTCATTTATTGAGAAATGTACAGTAACAAGTCAAAGTGGGGGTTGATAAAAACTGGCAAATGTTTTACAAATAATTTCAGCGTGGTTCTCAAACGTTGAGTCATGTTCCACATTCCTTTCACGCACCCGTGGTATAATTTAATTAACTTTTTTTCTTGTATTTTTGCTCCTATAAATGATCATGCAAACATCACGCGTCCTGTTGTTCTGGTTAGTTGAGTGAACAGTCTCACTGCTACTTATTTTAGGTGTCCAGTGGATCGGCTAATAATAACAATAAAGAAAAAGACAAAAAAAATTAGTGAAGCTCGTGTCCCTGGTGTGTTTAACTTTCTCAGTCTTGCACAGCAGAACAAGAAAGGAAACTTTGAGGATGAACAGCAGACTAAATAAACTCACTGAAAGCTGCACACTTGAACTGCTTCAGGAATGTATTGCTCTCTGAAGTTTCATCTCCTGCAGTAATTTTTGTTTTATTTGTAACTTAGAGGTGACATTTTTTTCCTGATAACATTTCTAAACATTAAAAATAACTATATTTATTTTGTGTACATATAATACAGTTTAAAGTTTTACACTAAGCAGAAAAATGTGCAAAAATTAGTGTTAACTTTTTTAAAATAAATTTCTATAAATCTGATTTTAGTTGTGGTAATCAACCAATAAGAGCTGCTTTACTTTGAAGTGAAAACTATGCGAGACCTTTTAATCTAAATCTCCTAACAAATAACGCACTTTGTTGTGTTGTTGCACACGGTGCAGTGCTTTCCCCACACATGGGCTGCTGCACACTGAAGGCGATCCTCGCTGCTTCCCGAGGCCTCGTCAAAAACTCTTTTGTTCTGGTTTTGCGCAAAACTACAGCCGATTAAAAACAAACTGAACCTCACATAAAATTCTGTAACTGCACTGGATCCGTGTCCTCGCAGAGCTCAAGCTTCAAGTTCGACCTTTGTGTAGTTTCCATATCACATTCATTCTTAAAACATTGCTGCTATATTCAAAAGCTTAAAATACTAGAAAATGGGAGCTCTTGATGTATAAATTTAATTCTATTTATATTTGTAGACATATAATTTTAATTGTTCAATAAATAAAAATCATGTGGTGAGGTCATAATAACTTATTTTTCCTATTAGAGACCAATAACATGCATCCTGTAATGTTTTGGGCTTAAATTAAAACATAATGGCTTCTTAAATGTATAATATTCTGAGTTGTCTCAACAAGATAACATCTGCACAGAAGTACTCTCCATAATTAAATTTTAAGAGCAGAGGAAGCTGTAGGCCTGAACCGTGTCATTTAGTCAACATTAAATAAACAGCAGGCCCATCAGAGACAGAAATGTGCCTCCACACATCACACTGTAAATAATGGTTTCCAAGGCCGTGAGCACAAAAGTTTTAGATCAGGTGAACACTTTTGAAAGCTGATTTATTCATTTAGGGTTATTTAGTAAAATACAACAAGTGCCGCGTAATATTACATTTTATTATTGTCTTCTAAAAACTCTACGGCTGATTTTAGCCATGAAAACCATCGGCGTCTCAGGAAGCTGCCTGTCGTTACTTATCAACACAACACAACACTGTATTAGCAGAAAATGATCTTTCATACAATATAACATTGCACGATGTGATCTTTGCGATTAAAAAAACATTGTTTCTGAGAGAAAACAACGTCAGTAATTGGTCAAGAGAGTCCAGCGCCGTTTGCGGAGACATTTGAAGGGTTTTCATCCGAGTGAAATGTGATATTTAACACATGTCAGAGAATTTCTATTCTTCATCCGCCCCAGCTTGTCTTTGATGCTCGGCCAAAGCTGACAGTTTAACAAACGCCTAAGCGCCTATATGCTAATATAAATCACAAAGGGATTAGACTGATTCGATGACAAACACTCATCGTGAGTGATTCTACCTTCAAAAAAATGATTTTGTTTGCCAAATGAAACATATCCCTCTGTGTACAGTAATCATTACATTTTGGTCAAATGGCCACATATTCTGCTAACTGTTCAACATTGTGATGTTTCTCTCATTCAAGTGTGTTTTTAAATAGACAAAATGTACATTTCTTGCTGGGCCAACTACGGTGCTTGTCTTGTTCAAGTTGAAGCTCAGTGATTTGGACTGAACTTTGCAGCCTTGAGGTCAACGTCAACATTGTTTTTAGGTGGCAGACTGAAGTCAGCAGTGAGACAGTAACAATAACTCAGCAACTTTGCGTCTGCTCAATGAACGGGCATTAACTGAGGTCGCAAGTATTTCTTATCAAATGTGTTCGCCAAAATGCGTCCTTTACTGTAAATGTGCCACGAAGTAAATCGTCTGCTAAACATATTGAAAAATAGATGACGCTGCCAAAATGAGGCGCCAGATATTTAAGGTGGTTACTGACACTCCAAGCTTTCAGTCTCTGCCCTGCAGCTAATTAAAAAAGCTCTGCTGTTTTATTTGTTTGCAGAAACTCTAAGGGCACACAGAAAGTCAGGCGTGGGGGGGGGGGGGGGGCCCAATGTGTACGCCATGCCTCCCTAAATCACTCCCCTGTGTCTAAACGCTGACACCACATCAGCTCTTGACAAAACATTTGCCAGCAAAAAAAAAAAAAAGAAGAAGCAGAGGAAAAGATTCATGACAGAAAACATTTATTCTTAATATAAAATATTTTGCACATTTTATTTTATTCATATGCAGTGTCAGTCATGAGGTGGCTAACTTGTATTCCCTGCAGACGACACAAACAATATAAAACAAAATTACTCACACTCTCATCCAGAGCTTTCACGTTTCAGCAGCAAAACAAAAAACAAAGGATGTCTTCACGAATCACATCTGTCTCTGCACGAGCAGTTTTCTACCTTCTGCACGTCCTGAGGAGTGACACTAAGGTAGAACTGGCATGGAATGAAGGACACATTTTACATTAATTGTATACAGTAGTGGATCCTGGTGCTTCAGCTGATGTGGCCTCGTGGCTCTCTGCTGCCACCTATCTGCGGAAAGCTTCATGAAAAGCTGGTGTCAAACAAAGTGCAAGACCAAACATTAGAGATGTGCTTGTCTGTCATTATGTTAATTAATGTTAAACCAATTCACAATTTTCCTTTTTTTTTATTTTTTTTTTATTTTTGCTTTAAATTCATACATAATGCAGAGCTTCCACAAAATCTGACGTGAACCAGCTCTGTGAATACCGGAAACACTCTTGGAAATGATCCCGACTGTGAACTGTTGAGCGACTTAAAGGAAAAAAAAATAATAATAATAAAAAGTGGAGGGCTGCATTAAAACAGTCCTGATCAAATCTCTGCAAACAAACAAGTCCCTGCTGATTTGTGAGCCCAACAGGAAGCCATTCAAACTCCTATACAAATAGTAATCAGATCTAGAGTGATCCAGTCGGCACTTCTGTGTCAAAACACAAAGCCATAAATAGGTGAATGGGTTTCTTTTTAAATAGCAATCCCCACAGCATCTCAGAAAGCAACCAGCTCAAAGCAGTTCGAATCCTCAGCCTTATAAAGTTTTATTGATTTAAAATGAGTTTACACTGCAGGAATTTGAATTATTTGACTCATTACACAACGATCTTGTTTAAGTAGAAACTTTAGACAGTAATTTATGTTTGTTTTTGCCTGTTTCCTCACAGTCACCGATAGTTAAGCTCATTTTAATTTCCCTTGGCCACAGCTTACAGTACTGTACACAGAACAGATTGTAATCGATGGCTGATCATTTCTTGTTCATTGACATTGTTTGGATGTTGAACAGTGCCTCTTTCCCCACAGGGTTTCGTTGCAGGCCTTCAAAGACAGCTTGTTGGCTCCTTATATCTTTTACCCATTCAAACAGCTGTTTTCTGTGCCACAAGCAGAGCTCCATCAACTGCATCAACCTGCAAACTGCAAGCAGACGTCAGCATTCCCCTTGAGGGGGGATTTGGTCCCATCAGGTCACCAACAGAGAAGATGAAGGGGAAGTTTTAAGCAGAACCATACTCCCTGTCAAAAAAATGGTGCTTCGCACAATTTTTAGTCTCTGTGGCAGCAACAGCCGACACAGTAGTAGCCAAAAATGTTTTCTGAGCATGTGACAACAATTCCCAGACTTCCAAGCATTGAAAACAGACCAACGAGGCAACATGTTGCATTGATTTACTCATTTGACAAATAGCTCTGGAATGAGTATCCTCATGCAGTCATTTGTAGGTTGTTGCCATATAAGTAGTGGGCAGAAGGAAACATTGTTTGTCATTTAGGAAAAGGAAATGAGACAATGACAAGAGACTAACTTATCACATATTGGGATGATTGTAGAAACCACACTGACAAATGTTTGGTTGATGATAATTTTAACGTGTCTGTGCCGAACCACTGCTGTGGTTGTCTCATTCACAAGATTTCTCCTGTGCTCTGCAGCAGTTGCTGTCTACAACTTTGAAAGGCAGGATCTGGCGAGCTCCCTTATATGTTAATGTATTTCAGCAAAGCCCCCCCCCTTTTTTTTATTTTTTATTTTTTACTCATTTCTATTTTAGCTACAGCAGGTCAGCCAAGTGAGTCATGGCAGCCTGTCTTAAAGGAGAAGTTCTGATTTTTTTTTTTTTTTTTTTTTTGTGGGTTTTCATATTATTGTGTAACAAACTGGTGTCTTATAAGCAGTAAACGTGATTTCAGTTTGGAGAATGAAGGATAAACTCTAACGCTAATCAGCTAATCAGTGCACAGCCTGTCCAACAGTAAATGGTTGATGTTTATAACTCAAACCTATTTTTTTTTAGCTTATTACCAATTAAATAAGTGCATTTTACAGTGTTCATAACTTTTGTTTCAGATAGCTAACTTACCATAACACCATTCATCTTGTAACTGCAGCACCTTTTAAATACAGTACTTTTTTTCTTCTTTCAGCTGCTCCCTTCTTCAGGGGTCGCCACAGCGAATTAAGTCACACGAAGACTTGACAATTGTTTTTATGCCAAACGCCCTTCCTGATGCAACCACAGCCCTCTGTGTGGAGCAGAGAGCTGTCAGGGCACCCGGAGAAGCAGATGGTGAGAGTTAAGGGTGTTGGTCAAGGGCCCAGAGTGGGGCTAATGAGGGTGGAGGCAGGTGTGGGTGCTTCACTTTTCCCACTCACATTTTGATGTTGTCGGTACGGGGAGTTGAACCGGCGACCTTCCAGTCACAGGCCCACCTTCTCTAACCTCTGTGCCACCACTCCCCTACATGCATTTACATAAATTACTAAGTCTGTGAATAACTCTCTGCTGCTAAAGAGACACACTGTAAACATTAACAGTGAAATATTCACGTCATTTTCTACAAAATGTTGATGTTTGATTTGTTTAGATGTTGTTTGTACATTAAATTTGAA
This sequence comes from Hypsolebias longignatus, assembly GCA_031762435.1. Classification (NCBI taxonomy): domain Eukaryota; kingdom Metazoa; phylum Chordata; class Actinopteri; order Cyprinodontiformes; family Rivulidae; genus Hypsolebias; species Hypsolebias longignatus. The sequence goes on along the minus strand of JARVGV010001740.1, from coordinate 15,677,343 downwards.
CTCTGTATAGCTGTTCGCTTGAATGTTGTGAACATGTGACTTTCTCTCGAATCTCTTAAGTGGACTCAGAGGTAAAAAAAAATTACCAAGCATAGATATTATTTCACAGACGCCCACCTAAAATCTCTGAAGTGTCTCTTTAACTCATATCACTTGTACAGGTAGTCCTCGAGTTACGAACGAGTTCCGTTCCTACACACCGTTCGTAACCTGATTTTGACATAAGTCATAAAATACACGGTAAACGGCGTTTTAAACACATTTTTTCAAAGTAACACAACACCAGCGTACATTCTGTACCTTAACCATGTACAGTACTGTATTTCCAAGCAGTTAGCTAACACAGTA
>JARVGV010001740.1:15633418-15644314 GCA_031762435.1 Hypsolebias longignatus | reverse complement strand
TCCCAGTCTTAAAACTGGACAATGTGTCAGCCTCATGGACATAAACTGGAAGTTGGTTCCACAAGAGAGGAGCCTGAGAACTAGATTTCTGATTTTGGAAACTCATAGGAACCACAAGTAAACCTGCAGTCTGAGAGCGAGATGCTCTGTTAGGAAAATATGGAACAATAAGATCTTGAATATAAGATGGAGCTAGGCTGTTGAGAGCTTTGTAGGTTAGAAGTAAGATTTTGAATTCAGTTCTGGATTTGACAGGGAGCTGATGGAGAGAAGCATTCTGGATCAACTGAAGACTTTAAACATATGACCAAAAGATAAAAGCAAGAACTATAGATACATTTTTTAAATCTATGCAGAAAACATCTGGAAAAACTAGCCTTTATTATGTTATTAGATTATCACTGATGTGCATTTTATGTAAAATCAGACATTATCATTTTAGTTTAATTGTATTTTGTTTTCTCAGTAATGTGATTTTCTACCCTAACAGATTGGCCACTGACAAAAATGATCCACATATTTTTTAACATAGTGATCGATGTGTTTTTTTTTGAAGAGTGGTTTGATTAGTTTTAAATTTACCCTTCATTTGAATATCCTTTTTGTGATCTCAGATGTTCGTATTGATGAATCCTAACGTTAGAAGGGATGTCATCATTACGGCTGCTCATCTTGAGATGTGATCTAGAATGAATTTGTAAGAATTTTAAACAGTTGTGTTCAAAAACAAAGTCTGGTGCTAAATAAAACAATTTCTCTCAAAATGAGGGGGAAAGAAAGGCTTTCTTTTCTTGATCATCAAACCATATTGATTTAGAGGAACATCTAAAGTTTGTGGTCTTAGCAATAATAATTCAGAAGATATTTGAGGAACTCCTCTGTCTGGCCAAAGCGTTATCCTCTAAGCTTTGTCTCTGGGCCGCCCATTGTTTGAGTGAGCTTTGAATCTGGAGGCTTTACCGACTTTCCTCTTCCCCAGGCAGAGTGGAGACGCTGCTGACTCCACATTCTCATCCCTCAATCCCTTTTTCCTCCATCCCTCCATCCCCCAGTGTCCTGTTTACTCTCTGCAGGCCTGCGGGTGTGCCACCTCAGAGACTCTCCAGACCACCAAGGTCCTGACGGCTGCCTTGGACTGGTTGGTGACTGTCCTTACCAAAGAACAAGAAGTGGTGCAGGAGTCACTGGTCTAATCGTGCATGCTGTAAGTTCTTTTTAAACTATAATAAAAATAAACATTTTTGACAATAAAGTTTGTGATTTTATTGTGTCACCCAATGACCTTTTACAAAAAGTTTACACTACATGGGTGTTTTGAGCTTTTCAGTAGCTGGGAGTCATCTCAAAACCATGAAATCATTATTAAAACTAAATGGGGTTTTACAGTTTAATTGCATCTTCAGACGATATTACACCTCACAGTCACTCAGGCTTTTACTAAGAACAAAATCTTCCTGCAGATTATACCGTTACATTTAGTCCTTAGCTCATGTTGGCAGGAGGTGTTCATACCATCCTTCTTAAATTTCCCTTATAGCCATGAAAGTAATGGGAGATGTTATTTTTGACACTGAGAAAATGGGAGGGAGTTCATGTTGGCCCAGAAATGTCCTGGCAGACTGTCCAGGGCATCGGTCGCCCTCTGCTGGTTTGACACCGCTTTCCGTTGTCAGCAATAACATGGTCTGTTTGCACAAGAACCACCACAAAAGCGAGCTTCAGCATAACATTCAGTTTTGCATGGGTGGTCCCCTTTACATTGTTGAACTCAGCTTTTACCAATGCACAAAGTAAGCACTGGTCCAAATTTGGGCAATATAAAAAATAAAAAAAAAATCTGCTCGGGTCAGTTTGTCAGTGACCCAGTAAGGCAAACAACACAAACCGAGCAGCACATGCAGATACATTATTGAGGGTTTTCTTTGAACGCTCACTGGCAGAACATTGTTTTCCCTCCAAAAGACTGCAATTGCAAAGGGTTGAGAGAAAAGCGGAGGTCGTGTCATGTACAGTGTTTTAAAGGCCTCATTTTGGGAGGCCTACGAAGTTTAGTGCCGAAGGAAAAGAAGGGGGGTATAAGGTGAGGAACACACTTGTGTATGTATTTGTCTCAATATGAAACCACTTTACTAATTTTCTGGTGACTTTTTGGAAAGTGGGTCCCTGTGCTGAGGCAATCTGTAGAATTTCCCCTGTTATTACTATTATTTTGGGGCGTAGTGATTCTTTGACCAACATCTTTCAAAAGTCCTTGGCGTTTTCTGAGAGCAATGGCATCAACATTCATTTTAGTTGAGAGCGTGTGTCCTCACCGACAATGGAAAATACACACTCACAAAAAAACAACAAAAAAAAAAAAAAAAAAAAAAAAACCAGATTCTAAAAATGCACTCTCCAGTTGAAAGATGGAAGCGTGTTTCTTTTCAAGTCTCAACAAAAACCCTTCTCGAGCTGAAACAAAACCTGGAACATCGAAGCTAAAAGGGTGGAACTGAGCTCCAAAGTGTTTTCGTGAAGTCTTCAAGATTTTGACAGGCACAGGATACGAGCAGGTCATTGTTAGGCACTCCAAGCGCTACCTCACACACACACACACACACTCGCGTAACCCACACACATAAACGTGCATACATTTACATATATGTTGAACAATCATGCTGCGGTAAGTTAGCATTGAATTTTTTTTTTAAACCTTTATATTGTTAATTCTAACAATTTACATATAAAAGATGCTGAAAGTTAAATTTTTCTTGTTAGTACTAAACGAAAATGTTAATCATAGCATAAATTTTACTACTTTATTGCTTCTGTACACAAAACAACACAATAATAAGATATGACTGGATGTGCCAAATATCACTAAATCATTATCTTGAGGTATATCATTAAATGCTCAGACATACAAATCCACCACATACATTGCACATTTAAATAAAAAGTGAAAATTGTATTACTTTTCATTAAATCATACCCAGGTGTCTGTATTTTCAAAGTATAATGTCACATTTATTCATAAAATACACATGGATGTGTAAAATCTGTAAAACGTATTTTTAATACATAATTTTTTTAAACAATTGTTTATAAATTTAAGTTTCTGTTATAACTTGTTCCTCTGTTAAAAAGGCCAGTAAGCGTATGACCATCCAAGCACCCCTGAATAGACACAGACACAGTAAATCTTTTTTTGCTTGCACTGCCTGCCTTACAACACATAAAATCCCCCCCTCAAAAATGGGCTCTTTGTGTGGTCAAGTGAATATGGCCTGAAGAATGAACCGCAGCGCTGTGACTCTTTTCCTGTTTCCCCCGTCTAAAAGCAGACCAACCTTAAATGAAGGCAGACCTTTAAAAAAATAAAATAAAATCCAAACGAAAGAAAAAAAAAATGGTGAGGAATTTTTAGCTTAGTTCAGGTATCAGTGAAATGTAAAGACAAGTAAGTCTGACTGTTGAGATTTTATATAAATCATACTTTTCTTTGTGTTTTTTATACAAATCAAACTTTTCTTTGTGTTTCAACAAGACGTGCTCATTAATTATTTACATCTTTCACTTAGCCTTTGACCCTTGTCTCCTAATTTTAGGGCTGTGTCATCCATCTAATCCTCCTCTCCTGCCTTAAACTCCATCGTGGGAAACATTTCACACTACAATAGCAGCAGCCATGCAGGTTGCCATTTTGGTGCCTTGTGCTGTGTTTTTGTTGGCCATCTGAGCTGTTTTTGTGAGTCAAGCAGAGAGCAGACTAAGGGTCTTTTCCCTTCAGTACAGTCTCTGCTGCAGCAAGAACCACAGCTAAACCCATTGATCACTGTGCAGTGGGAGGGAGGACAATCTCTGTGGGTGGGATGGGAGAACAGATCTGAGACATGTATAATGTAGATAAGTAAGAGGAATTATTAGTATTAGTATTAGTATCCTGTAATAAATGGAAGATTTGAACGCATATTGTGTGTATGAGTGTTTGTAATCTTACACCAAGTGTGTGAGAAGATACAAAGGGAATCCAGTGAAACGTGACAGGAGCAGGATGAGTGCATGGCCAAAGGGTCAAGATGGGGTTCATTTGACTAAGAACTAAAATGTGCATATAAGCAGCAAGTTCATCCTGCACGTGTTGTGTTAACAAGCTAATTTCTTACTCAGAGAAAACACTTATCAGGTCCGAACAAGGCGCTTGGCTCCATTCAGCGAAAACTCCTCAGTTTGATTTAGAGCATGAAAGAGTGAAGCAGAGGCCTGGTGCACTGTGGCTCTTTGGACCACAGAGGCCTCTCTGCAGGTCAGGCCGAATGAACAGAGACCACATGCAGGCCGAGGGATGAGCCAGAGGGATGGATAAACACAAATCTGATGGAACGGGCCTCAATGTGAGACCGCCTGACCAGTAGTAAGACCCAACCTGGAGGTGATATGGAGCCGAGCAGATGAGCCAACAGTGGGGAACCTCTGAGATCATTAAAAGGCTTCAGCGTGGCCATTTGATCAGAGTGGAAACCAGTGAGCGAAAACACTGGACAAAGCAAGCTGCTGTGTTTCCCCCCCTCATCCGGGAATCAATCGGCATGTGGGTGGGAGTTCTTTTCATTGCTGAATTCACGTCAAACTGTTTCTGGGTTTAATGTGAAATATGCATTGATACGCATTTGATCAATTTGTAAAATACTGCTAATGATAGTTTACAATAATCATTTAGAAAATAAATGCAACTGCATAATTAAATACATAAAATTTTCCATAGTAACAGTAAGCATGGCTTATTTGTAACAATGCACTATTTATGTTTCATAAATGATCATTTAAACGAACGCACGTGAAACACATTTTTATGCTTATGTGCGCACAAGATTTAGACGTTTGATTACTTTTTGACAAGCATATGGTAGACGAGTGAAGGATCAGACTGAGCAGTCGTGTTCCTTCAGATGTACTCCCATAAGATATGGACTTGGCTCTTTATAGTCTTTTCCAGTGATAAACATGTAATTTTGATTTATAGGTGCTAAAATATATTTACTTAAATCAATATCATCAAGTTTGTGGTTCATTTAAAATCATCAGCTGCCCGAACATGAAGTGAGAAAGTGTGGTCATGCTTAAAGAAAATGTGTGCAAACTACCATGCAAATGTTCCATTCGTAGTTTTGTTCATAAAGCGTCCTGCTTTTTGCCTAAAGTTTAAAAAAAATAAACTAAAATTTTCCATTGAAGCTTGAGCTGGTTTGTTCTAATAAAATAAACGTCTGCAAAAATTACGAGTGGTCATTGTTATACCTTACTATGCATTTTCCTGAGGTGTTGCTTTGATGCAGATGTCTTGCTCTGTGGTCACACACCACTAAATGGCAAAACGAATCCTGACTACGATGGCTGTATGAGCAGGTGGGAAACACAGAAGAACTCAAATGGGCACGAGCTCTGGGGCAACTGACAGTAGAATCAGATGCAGAGTAAAAAACACATGACCATGTTTTTACAAACTTTAAAAAAAAAAGTTATGAAAATAATTAAATGGGTCCCTACAGTTAATAAGAACATCTGGAATTCTGCATTAAAAATGTGGATTTGCACTGAACAAGTTGTTGATTTTTGGAGTAACACTGTATGTCCTATACTTTCAAATATTTTTATCGATTATTGACTTTTTATGACTGAGCAACAGCACATGATGACATAGATTCAGTACTTTTATTTTTCTGTGACAGCAACGTTAACATAAATCCCAAGTGGAGGAATTGCATTTCATGCAAAAATGCAGTGGGAATCTTATTGCAGAAGAACTTGCTGAGAAACAGCTGAAACTAGCTAAAAACATGCTGAAATGAAATTTTGCTGAAATGGAAGAACGAGCCTAAATTGGCAGTAGAAAGCAGAAAGAACGTTTGCTGAAAATGTGGAATTGGCTAAAAAGGCTAAATTTAGCAACAACAAAAAAAAAAACCTTGCTAAATAGTAGATGAAATAGAAGATAAGCTGAATCTAGCATATTTAAACTGAAAGGACTATAGCAAGCTAAAATTAGCAGAAAGAAGTTACTGGTAATTAGGCTGAAATTAGCAGAAATTACCACAAAAAAAATTTAAATTTGTCTGAAAATAGCCAAAATTAGCTAGAAAATGCTAAAAAAAATGTAGCTGAACAGGTAGAACAAGCTTAAATTAGCAGAAAAAATCAAAAAGAATACATGTTTGCCAAATAAGGCGGAAGAAAATACAGAAATGTTCACAATAAAGTGGAAATGATATTTAAGTTACCAGAAGGAAGTGAAGAGAGCACATTTGTGCTGAATTAGTCTGAAAAACATTTAAATTAGTGCAAAGAAATGGGAAAGCTGAAAAGTGAAAATGAGCATAAAACAGCTAAAAAGTATCTGAAATAGTAGAAAAGGCTGAAACTTGTAGAAATAAAAGGAGCACATCAAGCTGTAATGAGCAGAAATAATTTAGAAGAAGCACAAAAATTGTGTAGTTAGCGGAAAGCATCTGAAAGGAGCACAAAACAACTAAAAAACATTTTGATATGACTTGTCGAAATTGTAGAAAGATGCAGAAAAAGATACAGAAGAAAAATGGATCACTAGTGTGTGAAGGCTTGCTAAGCATTTAAGAGCACACACTTCATTCTCTTTAGATAATGTTGTCTCACAGAAAAGAGGCTTAACAAAATTAAGATTTAAAATGTGCGTAGATGTGAACTTGACCTGAATTCACTTCCTGTGCGCTCAGTTTTTGTTTTCAACCAGCTGCAAACTCAAGCCAGCAGTAAATGTTTGGAGGTGGGTCTCCGCATCTTGTGACCAACGATTATAGAAATCAAGCAGCAGCATCACAGCACATTCAGTGATTATTGATATTGATACCAATGACTGCAGGCGGTCGTGTATATTAAAGGATAATTGGACAGTCTTATAGGCAGCAGACCTCAGCGGTGTGAAAAACAGATCACTCACCCAGCGTGTCTCCACCGCTGGACGTGACGACACGTGTACTGCTATTAACTGAACATAAACGAGGTCTGTTCCCCTCCCTGCACAAATCAGAACCACCTGCCCGAGGTCCTGAGAACTGCCTGGTCCTCTCTCCGGAGCTCGTATGAGAGAGAGAGAGAGAGAGCACCACTTGTTTGGACAAACATTGGGACCCAGCTCCAGGGGCTCCTACATGAAACGAGGAGAGGAGAGGAGAATCTTACCCTTCACAGAGCCTCCTTCAACCCGGAGCCTCATCTCTCCCCTTTTGAGCTGGGCCTAATATTTTTTAATTACATCCAGGAAACTCCTGTTACAAAGGACACTTTCTTAGTCAGTCAGAAGGGAGGCCATGAGAAATCCTGGGGTCACTCTCCTTTTTCTTCTTTCACCAGAATTTATTCTTTCACTGCGTGCATGTGGGTGGTAATAAGTATATCAACTAAAAAAAGTCACAGGCATGCTGGAGCTGGGTGCTTTCTGACAGCCCAGGAAAGCACTGACATGCAAGCTCCTCTGTTACAGACATGAACAAAATGAAAAGGATAGAAATAAAATCTCTACTGCAATAAAAACAATTTCAACACTTCCACTCTGTCTCTTTTGTTCCCATATACTCCAGTTTATTACGTGTCAATATTAATTACGTTCCGTATGGTACAGCAGAGGTTTAAACATGTCATCAAGCTTTTTGTTCACTCCGAGGTTCTTTGCTTCGGTGGTCTCTAACTGACAGGAACTCAGGCACTATTTGTTATCTTTAGGTCCAATAAGTCCATCTGGTTCTGATTTGGCTCCTTGAGATCGCCCCTGGAGATGTGGATGGAGGAGACTTAAGGGTGAGGCAGAGTGGTGGAGGGGTAGCTCTCAGAGCTTCTTTTTTTTTTTTTTTTTTTTTTTTTTTTTATTGCTTAAATTGAATTTCTCACCATTTCAACCTGGGCCTTAAAGCAGGGATAGAGCGATAGCTGGCATTTGACTTCAAACACTCAGGCTCCCAAAAAAGAAATTGTACCAAAAAAAAAAAAAAAAAGTTGGAAAAAAATAATTAAAACAAATCAGTATCATCTGGTTTGCGTGATCAGAGTAACACCTAATATCTGACTCACATTGTCCAGCATTATTTGTGTAAAAGGAATGGGTGAACTCCTTCTGAACCATTTCTAAATGAAAACATGTTGTGTTTGAAGAAAAACCAGACAGGCTAAATGAAAAATGTGCAAAAACTAAACTAATCTAGCAACAGAAACTGATGATGGAATTAATTATAAGATTCAATCTAGTGGTTTTGAATTTTGATTGTAAAGCTTTACAATTGTTCACATCCTAATAGAAAAGAGCATTTTGTTGTTGTTGTTTTTGTCTTTGTGCAATCACAAAACACGGTTATGTTTTTTTTAACTCCTTGACCTAACTAAATTTATTTTTACAGTACTAAATGATAATAAAGAAGCAGGTGTTTCAGAAGTTCAAACGCCCTAAAATGATTTTCTCAGTTTAACAAAAATGTGATAATTTTGCCAAGACAAATACTTCCAAAACAGAGAGCTGGAAACTATTAGATTTAATTGTTTTGAAGCTCTCATGAATGAAACACTGTTTGCAAGGAGAATATTAAATGTTTAAAAGCAAAAGCAAAGATCTCCGGGTCAGTCCCATAAAGGTAAAGGTGTGTGTGTGCGTGCGTGCATGCGTGCGTGCGTGCGTGCGTGCGTGCATGTGTGTTGACCAAAATACATAAATAAATTTTAAAAATTAAAAAATTACAAAAAAATGTAGTTGCAGTGTTTTTTGGTTTTTTTTGTTTGTTTGTTTGTTTGTTTGTTTGTTTTTTCCCAGGACTGAACATAAAAGTCAAATTAAATATGCAATAAATTTGCAAAATCTTGTAGAGTTCTAGTGGCTGAATCTAATGATGCAATGAAAGCAGGGATGCACGATATTATCGTCATGGTATTGTATCGGCTGATATTAGCGATAAAGTTAAATATCAGACATCAGTCATTCCATCAAAACAACTCACCAATCTAAAAGGCGTTCTTTATATACATATATATGGTGCATACATATATATATGACAATGATGCCTGCAGTGCCAGCACAATGTTATCACATCACATGCGCCATTGAGTTTGGATTTGTAAAAATTTACAAATTTGCACTGTTCGAGTGTAGTTATTGTTAGAGAGAGTAAACGTCATGAATAAATTTGACATAAAACATAATCCAAGTTTATGTGTTTTTTCAGCCCCTTTTTTGGCATCTTCATTTGGTAGCAGGCCAAACTGACAAAGATCATGCAGAATAATGTAGTTTTTTTTTTTTAATCTAATTCCACAGCAGAGAAAGCTATGTAGTCTCTGTACATAAGTCTAGGAAACAAATATCGGTATTGGCATCAGTTATTGGCCAAATAAGTTTTAAAATATTGGCATATCGGTTATCAGCCAAAACTCCGACATTGTGCATCCCTACATGAAAGTAATTTAATGTTTGGACTGGTAAATGATCTGTATGTTCAGTATTGGGAGAAGAAGATGCATGATATTATTGAGATGATATTGGTATCAGTGGATATTAGCGTTGAAGTTATTTTAAAATACTTACATGCACATTTTTACTATAACAGACGCAATTATACTGATTTATTTTTTAGCTACTTGTGCTGTCATTTATTTACCTTTGAGAACATTTCCCCTTTGTTATTTTTGGGCACAGAAAACAAAAAGTTGGGAAACACAGCCTTAATTACATTTAAGCTTAACTGTTTGAACTTTCCTGCAAAACATCAGAAGCCTAAAAGTAGTGTTGTGCCACTTTTTACAATAAAACAGTTAATCGGTTGAACATATTCTTCTAACTTAGCAAAAACAATCGATTTTGTTTCATGCTGCTTTCATTTTCTGGAAACACACTTAAATTAGATTTTTATAATTACCATAATTATTTTTTATCTGTATCTCCTCTGAGAAAATAGTGGAGGGCAGGTTGTTTCTCTCCTCCATCTCATTGTGGATCACAGTGCCATGCATAGTAAATCAAAATTGCATACTATTTTTTTAGCACTTACTATCTTACAGCCAAAACCATCTCAAAATATGTGGACGTAAAAGTGGTCCACTATGCATTTTGGTGGGACATTTTACATTTTTAGTGTTTTCTATGCAATTAAATACATGTTTCTCTTTGTACTAGTCTGCACTTAAACCCTGTGGCTTCTGTAAAATAAGACCTTAAATACATTTTCAAGAACAGAGCAGGAGATGGCTTAAACTGCACACCTCACTACCTAAAATTATTCCTTAGTCTCCTGTAAAATGAAGCAAAAAAATAAAAATTGATATTGCTTTTTCTTCTTCTTCTCATATATTCTGACCCCGGTTACCCCACACCATCAGTATCCCATGCACTCAGTTTATTTTTTCAGGTGGCAGTATTGCTCACAGATGCTTTTTATTAGGCTCCTGGATTCAGTGCTTTAATCGTGTATTGGAGCATTGGTGCTCAAAGTTTTCATGCCGTGCCTCCTTTGGAGGGAGAACATTTTCCAGGCCCCGCTTCATTTCAATAAGAATAAAGCAAAGAGTCACAATTTAAATAAAAAATAAGAAGAACAAAAACTAATATATTATATGTTTCTTTAAAATTTTGTCTTTCTTATTTATTATGATCAATAAAAATTGTGAACTTGTTCATGTGACGTTTCGTTTTCATGTTCATTGGATTGTGCTTTAAGTATAGGTATGTATGTAGTAAAATGTAGTAAATATATAGATTACCAATCTTGGCTCTTATCACTCTAACACTTTGTTCGGTGACGTCACTCCTTTGAAAAAAGATAAAACTCCTGAAAGGTCATCAGAGACTCTACTTCCTCAGGCGGCTGAGACGAGCTGGTCTGAGAAGCTCAGTCCTCACCTCCTTCT
>JARVGV010001740.1:15472476-15485314 GCA_031762435.1 Hypsolebias longignatus | reverse complement strand
ACTGGGACCCTGTGTACATAATTTCATTTCATCACATGTACCACATGTGGTGCAAATGACAATAAAGACTCTCTGATTCTCTGATACTCTGATTTACCCATACAGCACTCTACTAGATCAATACAAAGAATATTCAGTGCTTTTTGATCACATCCATACAACAATAGGACACACATCAGAGGCAATGAGGGGTTCAGTGTCGTGCCCAGGGACACTTCAACATGTGACTGCTGGTGGAATGGAACCCCCAACTCTTCCATTAAGAGAACAAATGCTCTAACCACTCAGCCACAACCATCCTGTTTATTCAGGCAACATATAAAGTACAGACAACAATATGTATACAACAATAAAACACAATAAAAATACAAGACAGTATTATAAAAACACTGTTACTGTTAAATTTCAACCCAACAATGCTCAGTCAGGTCATCTGGACAGTTTATTTTTCTTGTTGAGAGACGTTTCGCCCTCCATCCAAAGGGCTTCATCAGTCTGAGAAGTTGCAAACAAACTATTTTCCTCACTACACTCAGTGGACAAACCAGTTTGCTGGTGAAAAGATGGTTTCTAGGGGCTGTCCTCTCCCCTGTCGACTCCTTCCAGGCTGCCACAGCCAAAGTTGTTCAAGACATCAAGGTTCATTCTCAGTCATCCAGGTTAAAAAAAAAAAAAATCCAACAATGTTCAGTCAGGTCATCTGGACAGCTTCTTTTTGTTGTTGAGAGATGTTTCGCCTAACCATGACTGAGCATTGTCGGATATTTTTTACCTGCATGATTGAAAACGAACCTCGATGTCTTGAACCACTTTGGCTATGGGGAAAGGACAGACCCCAGAAGCCATCTTATCACTAGCAAACTGGTTGGTCCACTGTAGGAGTGTACTGCTTAGAGGAGAAAACAGTTTGTGACTTCTCAGCCTGAGGAAGCCCTTTGGATGGAGGGTGAAACATCTCTCGAAAAAAAAAAAAAAAAAAAAAAAAGAAAGAAAGAAAGAAACTGTATATGACCTGACTGAACATTGTTGGATTTATTTATTTTTTTTTTTTACCCCGATGACTGTTACTGTTAGCAACATGGTCCTGTGAGATATCACATAAGATTGTGCTCAAGACAAATAAGGTTTGAGCAAAACACCAAAATGCCTATAAGTCTATCATTTCTCAACGTCAGATGATTTTAGTTTAAAATCTGGCATGAAAGACGACAAGGGATATGTATTCTACAGAGGAATGCTACGCTTTTAATTTAGCTGTGCAACTGAAATAATCTAAAAAAAAATTAAAATGTGTCATTTTTGCTGACTGAAGAAGTCTTTTGGATAAAAGATGAAATGGTTCAAGGACCTGACTCAACCTGGTTACATTAATCTACCTGGATTACTGAGCATGCACCAGGACATTTTTGTTTATTCATTTTTATTTTTGAGCAATTTCTTAATAGATAATGGAATCTAATACTTAATTCTAATGCTATTCAGGACTTGGTCAGTCGGATCCTCTGCATGTTCATTTTTATTTCTCAACAAACTTTCTCTTAAATCAAAGAAAATCTTAGTGAACGTTTGCAGTTGTTGTGTCTCTAGTATAAATCAAAGCGTAGATAACATCAAAAACGTCAAACATGCAACACATCAACTTTATGTTTCAAAAAGTAATGACCTCAGAAGGCAGCACATCTGTGAGATTATTCTGATGCCTCTGCACCACACAAGCTACAATTTTCTTTTGATTGCAAAGAACAACTCCCCTCAGTAAGAGCTTTGCGTCCTGTGATAGCACTCATCCAGGAGAGGGCTGCACCAATTAGCTAGCATTTCTCTCAAGAGGCAGTGAAGTCACTCTTTATGAGAAATCTGACACCAAAGGCATACTGTTGCCATATGGTGAATATTACCTCTTGTATATAATGGGTAAGTTTGAGATCCAGCACTTGAAAAACGACTGTGACCAGTGTCAAAACAAAGTGCGTAAATTAAAACATGGCTAAAGGGGGACAGAAGACAAATCATCCTGCAAGATGATCAATCGACACAGCGGAGAAGAAGCAGAATGAGTTTCATCGTTTTATAGCCCCCTTGAGTCATTCCTGCGAGGAAGATGAGAAACATATTAAAATGTAATCATATGATGAGAACTACATTTTCTGGTCGTCCATTTTATAGCTCGTGCTACTATTATCATTATTATTATTATTATTATTTGCTAAATTACACAGTCAGAGCTTTAAAAACTGTCTACCTGTCTAGACAGAGACAAAAAAAAAAAAAAAAAAAGATCATAAGCTGCCTAAATCTTGCTATTAGGGGACATGAAATGACAACTTGAAGTCAGATCAAGCTGCTTTAATTAGTTTCAGTTTTGAACATGAACAAGTGTAATCCTCCCAGTATACTAATAAAGAAACCCATGCTGCTTGCAGGAAATTATCATCAGCCGCTAAAATATTCAGGAATCCATTTTGATGCTATAACGTGATAAGCAAATTTTCTGTTGTTTATTTAATGCTTCTCTGTTTGTGGGCAAAACCGAATGAAGGAATTCCCATGTTTATATATTAGGTCATTTTGCCACAGATGAGTAAAGTGGGGCGTTACTTCATGTAAAGTATGTGTGCGCGTCTTTATATTGTAGATCCATGTGCGGCTCGTTTTAGCTTGGTTCAATAACACTGTTGTCTTGAAGGACGAGACCCACAGTTGGTCTTTTACCTCTTTACCTGGAGCCACTGCTGATAATTAATGACAGAGAAACAAATCCCACAAGACATGAATTTTACATCAGGCTGTTTATGTGCGCTCACGCTGTTCGGTGTGATTCAGGCTTACATGATGGGGACTTGGAAGGTAAAGAGCCACAAGACAATTCCCGTGCACAGTCTAATTTGGTGCTAAAGAACATGTCATTATCCCTGAAAAAAAAATAAATAAATAAATAAAAAGCTGTAAAGGAATTATTGCCGGGCTGATGGCTTTATTGACATTTGTTCCTTAAAGAGCAATAGACGAGAAAAGCTCAGCCCCGCATATCTCGTGTCTGTGAGACGTAATTTATGAGGCCTGAAACTGAATACTGCGGAGCAGCAGGCGTAGCACAGTCACAACTAGACTGTCAGAGTCAGGAGGAGGGGACGGCAAAGCAGCTTGCAAAACAGAGACATGCATGTAGACAGGAAGATATATGTAGGGACAGAAATATACTCAAGCGCAAAACACTCTAAAACTCTCTGTCATGCACACCTATGAGGTCCACTCAAGCAGTTTCTAGACATAATCCAGCAAGCAGAACAATTAGAGCTCTTTGAAATCCCCTGACATGTCTACGGCAGGCGCTATTTCTGTTGCCAAATATGCTTCAGAGGATGGAGCGCGATACATCTATAAATGTTCTTTGACTTGAAGGCTCACCTGGAGGCATCCTACAAAGCAAAGCACGGTGAGCTGCTATGTTTGGGTTTGCGCACAAAATGACAACAGAACAGTGTTTTTTGTGGTATGTAGAATGCAAGACGCGATACGTATTTTTAATTCCACGCAGTGCTGACTTGTTGGTGAGTTTTACAAGATTACTTCTAGCAGCTAAACCTTTTGGACAAAGCTATCAATTTTGACTCTCGTCTTTAAGGTCTCAAATCAATACAACCTCAAAGACAAATTCATTTTCTCTTTTCTCCCCTTGTTACTTTGAAATATTCCCGGCAATTACTGACTAAGGGATCAGTTAATGCCTTTGCACAACACAGAGAATGCATTACAAACATCTCTCCAAGTTGGGTAACTAAAGACACTGCGATGCGCTTCCTGTATCGGCATCCACTCCTTTTAGGCAGATGTCTGAGGAGGCAAACTCGCTGAGTATCGCTTTGTGTTCACAATGCATTAGTAAGTCACAGGCATGTCCACTAAATCTGTGTGAACTGTTTGGTACAATAAGCAGAAAGATCAATACAAGGAACGACCCGAGCAAATCGCTTCAACTGGGGCCAAAAAAAAAAAAAAAAAAAAAACTGCCTACAGTGTTACATACACCCAAAGACCCATTGCTAAGATCAATTATTCGCTGCTTTGATCGTCTTCCCAAAACTGGGCTAATATGAACCCATAATCCCTGCTGTCGTTTCCACACCTCTCCAGTGTGAGCATCACAGTCAAGGTTGTTGCTTCTGATAGAAAAGGACACCGATTGTTGTCACACAAGCACTAATAAAGAGTGAGGATGCTCTAGATTTGGTGTTCGAGCTAACTTCGCTCTGTGGTCGATGAATCTTAATGGGTACTATTAATTTTCTTTATGCCTCGAGTTTCCCTCAATTTCAGAGTTAGACATTATTTCAGCATGATAAGGCTACCGTGCAGAATAGGTTGTTTAATTCAGCAGCATATTATGGGCAAGCAATAAATCCTAATAGCTACACAGTAAAGACGTTAGAGGTGCGGATATGAAAAAAAAAAAAAAAAGAACAACAACTATTAAACAAGAAGCAATTATTTTCTGGTGCCCTTCACAGAGCTTGGCGTCGTGCAGCTGCTTGCCTTGTTTAGAGGGAAGAATACGTTCCCATAAAACATGGTCAATGAGGCAAGTTCTGAAGCAAAGATCTGAATGAGTCTCAGTGACGGAAGGGTAGCAGGAAACCAGCACTTAGAGTTATAAGTGAAATCAACAACTATGTTCTGTTACTGCAGGGAGTGACAACGCCAAGCCTATGTGGCATTTATGTTTACCCAGGCATTACAGTAGCGGATAGAGCCCATTAAATCCTTCACTAGAAATGCTTTGTGATGGCTACTTCCCTCCTCTCTCCAAGACTCTTTAGAGGCGAAGAGGGTAATTATGATAATTCACTTGTTAATTACATTTACATAAATCAGAATGTGAGCAGTTGAGCTAGCATTTTCCAAGCTTGCTAAAATCAAAATTGGGAGTATTTTTTTCATATAGTCTCAAACGTACTTTTGAATGAGGCTATGGAGATTCCAGGGAGCAGCGGGAAAACAAACAGACGTGTTGACAAGAGGCCAAAGTTCAGGAGCACACAGACTCCATTGAAACACCAACCTTCCCCCCTCTCTTCAGCAGCACAAGTCAAGAATCAGATTTCACCCCATTGGCAACCCCTCCCGAGTATCCAGAAGTTAAAAATCATAACCTAATATGGACCAGCGCTCAAGGGGAGCAACATGAGCCTCTGACGTATCGTTGAGTTGGGTCAAAATTTGAGTTTTTCCACTTTGTGCGCAAGACTTATCCAGGCTGTATGGGATAAATTGGCTGCTGTTAGGTAATTAAACCCATTATCAGCCTGATGTAATGTCCCTGTCTAGTGACACATATGTCGCCTCTCAGCACTTCACAGATTAATTTAAGCCAGTTACTTGCCTGACAAGATTCCTCACTGTAATAGATCTCTCTTTCCTACCATTTTTCTGCACAGATCCACCATGTGGTTCATATCTCACACACATTTCAGCCTTTGAAAAATATTAGCCAACAATAGGGTGGTGATTATCACCTCATCTGTTACAAAAAAAATGGCTTCTGCAAAGTTGAAAAGGTAACCATAGCAACACAACTTGAAATCCTGAGGCAGGGAGGAGAGGATAACCTCTGTCATACTGTGCGCAGTCCTTTTTCGACATGTTCCCAGCATGAGAGGGAAGTTCAGGAGGGCATTGTAGATAATAGTTGTGGATAAGGTTTGAGATTGAAGAATTTGATGGGGTCCAAGCATCAGCTGGATAGGGCGCTTCAGTCTGCCTTGTGGTAATAAAGAGAAAGATGTTTGTGGTTGTGCAACCCCACAGAGAGTTATCCCTTATTCCAAGGTGAATCTGTAATTTCTGCCTGCAAATGAGACCTTTCCCCAAGAATAACACAACCCTCTTTGCTTTATCACACCTGAATTGCATCCAAAATTAAAAGGCAGCCATCTGTGACTTCCCATGCTGCTGCCAAACAATGGAGGAATTACTCTGAGACAATGGATTACACAGAAATGGAGCAGCACTCACCTTCAGCAGGATCAGGTGGCCCGAAGTCCAGGTTGTAGCGCAGGACGTAAAAGTTATTCCACACATACAGCTGGTTATCTCTGGGGTTATAATCCACAGCGGTGATGTACTGGTACTGGTTAGGGAAGATGATGTTGGTGTATTCGCCATGGTTTAGCTTGGTATTGTAGATGTAATCGATTTGGCTGCGACTAGCCTCGCTCTCGTTTTCCTCGTAGGTCGAGCGGACTACGTGCAACACGCCACACACCATGAAGGCGTTGGAGGCTGAGCGCTTGTCGTACGCCGTTTCCCAGGTGCCATCGAAGCGAAGCGTGTATGGGTTCAGCTGGCTCACTACAATGCGTCCGTTGTTTTGCTCCGTGGCGTAGATTACCCACAACCCCCTCTCATCCACTGAAAGGTCAATGTCCGTTTTGCCACCCCAGCGGTAAGGGGAGGTGTCATGATAGTTGGCATTGTTTACAATAGCCTCACCACTTTTGATGCGTGTGCGAAGGTCAAACTTCACAATGTTACGAGTGCGTTCTTTGTTAAAGAAAATAGCACCATCATAAGCAACGAAGCCTGTCCCGTCCACTCGGTGCGGCAGTTTGTAGGTCGTCGTCTGGCGACCATTTTCAAAGTCCTCCAAAGAGGCGTACTCGATGAGGGTGTCAGTGCGGTACGGCGTCCAGGGCATGAAGAAGACTTTGTCTCCAGCCTGCAGTGGGTCTTTGCACCAGGACCCTGCTTGCTGCTCAGCCTCATACACAAAGGTGGCAGCTTCTACGGCCTTCAGAGTCCCAGGACAAATGAATACTAGTGACAGAGAGGAGAGTGAAACAAAATACAACAAAACAAAATGTTAAAAAGTACAAATTTACACATTGAACATGCACAATTCTCACTGCAGTGTGACTCAAGTACAGGACGAAGAGATCAGGGGCTGTGAATTTGGAGGAAGCTTTTGACAAGCTTTTGTACTAATGAGTAAGGGTGGGGGGGGGGAGAGAAAACAAATGTACGTGTCAAAAAGATTACTCAGAATGAAAAATGTGAGGTTAATAGAACTTGCATCTCAAGGGACTGCTGCTACACCGTACCAGGGACAAAACAAATAAATCATGAACAAAAAAAAAAGAAAGAAGAAAATACCAAAAAAAAAAAAAGTCCTGCAAATGAAAGACATGGGAAATGAGAGAAATAAGAGTTCATAGTGTTTTGTTTTGTTTCTTTATCAAATACCAGCCTGTCTCTTAAGTCAAATGCCACGTGAACAGCTGGGTGTATGGACACACTGCACATGCATTCTCACATGACTGGGGTCATAAAATGAGAAAAGGGAACATACTTCACATCTTGTGATAAGAGTGAACAACAGGTTGTCAATGGTGGTGAAGGCAGCAAAGCAAAGGTAAAATGAAAGTGGAGGTTGGGGAATAGATAGAACAACAGTGGTAAAGGATTTTCACTACATTCTGTGGTGAAAGACAATAGAAACCACTGATGGTTGAGGGAGGCCGTGGCAAGGTTCCAATACAAATGAATTAGTTCTGGCTACAAAAAAGAAACAGAAAATCTTTAATTTCTTTTAAAACATCTTTTTTGGTCGATGCCAAACTCACTCAGCCATCATTGCTATTTCACATCACGTGCTATGGGTGCAGCAGAAGTTGGGCCAAGCAAACTTAGACTGAGCCAAATTAAGAGTATCAACACAACTAGCCATTCTTCAAGGGGTCAATTGCTACAAGAGGGTCCCAGGAACAACACCGGACACTTTGGTGTTTTCTTTCATATTGCATAGTAAAAACTTTGTTTGGCAACCACGGTTGTCATTTGAAATTTCGTACTGCAAATTATTTGGATTCCATGGGCGCAAGCCATCCTCCTATCGGGTTTACGATGTGACAAGAAAGGTAATCAGGAGGGGAGGATTGGAGTGGGGGTGGACGTGAGGGGAGCTGTACTCAACACCACAGAACAAGGAGCCGAAGGAAGGGGGGGAGGGATGGACCAGACCACTCATTTACCTTTTTGCTCCACTTCTATTTCAGGCATTGGAAAAGAAAGCAAAAAAAGAGTGCAAAAAGGGAGAGAAAGGTTATCATGAGTTAGGCAGTAGGTACAGAGGAAGAGAAATAGTTGGAGGGTATGACCATGAAATGAATTGCGGAGCTGGTTGATGTGGAAAAGCTAGAAGGAATTGAAAAGAGTTGTTTGTTAGTGAAACGGCATCTCATCCTAGGATATAAAAACAGACAAGTTATAACTAGTGTGGTGCTCTCTAAGCTTTTCATTAAACTTTTCATCCTGATCATCTTTATCTGTTAATAAAATACCACAGTGGACAAACAAAAGCAAAGCAGAACAAATCCCTCTCAGAATTCTTCTCCTAAGTGCCAGAAGGGGAAAAAAGGTAGCACAAAGGCCTATTTAGATGGATAGCAGAGGTAGAGAAAAAGGACAAATCTTTTTCTGGCTGAGAATGGAATTTGTTCAGACTTTCTAAACACAAATCAAAACTCAACCCTATCGCCCACACACGTACAACATGACACGGTGCTAACATTACAGACCTGACTCGTAAATGAGCCAATGAGAGCAACAGCGCATGAGATGACTGATGGATAGTCAGCCTAATATGGAGTTTCTTTAGCGGGCTGTTGCAGCTGCGACATACTGCAGTGAGAGCGGAAGAGACTGGAGACAGTAAGTAAAATAGATTGAACGTTTGGGGGGAAAATGTGAGCAAAAAGTTAGTCGGAGGGAAACAGGACAAGAGGTGAAACGAAGGTCTGTTTGAAAGAAAAGAAAAAGGGTTTTATTTCTGAAAATGTTTACGGTTCATCAATTTATATACTCTGAGTACTGTACTTTCACAGGCTGAAAAGGAGCCCTGAACTGCACTTATAAACTACTTTAACCCCCCCCTTTTAAGGTAGATTAGCTTTTAGAACAGTGCTGGATTTAACTAAATTTGCAGAACATTTAATTAAACAACTTGAAGACCACTAAAGATGTATGGCTTAGTGCGAGAATTTGGTTTAGTCTGCGGGACAGATGCAGACTTATCTTACAGTTTTTAGGATCATTTCCTCTGGCTTTTCTGAAAAAATGTTGTTTATGCAAAAATGAATAAATACTCTGTCCTGATGAGACCATTCAGTCTAATTTCAGCGAAAGAAGCTGTAAGAAGTATCCAAAATGTCAAATGACAGAAACTCATCTAGTCGTGCAGATGGTTTCAGTTTGATTTGTCTTCTTGTAGAAAAACCCACCTCTCAGATTTCTACCACCACACAAAAATGGGGAAAACAGTTGTTTTTTTAACGGAGGAAAAATATGGACTTTCCAGTGTAAACCGATCACAACGATGTCTGGATTATCAACTGAAACAGCAGTTCTGTTAAAAAAAATTAAAATACTGTATTTAGCCATTGAGAAACTCATTTCTGATGATATGAACATGGCAACCTATAAGCAGAAATACATTTACTGTGGCTGAAGCAGGAGTCTTGAGGAGTCTTGGATAAACAGGGACAGGACACATCTACAGCCTTTTATCACATCCAAATCCCAAATGAAATCCTTTAGTAGAAATTAAATCATCTGGAACCCCTTCTTGAAGCTGACTTTGCTATGATTTATTGATTAGGGGTAAAATTGTAAATTACTAACACCTAAAAATCTAATATGTCACCTCAACTATACTGACAAATGCAGTTTGGAGTAAAGAAATAGTATGTACTTCTGAATGTATCTTAAATAAGTGCAAAAAGCACATTAAAGTGACAGCAGCCAAAATTTTTGATCTTACTGGTGGAGATTTATAATCAATTAGCCAGAGTTAATCTTCTGCGATTGATTCTTGGCATCACAGCAGATGCAGTGCTTTTCTACTACTGTCAATGAATTTGACGTGAACTCGTTCGGTTGTTTCAACTTCTTTATGTTACAGCTGATGGTGATAAATAGAGAAGAAGTCGTCAAAACTAACGTGAAAAAAGACTGAAAGGAACAAAAACATAACCAGTAACATTTGGTGGATGAGAGGAGTTTTCAAGAATGTTCTTCAGTCTGACACGTCCTCATTGTTTTTTCGTGTCGGAAAGTGTTGGGCATGTTTTGTTTTGTGCACAAGAAGTGGAAACAGTTGGTCGGTCAGAGTTTGATTTTAGCTAATTTAAAAAAAAAAAAAAAAAAAAACTTTGATAATTATTAAGTTGCTTGTTGATCCAGTTTTGAAAAATATAAATCATCTCAAGTAACATTTTGCAACTTTTTAAAATTCAAATTTCCATCAGTGCAAAGTGAGACTAAAAACATTTTAAAATTTAAAGCATCTATAAACTACTTTTATTTTTAGCAATGTTTACAAAAATATCCATTCTTCCATGGATGGATGGACGTTTACAGAAACACCCAGCACTTATTATTATCATTACTGAACAGACAGCACTGACTAAACTTGAGGAAAATGTTTTCTGAAAGTAATAAAGTAGAGGAGAGACAAAAGTTTAAACATTTGTTTGACACTTTGTTGCTTGGTTCTTTTTCTTGTTTTTTTCCCCCTCACTAATCCAAATCTGTATCCAAGACAAAACAAGTGTCTCACGTACAAAACAGACATTTTTTTTGTGTTTATCTCTGCATGACTAGACTCCATTAAATGTAATTAAGAAATGGTACTTTTACTATAATTAGGGCCAAACGAGTGTAAAATGTCAGACAAACTTCACATTTTTTTGCCACTTGACATTATTAATGATACATTCACATTCCATATCCATGAGCTGCAGCGTCGTCTGTCAGAGCTGTGGGAAACGTTCAAACGTGGAGAGAGAGAAAGAGGCTGGAAGTCACATCAGACACTTTGAAATCACACAACAAGATTTCAGTATGAGATTTGGATGGCGATACTTACTATAAGGAACACACTCATACTGGACCTCTAAGTACTTGTAGGTGCCAGGGCATGGATCAGGAAAGACATCAGAGCCAGTGACAACCACACACTGCGTACGGTTGTTGCACCTAGGGAACAAAAAGATTGACCAGAAATTTCGTCATGACTCCCCACAGCAAGAGCACTTGGCAGAGACAACATTAACGACACAAAGGAGGGGAACGTTCCTTGATACAGCCACACTGACACTGATGAAATCCCAGGCAGGACTGTCACTTTACGCACTCTAGTTTTAAACCTTGGCAAACGGGGAGAGGAAATGAAAGCATTAAAGGCGAGTAAATGAAGGTGATGGGATGAATGACAGAGCCGGAGCAGCTAAAGGCATGTTAGGAATTACTGTCTTCGGGCCGCTATTGAAAGAGAGGACATTCATTAAAAGACACACAACAGGTGGTTGTGACATGCGGTGGACTGGAATGGGTGGCCTCGAATATATTAGAACAGTTCCTCTGCATGTACGCCCCAAACAAGACGTGAACGTGTCAACTCCATGAAAGGTTATTTGCCTACCAGCACATGTTAGTCCCTCAGTGGATTAACAATCTGACGTGTGAAAAGCAGAGATAGCTTGTCTGTGTGTGTATTTGGCTTGGCACGTGTTAGTGGGTGCTAAAAAGGGTCTAGTAAAGAAGCAGCGGGGACAAAAAAAAAAAATCAAAACAATTAAAATAAAAAGAACAGAAGTTTGCTGTAAATACTGTATAGGGTGAAATTGGCTCCACTTCAATCAAGCTTGTTTCAGGCAGAGGGATTGAGAATGATGTCAGCAAGAGAGGCAAAGGAGAAGACGAAAGAAAAGAAAAACTGGCACCAAAAAAAAGAAATGTTCAACTGTGTGCAAGCTTGAGATAAATACTAGAAGGTCAAAAGCAGATATGCAAGTTGGACATCCATTTTTAACACTCGACAACTGGAGATTCAAGGCTGCAAAAAGCTGAACAACAACAACAAAAAAGATGGGACTGAAGCAAGATGCTAGAGTAATAATAATTTTTAAAAATGCTGTAAATACATAACCATTATAAAAACTTTGCTTTGTAGTCCGCCCAGCAACACACTCCTTTGAAACAAATGGATTATCAATCATAGCATGCTGATGAAAAATATTCAAAGTCTAAAATGGACGTAAAGAAAGAGCAGCAGCTTCATCAGCTACGGTTCAAACTTCAGTCACAAAACGATGCCGGCTTCACTTAGTAGATTTACTTTTGTGGCTCCAGCACTGCAAAGACTCGCCGCAAGGAAAATGGGTCACTGCATCAAAATGTGACCTGACTGACAGCAGGCGAGACCAACGACAACACCTCAAATGCACCCAGAGACACTCTAGTGGTGGAGAGGAATATTACTTTATTGGGATGATCTGAAATATTAGTCATTTAATCTTTATCTATTCATTATCTGCTTGTTTGACTTGACTTGATTGCATATGATCAGTCTAATTCTGTAGTAAGTTTTACCAATGGGAAAAAAAAACGGTTTGGTTTTTAGAAGTAACAAAAATGAAGTGTTCGTTAAAAACATCCGTAGTACACTTCATCAATGATGCATTTTTCTGATTAAACAAGGTTTTTTTTCTTTCCTGTTTCTATCCATCCATTCATTTTTCATTTCCTGAGCGGATCCCTTTGTTCAGCAGTCATTGTGTGAGAGACAGAGTACGCCCCAGAAAAGACAGTCCGCTACAGGGCCACATAGAGAAAAAACAACCATTCACACTCGCTCACACTTAGGGACATTTTAGAGCAGTGGTTCTCAAGCTGAGATCTCTGGACCCTCGGGGATCCACAAGCCGGCGCTTGGGGGGTCCGCAAAAACAAACAAACAAAAAATATATATATATTTTTTAATATATATATATTTTTTTAAATA
>JARVGV010001740.1:15398282-15419966 GCA_031762435.1 Hypsolebias longignatus | reverse complement strand
CAAAACAAACACACAAATAAAAAATATATAGGGGCCCCCATGTTGACTCAAGCCCAGGGGCCCCCATCCTCCTAAATCCGGCCCTGTTCCTCACTCACTCTCATGCAAGACGGATGGTTTTTCCTCCTCCTGTTCTCCTGTCCTCCTCCTCCTTTTTTTTTTTTTTTTTTGCACTCTGTCTTGTGTATCGGAGCTACTATTACACATCTTCCAAAACGAAAACTACTGTCATGGATCTGGTGAGTTGAACTGTCAATGCAGTCAATAAAATCTTTTCAACAAAGCGACAGTGTCCTGGAGAGTCCTCATGCCCCACTGAGACCCACACAGCAGGATACGTCATGGATGTTATCGACTATTAAACAAGTTGGTGGCAGCAATTTCGACCATGGCAAAGCTGCCGACCCTGTGTTAAGATTTGGTTCATGCTTCGAGTACTCAAAATCAGCTGATTCATGAGCTAAACCATAAGATGGAAGCGATTTGTGAGAATCACAGGCCACCTGCAACTTCTGGGAGTCACCGGCATGTTGGGGATGACCTTGGAGGGAGGTGATAAGCACAGACCAGTGGAATGCCCACAAATCTGGTGATTTTGGAATCCAAGGTACCAGCAGGGCTCAAGGCTGTCAAGAAAAAAAACAGTCTTCCTGAAAAAAATCAACGTGTGGCTTATCTGAATCTGAATCCCCCAGTTGGCCTTGAAGCAAGCCGACATCAAATTTCTCCTGGGATATGTGTACACTAAGAAAAAGCTATGTCTATCACCCCCCACCTCCACACACACACACACACACACACACACAGTCATTGTGTCACATGAGTTTTCTTTTAGGCATGAAAAGAATCAACAGCTACTTTTTTTTTAGGGGAAAACAAACTGTTTTCAATACACAGCAACAAAGTAAGAACTATGATATTTATTTTTTTATATGAGTAGCCAACACATAGAACCTATACTGGTAATCTGTGTGTTTTTATTTAGTGACAATGGAAATGTCCCGTTTGTTCACGTCGAGGAGCAGCACTTTAAACTTGTACAGGAACCAGTCTACAGGGTTCTTGTTCCAGCTTCAACTTTCAGGTTCATGTCAGACGTCTATTCATCTGTGGCCCTTCCACCGCTCTTCTTTTCAGTTGTAGCAGTCTCGACCATCGACATGACAAAAGACAGACGAAGCATCTCCACTTCCTCCTGTTGTTAAAATAGAAGTCAAAATGTCAGGATTTGGCCACTGCTACGTTGAGTTTTTGGAGCCGGCGGTTACTCTCTAAGAATGTGGGGCTGTTCTCTCAGCACAAAAGCACCTGTGCACCTGCTAATACGCGGTGACATCATCAATCAGTGTCACACAACAACACTTTTTAAAGCCTCGAATAACTAACTGAAACTAAATGTATTGTAAAAATGTTAAATTAAATGAAGCAGCAAGGCAAGAATGATGTAAATCAACCAAAATTACCAGTATTTTTTTTTTTCTGAGGTCCATGCTTACCGGTAGTTTATGGAGAGACAAATGTCTCTTGTTTACATGGAACTGCAGGACTTGGAAAATTACTGCAACCAGCATTGTGGGGGTCAGGCGGCCCCAGCTTCTGGTCCTCTCTCTTAAGTATATTTTGATTCAGGGGGCCAAAGTTAATGAAAGCCAAGGGCTCAGGGGCCAGACATCCACCAGTTATTGTCATTAAGTTTGTTTTATGCTTTAAAATCTAGTTTTATTTAAAAATGAACCCAATGGTGGGCCAAACTGAGTACACCTGTGGGCCTGGTTTGGACTCTGGGATGCCAGTTGAATGAATAGCCCTGGTCTTAGACATGGGTGTCCAATCCTGGATCTCAAGGGCCACTAACCTGCACATTTTACTTGTTTCCTTGTTCAACACACCTGATTGAATGATTTAATTACATCTCCATGTTTTACAGAAGCCTGTTAATCACCATTGATTGAGATCAGGTGTGCTGGAGCAGAGAAACGTCTAAGACACGGGTGTTCAATCGTCCTCAATGGCCACTATCCTGTATGTTTTAGATGTTTCTCTGCTCCAACACCTGATTTGAATCAAGCATGATTAACAGGCTTCTGCAGAGCATGTAGGTCATTTACCCATTAATTCAGGTGTGTTGGAGCAGGGAAACCATAAAGCAAAGATTGTGGTCCTTGAGGACCAGGACACCTTTGGTCTAGCTGCAGTGTTGATGTCTTGCTGTCCTCCTCAGTTCAGAGTCATGTTGTGTACAGGCTAAATCCTCTGATCTAATCTATTCTAAAGACAGTTCATCAGTATTTTAATTTGCTCCTCTGTCTCTGGGTTCAGGGCGGTTCTTAAATTAAACAGATTCCCAGCTGATAAGCATCTTTAAATCATTTCCTCCTCCGAACATCATACATGCTGCATTGGCGTTCATCAGTCTCTGTACTTGACACGGGCACTTTCTTTTTGGGTGCTTCTCCGTCAGGTTTAGTCCACTTTCCAGCCCACAATGCTCAAGTCTTGGCCTCATTAGTTTTACATGATCTGTGCTCTCTTCTCCAGTAGCATCGCTACTTGAAACCATCTTCCACCACTTGACCAAATCCTACTTAGGAGAAATCACAGCCAGGTGCTGCTTATGAAGTGCACGTGATTATCTCGTTATGAACGAGCTTGAGCGCTTCAGTAAAGCAGGAATTCTTTCAGTCTGCTGCTCTGTGTCATTCAGGTGTGCAGTGGAGGAAAGACGTCACCAGAGAAGAAGCTGCTGCCTGTCAGCGTGAACGGGAGGAACAATGTAACGTCCATCATTTTACAGTTGGAACAATTATTCTGGAAACATTTGCGACAGCTGTCAATCTTCCCATGAGCAGACATCAGCAATGACCCTAAAGGTTTAAACATCAACCTGTCAGAGGAACTGATAAAAGCACGAGATGTCCAGGCCTCAGTGAGCACATTCAATGTTCAAGTTCATGACAGAACAACTGGAAGAAAACCAGTGCCTTTTCTTTTGCTGTTGCATCAAAGTGAACCATAGAACTTGTGTAGCAACATCTTTTAGGTATTTACCCATAATCACCTCATGTCAACAGACAAGCACGGTGGTGGAGGCCTGATGATTTGGGCTTGTGTTGCCACCACAGGACCTGGGCACCTTAAAGTCATTGAGTGGACCATGAACTTTCTGAAGACCTAGGGATTCTCCTGAAGATAAATCACTTTCAAAACTAGACACACAAATGTACAACATTTGTATGTCTACAATAAGATCCACAAGCGTACTGCACGTTTTACAAATACACAGTTTTTCTAATGTACACGTTTCAGTTTGCACAAGTAGGAATATTCTGCGCATACTATTTGTCAAAGTGCACAAATCACCAGCTGTGGACGAATCAGGCAACGAGCGCACGGATCAGCTTGTCTGTCAACGTCACTGATGAAGACTTTCTTACAGATGCGGAAAGGTAATGCTGCGTTCAAGGCTGGAGAAAAGCTGGGACATCTGAGCTTTACCAGATTTACTGAGTTATTAGGAAAAGACATTTGTAACCTGGCACAGGAACTCATAACCCCTAAATTAAAACACATATAATTAAATTAATGTTACTGGGTTCCAAAAATGTTAATTAAGGGAAGTGTACGATTAAAATGAAGAACCTAAAATGAGCAGGTTATTCTTCGTCTGGGGCAGCATGGTGGCTAAGTTGGTAGAGCTGTAGCCTCAGTGAGAAGGTCACTGGTTCAAATCCCGGCCGAGGACCTTTCTGAATGGAGTTTGCATGTTCGCTCCGTGCATGCGTGGGTTTTATCTGGTTTCCTCCGGTTGATTGGTAACTTTAAATTGTCTCTAGGTGTGAGTGAGAGAGCAAATGGTTGTTTGTCTCGTTTGTCCCTATGTGTCCCTGTGATGGACTAAGACATGTCCAGGGTGTCCTCCGCCTCTCGCACAGTGACTGCTGAAAATGGGCACCAGTGACCCGAAAAGGAAGAAGCGGGTAAAGATGATGGATGGATGGATGGATGGATGGATGAACAGATGGATGGATGGATGGATGGATGGATGGATTCTTCATCTGGAGATTTTTTTCAAAGGAAAAAAAAAACAATGTACATGTACTGGAAAAATATATTTCCTAGTAGTTTTTTCCACAATAAGAATAACGTAAGCACTTTTGAATTTTTTTCACCTGTACAGTCCACAGATTTAACATTTTCTTGTGGAAAAATAACCCGTAAAAATGTATTTTCTAGTATTTAAAAAAAAAATTCTGGCACCAGAGGAAGAAAATATCGCAAAATCGATTACCGTATGTGCCTATGTGATTTAATATAGGAGTTATGAGTTACTGTGCTAAGTTACAAATGTGTCTTTTCCCAATAACGCAGTAAATCTGTTGAGGCTCAGATGTCCCAGCTTTTCCCCAGCCTTGAACGCAGCATTCCCTTGAATCTGGAGCGGTAAGTTACCGCTAGTCTCAAAAGTGACTGATAGGAAAGCTGCAAATTTAACAATTTGTATGCACAGAATATTTGTACTTGTGCTAATTGAAATGCATGTATTTGAATGTTGTAGTACATGTTTGTCAAACTTGTGCTTGTGGATCTTACTGTAGGCATAAAAATATTGTGGTAGGCTTGCGTAACTACTTCTGGGACCGATTCATCTTCATAGCATTGAGAGTCAAATGTGAGGCTGACTGTCTGAAAGATGAAAGTTGGACCAAATATGTGAAATCATAGAAATGACACAATATAGTTTATCCACGTTGCTTCTGAATTTTCTCTTAATTCTGTTTCATTTATTTCCCAGTGCGTGCTGCTGTTGTTCGGCATATTGTTTTTACACTATTAGGTGTTTAGCATATTCTTAGTTCATATCTTAGATCTTATTACCATTTTTCTTTACAATTTATACCTTTGTTGGATGCAACTGGGACCCTGTGTACACAATTTCGTTCCACCACATGAACAACATGAGACGTGAATGACAATAAAGAACCTTGACCTTTAAAGTCAATTAGTGTGTGATATTATTCATAGACCCAAAATCTGGGAGTGTCTTATACCGATACAAAAACAATAAAAAATAAAAGAAGCTCTACTTTTTAGCAAGACTTTGATGCATAATCAGAATTATATACCTAAAAAAAATAAAAGCTCTTTGACGTCACAGAAATCCAGCCCTGTTTTATAAAAGCAGAGCATCACTGCTTCTGTATTACTGTGGAAATGAAGGCAGGGCTATGAATAAAAAAACTGTTTAGAAAAGCTATAAATGACTTAGTGGAGCCGCATCAAATGTTTTCTATTAGATTTTCATCCTCCATACAATTACAGCCGAACTCGAGCCGCATGCTTCTGTTCCACCTGAGGACACTATTAGCTTCAAAATGAAAAGGATCACATCCTCCTTCCCACACGTGTCATTATGTGCGTCTGTGTTCTTATACCAGGTGGTTATAGTGAGAGACCGATGTTCTTTAAAAAAAAACTGAGTTTTTTTTACTGTTGCAATATGCAGGAACTCTCCTACAAGTCCCATCTCAACTTTCTAAGTGATACAGTTAGCTGTTCAATCAACAACTATCCGACTGGTTCGGCATGTTCCCTCTTAGAACCACCGGCGCTGCCAGCAGGTGCACACGGACGCTTCACATGGAGAAGCAAAGGTGAGTCACCCCGTGTTGTCCTGACTGTCCCCATCATATGAAGAGCACTGGAGGCAAAACACGCGGTCTCCTCTGAGTGAATGAGACGCGTGGCCGCATGCTAATGACTCATATACACGCTGACAGACACACTCATTCACTGGAGTGAGTCTGAGGTGGAGGTGACGCTGCACCTGATAACTGCTCCACAGAAAAAGAACAGACTGATCAGAATTGAAGTATTTCTTATAGTTTCTAATCATTTAGCTGCACAAATGGTGCCTGCAGACATTATGAGGTAAAACGTTGCACCTCTATTACTATCCAATTATTCCTCTGTTTCCTTCATCTGCAGCTTTGGAAACAATGCTAAAAATACGCACTGCACCAGTACATAAAATACGTTGATTGAGGATAGTGTGCTTTGACCTTTGGTAGCAGTGATTTGTTCAATTTAGAAGAAATTCTCAAACAAATTTGACTTCGATGGAACTTTGGTAGATTGAGTTGGAAAAGGCCGTCTGGAGGTTGTAGCTCAAACTTCACCGAATCATGAATAATTAAACAGGCCACAGAAAGTTGGACTTTACACAACTGAACTGACATTTTAATATCTTTAACTGCGTTTACACAACGGCAGGTTAAGTTTTATGATTAAAGCTGGTGAACGACGACGCAACTTGAGTTTTTACAGGTTTTGAAAAAAAAAAACGTACGCACTACGACCGGTTTCATCAGATTTTTGTAGAACAAATGAAAAGCGGGATCACACCCTTTACTGTGCCTGATGACAGAGCACAGGCTACATGACTTGTCAGCTGACTGGGAGCATCGATCTCTCGAGAAGGCGACAGTTTTAACAGGGACGACAGTCGTCTCACTGCTCCTGCTGTCTGCCAACTGTCTGCTCTCCAGGCGCTGTTTGGTCAGTTCACACTGACTAACTGCATCCAGGTTAGCTCCAGAAATGGTGACATCCAGCCCTGCTGACTGGAGACTGCAGAAGTGCACGCTTTGGTATTTCTTGGATTTTTACTTTTTTATTTTGTAGCAAGTTGAATCAGTTCTTCTCATCTTGAATATTTCATTGTATTGCTGACATTGTGTTAACCTGCATATGACAAATAACATGACATAAACATGACTTAGCCCAACTGGGAATTGTGGGAAAAATCTGGCAAAAAATATACCCAGGCATCAGCTCTGATCATAAATTTAACAACAAAAAAATGTCTCAAATTAAAGTCTGCACTGTCTACACTTGGGCGGCACGGTGGCTCAGTTGGTAAAGCTGTTGCCTCTCAGTAAGAAGGTCTGGTTTGTGAAACCCCAGCCAATGGGCCTCGCTGGGTGGAGTTTGTATGTTCCCAATGTGCATGAGTGGGTTTTCTCCAGGTACTCCAGTTTCCTCCCACAGACCAAAAACATGCATGTTAGACTGATTGATAACTCTAAATTATCCCTAGGTGTGAGTGAGAGAGTGAATGGTTAATTGTCTCATTTATGTGTCCCTGTGATGGACTGGAGACCTGTCCAGGGTGTCCCCCACCTCTCACACTGATGGCTGGATATGGACACCAGTGACCCCTGCAACCCAAAAAGGAAGAAGACAGTAAAGATAACGGATGGAGGTACTGTTTGTACTGCATGTCTCAGCGACGAGGAGGCGATTGTGTAATCACATGTGCCTGCATGTGTCTGTTAGCAAAATATTTCATGAACCAGTGAATGGATTGCACAAACATGGCTGCAACCCTGTCAGTCTGACAGACTGTGTGCTAACGTTAATAGTTGAGAGTCATCGTCAGACGCTTGTATCCCGAACTGCAAAATCTCTGTTTACAGTTTTATTAACTGTTAACGTCAACCTTGTCCTTGTGTCAGCAAAATATCTCACAAGCCAGAGGACAGATTCACGCGAGACTTTCAAAAAGTTATTAATAAATGTGTCTGTACAACTGAATACTGTTTGGAGTCAACCTAACTTCAACTGGTCGTCACAGCTGATCAACAGAAAAAGAAACATGTTCAGTCGATCTGATTCAAATCAAAGCTCAAATGGGACGTGGTAGTAGCTGAGAGTCTTCCCCACCACACACTGTGTTATCTTTGATTTAAAACTTGAGTGAAAGGGCATGTGAAAGGAATGCTATTTCATTTATTTGTGCAGTTTTTTTTTTTTTTACATCATTTGATTATTTTTCTGATTTTTGATGGTTTTTCATCTCTGACCTCGTTTTTTTGTTTCTAATTTGCTTTCTGGAAAAATGTTGTCACGTGAAGCAGAGTCTGGGATCACTAGGCTGCTTCGAGAAGCTGTCAGCACTATCCCTGGAAGGGCGAGGCCTACAGTCCACAAACACGCACACACACACACGTACACACACAAACACACGCTCTCCTATCCATGTGTTGGATGTTTTTTTCTCTCGTTCAAGACAAATACTTGTCTTGGCTCCCAACACTCGTCTGAAAGCTGCTTTTGCTGCTTCTCATCAAACTCTCAGCTACTGTCCCAACGTTTGGCTCTTCTCTTCTGCAGGCCCGCTCGTGCAAGTTTCCACTCTGCAGATGTCACAGGTGCTCTCAATTTCACCCCAAATTAGGTGGTCGCTCGCAGCGAGGTCCCCGCCGGGAGCGAGATGAAGGCCGCTTTGTTTGGGGGGCGCTGCGTTCCCAAACAGCTGGTTCCAGCTGAAAGAACTGGAACCCAAGCAGGAGCCCCGGCTGACTTTTAATCGCGCTCGCCCAGCCGCTGGCTCCGGGAGCAGCAGGCCTGTAATTAGACGACAATGAGCCCCTCTCTGGTGCACATATTGATGACCACAGAATTATTGATCAAAGACGTTGGAACAGGAAGAGTGGGGTGGGGGGGAGAGCAGCAGGTCTGGCATGGATGTGAACAACAGGCGACGTACGTCCTGAAGCATGAAGCTAACTGTGCCTGCAGTGAATAATTATATCTTGCAGAGGGACTGCCACCCAGGAGGAGCCATGAGCTGGATGCTCAAGTGGTCATTACTTTAATAAAGTAGAGGTACTGCTGTATGACATAACCACTTCCATACTGCTACCAGCAGAGGTTAGAAGATATAAAGACAATGATGGGATCAAGCTTGATGGGTGAACTTTAGAGTCTGAGAGGTTTCACTCTTATTATCGTCCACCACTGTTAACCATGTAATTGCCTCTGTGTCTCCATGTGCTCATGGGTTTGTTTTTCTGTCTGTTGGCAAAATATCTCACAAAAGACTACACAGATTTTCATGAAACTCTTAGAAAATCCAATTCAATTCAAAATTACTTTATTAATCCCAAAGAGAAATCAAGTGTTGTCGTAGCTCCTCATCCTGGTTTCATTCTAGAGTTGTTATAGATGCTGATTGCTGTGAACAGGAAGGATCTCCTGCAGCAAATCTGAAGAATCTGCCCACAGACACTGATCCGTCCACCCAGATCCAGCTTGCTGTCAGATCCGGCGGGACTCTCGGTCCACCTGGCAGAATTCCTCCCCGAGCGATGGTCACGTCTCCCAGCAGTCTGCCGAGCCCCTCGTCGCCACGGACATACCGCAGAAGGTGCCGGGGGGATGATCCCAGTCCTACTGTTGTCACAAGTTGCTCGCCAGTTCCAGGATCTCGGCGTCCAGATGCTCGAGCACCGCCGCCAGGTTGATGGGAATTCATCCACGGCGCCTCGTTTTCAACTTATGTGTGATTTGAGGCCGTAGTTGAGCTATTATTGAGCTTTTGAGATGTTAATCAGCTGCTCCTGGTTGTTAAAAAAACAACACATTGTTGCCGTGGTTACGCATCATAACAAATGCCCAAAAGTGAAAAGGTTTCAGTAAAAACCCTTCCAGCTGCACAGCATCTGACACCAGAGGAAATAATCACCCGCTTCGAACGTTATCAATCATTAAATGGCCATTATTAGTTATTATCAGCCCCATAAGTAGCGGTCAGAATTCCCCTCCTCTACCTCCTACTACGTTTAAAGTGACGTTGTTAGCTTAGCGCTCATTATAGCTTTGCATGGTTAGGTTTAGAGTAAAGGGCCTCGTGTTAGGTTTTGGGTCTTGGTTAGGTTTAGGCACAAGGGTAAGGGGGTTAAGTTTAGGTTTGGTTGTCTGGGTAGGTGTAAGGTTACATTTAAGAAACGGGTTACATAAGCCGAAAAAAAAACCCCAGACACTTCCTGGTTTGCACACGTCACACGCTGCCTGTTATCAGCAAAAATAACGATAATAAGTACCTTTACACCTCTTAGGAGGTACAGGAGGGACAGTCTGACCGCTACATATGGGGATGATAACAACTAATAATGTCCATTTAATGGAGTGATAACATCCGAAGCCGCTTCCAAGATTTTGTATCATAAAACAGAAAAGTAGAAGAAATTTATTGATAGCAAACCAAAACTTAGGATAGATCTTTTAGTTCTAAGTAAATAAATTAAATTAAGCTATAATAAGCTGCATAAAGCCAAACTCTTCATTTATACATATACTCATTTGGGACAAACGATGGAAATTAGTCATTAGCTAGATCTGTTGTAATACATATTTTCTCTTGAGATGGACACTCTTGTGCTTGGCTGCTGAAAAATAAATATAAAAGGTTGCATAGCTATGTAAACATACTAACTTCATGGATTTTTTTTAAATATGATGCTTCAAAAAATACTAATCAAGTTTCCACATATCACAAGCAACACAAAAGACTGTCTAAAACTGGTCTAAACCAACTACAGTAGTCCCTCGTTTATCGCGGGGGATCCGTACCCTAAAGAACGGCAATAAGTAAAAAACAGTGAAGTAGGAATAGTTGTACAAGTAGTAAGTAGTAGTTTATTTTAGAAATTATATACATTTAACAGCGTTTTAAACCCTTCCCACACGTGTACAATTTTCTAAACAATGTTTCTAAACTCAAAATGCTCTTACAGAGCACAGAATGTCATGATCTCAGCTCTCTGCCTCTCCTGCTCTTTGCCACCTGCAAGTGTTCTTGGCCACGCCCACTTCTCTGCTCTGCATGGTGAACAGCTGATCAGCTGCAGCAGGAAGTTTATCCTGCAGTGTGGGCTGCACAAAAGTGCAGGAGGTGCTAAATAATTTAAAATAATTTATTTTAAATAAAAATTCCATGCTGATCGTGCAGCTTACCCATCAGTCAGCCAGTTGTGTGTCATGTCCAATCTTATTTCGAAAAACCAAGATAGAGCAAGTCCATGATAAACGAACCACAAAGTAGCGAGGGACTACTGTACTGGTACTTACCCAGTGATTTAACCCTGAACAAACTAAGAAAATATTTGATACAATAAGAAACATAAAATTGTTATTTTTTTTATAAATGTTTCATTTGTTTCCATTGTTGTTAAACGTTTTCATCTGTTCAATTACTGTACATAATTTAAACAAAATTTATGACCATTTTAATAGAAAAATAGTTTCTGAATCAGAAAATCTTTTCTGAATCGAATCGTGGCACCAAAAATCGGAATCAAATCGCTAGACAATGAGAAATTTGCACCCCCTAATAAAAACACTAATAACTAGGGGTGCACTGATTGCAGTTTTCTGGCCAATCACCGATTTCTAGAAAGTCTGACCTGCCGAATCTGATTTTGGCCGATACAGATTTTTTTTATTTTTATAAGCGACACTGTCAGGTGTTATAAGGTCACAATGCACCTTCAATTTTCAAATCTTATTTTATTGAAAAACATACCCTTGAACAATATCCTTGAAACAATACAAACTTGTTTTAACTGGACAAGAATAGTGATCTGAAATATAAATGAGGTTCAGACAATTGTTGTTAAAACTACAAAAAACAAAACTGTAAAATCAGTTTCTCATGGAAGCATCGGCTGATTTCCGATCTCCCAAAATTAAGGAAATCGGAGCTGATAAATCGGCCGGCTGATTTATCTGTGCACCCCTACTAATAACTTCAGAAAATATAGGTGTGAACTCATCCTGATAAAGAATTATACATTTTAAGACAAAAATAGATTTGCAGACAGTGATATTTTTTGTATTCCTGAAATCTTCAAGTGTGCAAAGTAAAAGGAAGTTTTCTTCCTGACTTTTCCAGTATTTTAGGGGAAGTTTAGGTCTAACTATGGGAAACCAGGCTGAGAGTATAATTTAATTCATAAAACCACTGCAACATGAGGTCTCGCTACAGTGGTCCCGTAAAACTGCTGCTCACACCTTTGCCATTACAGGACTGTGTGGAGTAATCGTCGGTGCTAATGAGTCCTAAGAGAGGACTGCCAATACTATTAAGAACCCACCACTGTGTTCAGCAGTCAATAGCAGATATCCACTGCTTTTCTCTGCAGGTTAACCCATCGGGATGCCATGTGAACATTTATACGGTATTAATTTTTCAGCCTCTCTGTGCTGGCACACCAACTAGTCTTTTTATGACCGGGCCTGAGATGAAAGTGTTTTCTGAAGGGCATCGTTAATACCTGTAATGATATTCAGCTCAGCGTGTTTACAGAGATGTTGATAACTCAAAATTTAGATGTGTTTACCAGCTCGTAGATTTCTCAGAGTTCACGTTGTTCGGCTTTGATTCACATCGACTGTTTGTCTGCATGATAATTTCAGACGGTAATTGTAAATAACCAGGCCGCTGCTGGTTTTTTTATTTTTTATTTTTTTTTTTTTAGACTTAGATATTAGATGTTGGCAATTTCATCAGTGTTAATTTATAATTATATTATTTACATCAAAAGGAGGAATGTATTAATTAGCATATAATTGTGTTTAATTGCGTCACGAGGGCCCACTAGGAGAATTTAAATTCACCTGGTTAAAAAAGACACTCACATTAGAAGCAGTTTTCTTCTTAGCGTTTGAATCCAAAAAAACTTTAAACCAATTCCTTTTTGTTAGCAGTTCAATTTGGGAAAAATGGCCAGCAGAGAAAATTGTAAACACTATAATGACATATTATTACCAAGTGTTTAGACAATCTTAGGGAACAACTGCCTAATTGCATATCCAGCAGGCCCAGACATGAATTTTCACTTATTTGGAGATGATTTCAGGCCAATATACACTCATTTTTAGGTCTGCTGCAGACGCTTAGAATCCTAAGGGAAATATCTGGCACTTAATCTACCAAGTGCAGCATTATTAGCCAGTCGCTAAATTTGTCTGTCTGCTGTTTGATAACAGGCAGGTGGTGCTGAAGTGGTTTTTATTATTTTTTTAATTTGTCTTTTTTCTTCATAATCATGGGTTGACCCCTTAACAATACATCTTTGTTTTGTCTGCTCTGCTTTTTTATTATTGCAGCTTTAGCAAACCAAGACTTCGTTTAACATTTGTGTGTAGCTGCGCCCTTACATACAAAGAGGTCACATTTTATTTCAATAGGCAAGAAAAAAAAAACGTATAAAATAAAAATAATAAAAAATAACAAAAAGATCAGTTGAATGCTTTAAGACTTTAAATTTGTTCAAGATAACTTTTTTTTTTTTAAGTTTTGCCACAACTCACAATTCATAGGCACATTAAAAAAAAAAAAAACATAATTCACTTTAAGAAGAATCAGGGGAGAACAGTGAGAATGACTGATGACATGTTAGTGGCATTTAAGTGCCTGAGAGAAAGCAGGAAAATAATGAGTCCCAACAGAGTAGTTTTCAACCTATTCATTTGGTGGTTTCAATTCAATTACTGGTAGTTTAAACGTTGGTTTGAAATCTTTAGTGATCACGAACTGTTGTGGTCTGTTCAAATATTACAGTTTATATAAAAGAATAATTATCCCACATGATGGCACTGTCAATTATTTGTTTTTCACTAAAGCTCACAGTAAAAAGTTTTTGTAATTGAGCATTTTTACCTTTTTTATTAGACAAAACTGAGATAGAAATCAGTCACGCACAAACTGATAAACCTAGATGTTTTTCCTGCTTGTCTTGAAGTCAAAAGTCTTTTTCTCAGTATCAGTTTCTAATCATTTATCCACCCACTCCGTCAGCTCCTTTAGAAACTAAGACGCAAGCATCCACCTTCAGCATTTCCACCGGGAAATGGAGACCAGTTGGACTTGATTTTCTTGTTTCTCTGTACGTAATTGCTTTCTTGTGCTGTTCCTGACGTACAGAGACAGACTTGTGGTTATTATTTAAAGCCACCTATCTCTGAAAAAAGCTGTAAGTGGCTTAGAATATTTGTTCTGAAAGACACAACGCTGACAGTGGACTGAATTGTCTTCTTTATTAGAGTTAAACTGAAGATAAAATTTAATTTTTAGTAGGGGTGCACCGATTGCAGTTGTTTGGCCAATCACCGATCACTGATTTCTACAAAGTCTGACCTGCCGATTCCTATTTTGTTTTATAAGCAACACTGTTATGTTGTAAGGTCACAATGCGCCTTCAAATTTCAATCTTATTTTGTTGAAAAACAGACCCTTGAACAATATTCTAGAAACAATACAAACTTGTTTTAACTGGTCACAAGTTAATGCTTTGAAATATAAATTAAGTTTAGACAATTGTTGTTAAAACTAAAAAAAAAAATAGGTAAAATCGGTTTCTCATGCAAGCATTGGCCGATTTCCGATTTCTCAAAATTAAGGAAATCGGGGCTGATAAATCGGCCAGCCAATTTATCGGTGCACCCCTAATTTTTAGTGTCCTTTTTGTAAACTGCATTC
Source organism: Hypsolebias longignatus (assembly GCA_031762435.1). Taxonomy (NCBI): domain Eukaryota; kingdom Metazoa; phylum Chordata; class Actinopteri; order Cyprinodontiformes; family Rivulidae; genus Hypsolebias; species Hypsolebias longignatus. Next base: position 15,405,643 of record JARVGV010001740.1, on the reverse strand, counting down.
TGACATGTGAAAAAAACAACAACTGAATTTTAACAAAGCCATAAACAAGTAGAAAAGTTAACCAGATTAATGAACCAAACAATAACTTGTTTCACTAAAGAGGATGCTTTGTCATTCCACAAGACATTTTGGGCTAAAATTTTTTTTTTTTAAAAAGAACAATAGATGTTTTTACAAAAATGCCCTAAAAGCTTATAGGCGCCCACGCAGACAAACATTTGCACGTTCAATTCTGTGCTTTAGCAGAATTTCACAAGTTTGCTCTACTCGCTCCATTGTTGTGCAAGCACCAAGGCCAAAGGAGTGAAGACAGAGAGAACTGGAACAATGAGAGAGAGCCATGCAGGAAGACGGGACAGCTGTCAGTGTGTGCCGCAGCAACGTTTGCATTTACAACATTATTTCACTAAAACTGATCTAGAAAGCAAACCAACAAACGCTGCAGGATGTTACGGAGTTAGTTTTTGGAATCAAATAAACTCGGACTTCAGTTTTACTGATTATCTGTTTTTCATAAGAACAAATAAATTCAAGGCTGCTGCACCCCCCACAACCTCCCAATAAAAAAAAGATAAAACGAAAATCATAAAAACTCTTCTTTCAGCCTCCAACAAAGCACAAAACAAAGGGTTTGTGTTACCACAATAATCAGCTTGGCAACTCCGAAAAGACATATGTGCTTCTCATATAGAGGGAAAAAAGCCACGTGTTCTGTGCATGTTCTGCATAACACCGTAAGTTAATTGTTGCTCCAGGGACTAATCGTTAATTTCTCCACTGATGCATCGATCGGCCGTTTATGTGACTCGTTTATTATTAATCATTTATTCTATGAAATACGTTAAAATGGTTTGTCCCTGAATTCCAGGGCCCAGTGTGGGATTAACTTATCGCGTTGCCCAATCAAGCGTAATCAATAATCGATAAGCGAGAAAAGCAGAAAACCCAGGCAGAAACCACAGAATGAACAGTGCATTTCCTTGGCTTGTAAGCAAAACAGCTGTGGATTCATTTCCATTCGATCCAGTAATCAATGTCCTAACATCTTGTTTAGAGTCTAGTCTTCACAAACTGACCACAAAGTTTACTTTACCATTCAAACTCTGAAAGTGTGTGCGTTAATAGTCGCGGCAGACTCCAGCGTGTGTGTCTGCACAGTGACAGAAAGAAGGCCAGAGCGTTGTGCGTATAATCCAGCAAATATAAGCAGCACAGACACAACCAACCTCTCAATGCTTCAAAACTACAGAAAAAGGCTTCTGTTGAAGAAAAGCTTTTTCGTGCTGCCAAGTTGTTGTTGTTTTTTTTTTCTTCTTTTGCTGTGGCTTAGCCGAACAGCAGCGTAAAGGATGCACGCTTCTTTTATTTTATTTTCAGCCCCCTGCCTCCGTTTGTTTCCTCCTCCAGTACATCATTCCTTTGGGTGTTTGCACCGTGTCCCTTAGTTACCACAAAAGAGAGCGAGCTGCTCGGAGAGTTAAAAGCCTGCCCGGTCCCACTCGTACGAACAAGACCATCAATAATTCACCCTCATCGGGAAGCATTATCTAACAGCCTTATAAAAATTTAAGAATCGTGGGTGACAACATGGAACTATGACGAAAGAGGACACTCCAGGTATGCTGGTGAAGATTCTCAGTCATCCAGGACATGATAAAATAAAATAAAAAAACGTTCAATACAGAAAAAACTGGACTTTATTTGTAACAGAAGACGTTTCGCTCTTCATACACTCCAGGTAGCAACAATGTTTTAGTGGAGGCAGACAACGAATTGGTCAGACGCATAAAAGACAGATGAGTTAAAAAAAATTAAAAAAAAACAACAAAACACCCTCTCTCGTGTCCACCGCTCCTCTGCGTGTGTATGTGTTAACGCGGCACAAAGGTGGAAGCATTGGCTCGGCTGTATTAACGCCCAGGCTCATTCTCATTGACAGTGAAATCCCTCTAAGCCAAGATCAATTACACCCGGCTCTGCTGTAATTAAAATGTCCCAACAAAGGTCTTAGAAGCGCAGGACAGAAACCCTCCTATTCAAAATAAGCTCAGTCCCATCTACAGCAATAATCTCGAGAAAACGACTCGTGATGAGATTCGAGGTTCCTTTGGTGTGAAGCACAAGGAGAAAGTGTGCATGCATGGCTGTTCAAAGAAAGGCTCATTTTTCCCATAATGGGGTCAAAAATTGTTTCAGGATGTGTAAAGCTCAAGAGGTCACAATAAACATTGTTATGCCGCGATTTTTAATCAACGTGCACAGCAAAACACCCATTCATGTATAATGGAAAGACCTAAGTTTGTTTTTATAGCCGCGACTACTAAGACATCTAATTATTTGTTCTTTTGAGTACATCTGATGCTCAACTATGCTCTGCAGAGAGATGACGGAAAGCTTATGAGTCTCCTAATTAAAACTCAGCAGTGGAGTGATTAGCAATCACAACTCCACTCTTCAAATATCAAGATCTGATTTGCTTGGCTGATCAACAAGCTTCCTTCGCTCGCTGCAGCTCTCCGAGCCTGCAGTCCCTTTTTTTTTTTTCCTCTCTGCACTAAAGAGGCTTTTGAAATGGTGGAAATCAGCACACTCCACAAGGAAGGGTTATAGGCTGAGTTTCCAGTTCTATACTGCGTCTTTTTTGATTCGCCAGAACGCCATTGACGTCGCAACACTTTGCTTTTCGTTTAATGTTGCAAGTGATCACAAAACAGATTACGCAGTGACACTGACAAACGCTTCAGTGTTTTTGCCTGTACAGGATGATTTATCATAGTATTAAGCTCGAGTATAGAACATCAATAAAACTGCTTTTGGTGACGACCAAAATTAAACTTGAAGGCCACTCCCTCGTCGCACCGGCAAGAGACTATTCCAGACACGGAGTGCAACGCAAGATGGCTGCCTTCACTGACACGTTGTGAAAGCGTGCCTATGACATCCAAGGTAATAGATTCTGTTTGCAGCGTGGCTCCCACCACTCCTTATCTTCACCGACAACGCCTGACAATCAAAGCCCAGAGAGCAGTCAAGGACTTTGACAATATCTCCTCACCTTGAAAATAGATTGGCTTCATCGCAAGACATGGAGTGACACCAAGTAGGAATCAAATAGCCATTAGACATGGCAGACAAAAAAAAGAAACACAGATTACAGGTGATCTTGTGACTTTTTTTTCTCCCCAATGCACAAAACAGTTCCCCGACAACTGGCATTTGAAGTATTCCTCAATACATAAAGACACAACAAGGACAAATGCCAGCAATACCGTGGGTGGTGGCATTTAAGCGTCGCATGAGAGCACTAAGTGGGGGAAAAGACTTTATGATCATTTGAAAAGAATACGCAGCAAAACGGAGGTGAGTCAAAGGGCTTCAATGTAGTATTTAATTTAGCCTTTTAATGCTGCAAAGGACTGGTTTCTCAAGAGGCAAATGTGCCAGTCCTGTTCATGTGAAAGCACTTAATTGAAGAATTTGACCCGTCCATCGCACATAGAGGCTCTGCAGATATCTATTTTAAAAATAACAGTAATAACAAAAGAATGCAGGATATACCTGCTTCGTTGTAAGACATTTCAATGTCACGAGAAAAAAAAACAACATTAAACCACATGAGTTGACTGACTTACATATTTATATGATTCATGAAGGCCATGAAGGAGGAACTGCAGCGATGCATGGCCTGAACCTCAATTTCTGGGATAATTATATGGTGCTATTTAGGAATTTCAGAGAAGCACTGAAGACAGATGACCTGTCAGATACACCTAATGCCAACACGGTCCTCAGCCTTTAATCTACACACTTCCTTTGACCTATAATGTGACAGAACCAAATAAAGAACCCTATCTTCGTATCCCCTTGAGAGAGAGCAGTGTCCTCATATGCTAATATCAGCCAACGTTGGACAAGAAGCTCTGAGGGCAGCCTAAACAACTCACAGGTCAGCGCTAATCTTCTGATATATGGACCCTAAGCACCCGGGGCACATCCATCACAGGGCAGCTCCCCAACCGAACACTCCAAAGGGTTAACGCACAACCCAAAGAGACACCCCTGATGATCCATCACTTAAGAACTAGCTTGTTTTCGTACCGTGTCTCGCAACAACACGGAGGAGGTCGCTTTCTTTACTCGAGCGCACACAGAGCCGGTGTGACTGCTGGACCCTGAGCTCAGAGCCTCTGTTGATCATTAAACATCCATTTAAACCAGTGGGGGAAAGTTAACTGTCATTTTAAACACAGAAGGTGGCATTATGGGGGGGGGGGACATTTTCTCCCTCTGAGGTATTTTCTCAGTAAAAAGGAGGATGTATCCATCCGTGGGCTTAAATGCCCTCACACACAATCGTTTGCTCGCCTCATCTGTCTCTTTATTTTTGAGGCAAGCCACATAATAGTTAGGATGGGACTCTGAAGCAAATGAAAAACTCGCCCTCAAGCACATTGTTAAATACTCTGTGCCCTTTCCATTTTTAAACCAAGTCCTGTTGTGATTTTTTTTTTTTTTTTTTTTTTTTTTGCTCTTCTCTTAAAGTGTGGTCAACAAAAGAGCAGCTTTGATGTGACTTCAAAAATGGCTAAAGATTGAATGAATAAATAGCCACTGAATTGACAGAGAAGTGAGGGTATGGTTTGGGGGGCAATTAAAGGAAAATGTCAGGTTTTGTGTCATGGTGGTGCAGCCACTCTAATATGTAGATTATTTTGCACTGAGCTAAAAGAAGTTTATCTTAGTGGGAGCACTGGTGCCAATCTCTCCACTGAAAGCAGTCTCCACAGAGCTCGGTGCATGTACCGCTCCTCCTCAGCAGCTTTTCAATAATTTGAACGACCGAGCTCGGCTCAGCACCACAGCATGGTGTCCACTCCACCTTCACCTTTTTTTTTTTTGTCCTCGACTCAACAAACTTACCACAGTTGCTCCTGCCTCATCCTCCTACACGTGCACAACGCAACCCGTCTGTTGTCGGGGCTTCGTTACGACGACTGAGAAATCACTAACAGAGGGAGAGAATAGACCATACGTAGGAAACATGCCAACGTGCCTTGCATTTAAGGAAGGCCTCTCTTTGAAGATCAATCCAATCTTACGATTACTCATCCCTCCCTGCCTCCCCTTGTGGTCTATTTGTTTGTCAGACTTTTTTGAATTGGAGGAATTGGACAAGACAGCTGTCATCCCTGCCTGCCATGAGTGGGGATGGCAGGTGAGGTTTGGCTTTTTCCCCACTCCGTCTTGCTCTTATGGCGTCAAACGCAAAACTGCCCTCCTGCTCTTTCCCCCCTCTGAGATTTTATGTTGTGGTTGTTTTTTTTTTTGTTTGTTTGTTTTTTTTTGGTCCAAGCAAAGAAAGAAGAAGAAGGCAAGAGAGCAGCCTCCCTTTTCCAGTGGACTGAGGATCAATTGGCTCATGTTATTACCTAGAAGCAGGATGACCATGAAGAGGCCACTGACCCCTACTGCTCTTCCAGTGGCATTTACATTCACAGTCTCTGTGTAATGCTATTTCACACGCTGCACTCTCTTTCGCTATTAACCTATTCTGATCCTGTTTTCAATGTAAGAGCATACACACAAAAAAACCTGCCTTTTGTTAGTTTCTGTTTGAACATAGCGCAAAGTGTTTATTTTCATCTACTTAGCCTGCTGAAAACTGAAACGAAGATTAGACCATGTTTCACGAGTCACAGAGACAAAGAGAAGAAGAATCCATGCAACTAAAGAGTGTCTCTGCATTCTTTCACTGACAAAACAACAGCTGCACGGAACTGGAAATAAATATTATCTTTGCAACAGAAAAAATATATATATAAAAAAAAAACAATCAGGCACCACTCAAAGTCTCACACACAGCATGGATGCTCTGTGTATTTACATCGCCACTCAATCAATGCCGAATTAAACCAATCAAGTTTGCAAGAAGGCACTCACAAACAAATTTAGTTGGGAGCATTTCAGAGGCCGAACGCTGCAGTTAAATCAGCTAAAACGCACAAACAAATTGACGTCTGTGTGTTTCTTTTTATCTGCAATGAACATTGTGGGTTCTCCTTTCCTTGAAGAAAAATGCAACTTTGGTTGACATTTTCCTTGAGGTGGACTGAGGAAAACGCTTTAACCCAGAAAATCTTTTTAACATGACCACGTCTCTGCACGGCGCCCAGAATTTCCACACAATACTGTACATGGCTTTCTGGTGTTCGAACAACGGCCAAGAAACGCTCCCAATCCACACTAAAATCTGCTTCCAACACAAACACTTACGACTCACACGCACACACTCATAACCAACTGCTGCGTCCAGCAGTCCTGTCGGCAGCCTCCTACCCCAGCAGCAGCAACCAGAACAAAACTGGTCGGAGGAGGGGGAGCTGGTAGCTCAAGTTCTCCCTATTGAAATGCAAACACTTTGATATGGAAATTGGCCGTTACAAAAACCTGCAAGAATTCACACGAGCATGCATTGAAACCATTTGCGCAATGTGAGATGAGATGGCACTTCCTCCCAAGACAACTCAGACAAATGGACCAAACCAGCATGTCTTGGGGTGGGTGAGAGATGGGGTGGAGGTAGAGGAAGGAGGAGGGGGTGGGAGCAGACCATTTGTCCCCCAATATATCACCACTCCCTCCCCAATTTAAATTCCTACTTTCTTGCACTTGTTTCAAGAAATGGAAGACTTTTTTTTGTGTGTGTTACCAAGCCCAACATCTCCTTTCAATCGTAATGCCTCCAAATATTGGCAGGGGAGGAGGTGACCTTTACATCATTGGGAATCATTGATGGGAATGTCAGCGTTAAGCACTGAGCATCGCGCCAACCGGACTTTTTGTCTGGTCTTCCAAAATGGCTGGCAAAGAGACAAAAACGACTCCTTCAGGGTCTGAGTATGAGTGGATTTGTTTGGTGGCGAGACAGTTTTTCACACTGCGGCTGACGTACGCTGCAGAATAAAGAGATTTGTTGGTTGTAAAAGAAAAAAGATGAAAAAATAATGGCACTCCAACATCTTCCATATGTCTAAGCTGTTATATAAGCATATGCAAAGGAAAGCCCTCAGATTCCCATGTTGTCAGTATAGCTTATATAATGATGCGCCAGTGTCCTGGTTCGGAACAGACAGTATGTGTTATATGTAAATGTTGTTTAACCTTCACATTTCAGACTGACACAGACTCTCGAGAGCGTTTTTCTTTCTTCTAAGGTCTACGCAGCACTATCTCTTAAAAGCCTCACGTGAGAGTAAAAAATGGTTCCTTCAGCCCGTAAAAACTCTATTTGTGTGTGTGTGTGTGTGTGTGTGTGTGTGTGTGTGTGTGTGTGTGTGTGTGTGTGTGTGTGTGTGTGTGTG
>JARVGV010001740.1:15362285-15376272 GCA_031762435.1 Hypsolebias longignatus | reverse complement strand
GTGTGTGTGTGTGTGTGTGTGTGTGTGTGTGTGTGTGTGTGTGTGTGTGTGTGTGTGTGTGTGTGTGTGTATGAATGTACAGTATATTAAATGCAGCTACTGCCATAACTTCTAACGTCCATCAACTTTCTCCTCTAAATCTCAACAAAATATAGACTTTTGTACTCTTTTTTTCACCCAGATAACAAACCATTGTAATAGTCCAGTCTAGACGTGACAAATGCATGAACCAGTCTTTCTGCATCATTTTTAGACTAGATGTTTCTAATTTTAGTGATATTACGCAGGTGGAAGAAAGCGATTCTGGTAACATTTTTTAATATGGGCGTTAAAAGACATGTCCTGATCAAAAATACTGTGGCACCAAAGTTTGTCACTTTTGAAGTGGAGGTCAAATTTATGTAATCCAGAGAAAGTGAAAGTCTGTTAAATTTATTCCTAAGATGCTCAGGTCCAAAAATCAAAACTGTTGTCTTGTCTGAGTCTAAAAGCAGAAAAGTTATGGTCATCCAGGATTTTTATGTCATTAAGACATGCTTGTAGTCTAAGCAGCTGATTGGATTCATTGGGTTTCATGGACCAGTATAACTGTGTATCATCAGCAATACAATGAAAATTTATCCCATGCTGTTTAATAACTTTATGTAATGGAAGCACTTGCAAAGTAAATAGCATTGGTCCAAGCGCTGAACCCTGAGGAACTCCATGACTAACTTTGGTGCATGATGAAGATTCATTATTTACATTTCAAAACTGGAATCTACCAGATAAATATGATTTAAAGCATTTTAGAGCTGTTCCTGTAATTCCAATATCATATTCAAACCTCTGTAGTAAAATATTGTGATCAACTGCTTCAAATGCTGCACTGAGGTCTAACAGGTTTGAGGTCTGAGGTTTATCTATTTGATAAATAGTTTGATTTGGATTTTAGTTGAGAAGTTATTTAAAGTGACCAGATCAAGTCATTTATTATCACTGCAAGCCAGGAAATGATTTATCAAGTTGCATCAGCTACAATGGCATAACCAGACCCAAAGTGGCCTTCATGTCACCAGGTCTCAGCTCCTTAGTGGGTCAGTGTTGAGGGCTGGGTTCACTCATCTTTCCGGGGTTCTACTGGTGGATCAGACCAGAATACACCACAAGCAGAGAACTAGCAAGTCACTGCCCAAGGTAGCTGAAATTCACTGTGACTTCGGTGGTCGGTGAGGCTCTGATGAGAAGTTGTGCGAGCGATCGGAAACCTTCAGTCGGTTTGCATTTAAGCCAAAAATGTGAGTCTTGCGAGAAAAACAATGCTTCAAATGTGGTAGTTACTTGAAACTGCTGCTTCTTTTCTAACACAATAGTAACTGAGCAAACTTTTATTTACGGTACTCAGGAATAAACAAAGATGGACCTCAGATGACCACATCCGGATGGGAGAAAAGATGAATTGCTCAGAATGGGCAAAACAAACAAACTGCCAAGTGTCATACAAAGAAACTGTGTGAACCATCAGCCCTCAGAAAAGTTTTGAGGATCTCTCAGATGCTTCGTCTCCCATCTGAAGTAAACAGCCTCAAGCTCAAAACACTTACACACTGGTGTTTCTCAAGAAAAAAATATTTTCTGAAAAACAGAACAGAGAAAAATGTTAACACATTTTAATGAATGAAAACTATAATCAGCATTATTCATGTTCACACCTGTTATAATCAAACAAAACAAATTTCTTTAATGATTTTTTTTCTTTCTTAGAAATATAGTTACAACTCAGGGAACCCAGAGAAGTACAAGTAGTGTTGTGTTCAAGAGCACTTAACCCGAGACCAAGACTAGAGTGTACCGAGACCGAGACAAGACCAAGACTTTTAGGGTCCAAGACCAAGTTGAGACCAAGACCTTAAATATTTTTTTTATTATAATTGTTTTAAATAAAAGTTATATACTGCAACTTTAAGTTTTCTTTTGAATGAATATGAGCTTTTAAAATTTTTCAAAGCTACATAAAGAAATCAGACATTCAGTGGCCTAACTTCATGTGATTCAATACAATTACACAACAGTTAAATTAGAAGCAGTTGCATCACATGCCAAACCTGAAAAAACTGAAGTGGCAAAACTCTTTTCACAAGTCCAAACTCAACACCTAGACAACCATGTAGTTACATTAGTTAAAAATATTGTATTCTTTTTTATTTAAATAGGCAAATTTTTACAACTGATGATATGGCAGACATCTTCTCCCACACCAAGACCAATTCTCATTTTATTGGAGTGACCAGTGTTGCCAAATACAGTCGAGGTTTTTCAGACCAAAAATCTGTTAAAAACTGCCTCATCACACAAAAATCCACCCAATCAATATATTGTTACAGTATATTTACAGTTGAACATGAATGCACATCAGTACAAGCCAAGGTAATTTAACAATATGTGGCAAAACACAACAATCCAATAAAAATCTTCCCAGAGTTCCCAGCAAAATCAGAATGAAAGTCGCCCATTTGTCAGTAAACAACCCAATCTGGCTACACTGGGAGTGACACGTGCTAGTGGAATGGGGTGGGCATGACAGCGGTAACAAAACCATGTATTTAGCTAAGAGTCATGTTATTGCTTGGATTTGAATCAGTATGTTTTGTATCCAATAAAACAGTTGACAAATAAACTGGACAAAATTCTGGCAATTGAGTGACAGTTCCACAGTCGTGGTCTTGACTGGTCTTGAAATAAAACCCCAAGTCCTCAATGTCCGAGACCAAGACAAGACCGAGATAAGACCGAGACCAAAGGCACTCGAGTCCGAGACAAGACCGACCATCAGAAAGTGGTCTTGGTACCTGTCTTAAGACCAAGACCAGTCTTGACTACTACAACATTAGGTACAAAACCAGGAAAAGAGGCAAGACTCGGAGATTCAAATAAACCGTGTTTATTTATGTACAGTGTAGATTAAACAACAGATCAGCTGGAGCCCTGAGGAGGAAGGAGAGGGTCAGGTGGCTCTGGTTGGGATGGGAATGAAGATATCCAATGGTTTTTATCTTACAGGTTGGAGGATGGCCGAGGGTTTTCCAAATCGGGCTCCAGAGGAGAAGGCGAACAGGCGAGTGGCTGGAAGGCAAGGCACAAGGAACCAGAAGAGGGACCAAAGGAGAACCAAGGCATGGCAGGATCCCTGGAGGCAGGTAAACTGAAATCACAAGAAATGGTTTGAGTATCTTAGCACGAGATACAAACAGGCCAGAGATAAAGAGTACCATGAATGACTAATCCTCCGGTGATGAGTAACATCTGACTGCAGCCAGAACCTCATCAGGTAGATGACCGTCAGGTGGTGCTGATTGGCGGCCATCTTGGAGAGGGAAGCTGCAGCAGATGGTACTCTCACAATAGGAAACAAAATGTAGACATTAGTCACACTGTAGCTGACTCGGTCCAAAAGCAGTGAATGTGTGAAAAACATCAGACATTTGTCAAATCAAAAGTAACTTTAAAGAAAACAATTCATGGTGAGTCTGGAAGATAAGCCAAGGGTCAGAGGTCAGAGTCAAGGGAGAGCATCTTCATGCTACACAGGTGAAATTCAAACAAGTTTGAATTTAGCAATTTTAATCATACTATAGCCTAAATCCTAATTTAATATTTTGTTTTCTTTTTCACTTTGAAAAATAAATCTGTCCACATGCAGATGTGTGAGTACAGACGGACAGAGAGACAGATTTGAGCACCTTCTTTCTGCTCTTTCCTCCTCCTTCCCAGTCCTTTGCTGACCCCTCATCCCCTCCTCCCCCTGACCTTTCAGTCGAGGTGCTATTGTCTTGTTTCCTGTTAGCCATGCACAGACACGCACGCGCAGAGGCAGGGCACAGGGTGGGCTATGGTTCGGACTGCAGACGGACTCACAGACGGAGCGAGCCCTCAGGCCTGATTACTGGAGGGACTTACACCCGCGGGATTTGTTCCAGGCTTATAAGCGCTCGTTATGAGGCTGAGCAGCCTGGAGCTGGACTCTCAGAGGAAGGACAGTCCAGGAGAGCAGCTCTGGAAGTCCAGCAGAGAAGACAAAGCTTTGGAGTTAGTCTTCTGACAGCTGCTGCCAGGCTGGGAAGTAAGGAGACCAGGAGGTGAGGTGTCACCTTCACACACAAACTGCTTTCCTTCAGAATGTATTTGTAGGTCAGGGGAGTTTTGAGAACACTTTCAAAATATCAATTATTCACCAATGTGTTGTTCTAAATACACATTTTAGTGCATGCAAACCATCATGAGCCAGTAGTTTTCAAAGCTGGGATCTGGACCCAGTCTGTGTTTAATGCTGGTCCTTAGATCCAGAAAACAAATGTAGTTTTTAAAATTTTGTTTGTGCTCTTAAACCAGCAATGGTTCATCTGAGAGGTTAGAGATGATAGTTTTGTGGATCAGAAGTAAAAAAAAAAAAAAAAAAAAATTTTTAAATCCAGAAAGCTCTGACCAAAGCTGACAAAATGCCAACGATCTGATGTAAAACTGTAAATAAAATGTAAAAGGAACCAAGAGCAAAACAAGAAAAGAGGTACAACTGCTACCAGTGGCTCATTGTGGTCACCACTGCACACCTGTGTCGCTCACTCCCTTAAGACAATTAGACAGACAGAAACAGAGGACAAGCCATCGGTGCACAAAAGGCTGAAGAAGTTCCTCAACAATGAGCAGAACAAGCATGCAGTCATCACACATCTGTTTCTGTGTTTGGTGCTTTATGTTAGAGACGCGAGGTAAGAAGAGCCTTCAGTTCTCATTTTCAAATTTAAAGTGTTAGACTCAGGAAGCTAATGTTAAAAACGAGGGGCTTTAACATTACAAAATGTTTGGATGTGGGGACTTGAGCCCAAGCCATAAGTCTTACGGATGTGAGACCAAAGGGCAAAAAGACAAATGTTTCCATGTACAAAGTATAAAAGTAAAGTTTGTGAGAAAAGGAAGAGTTGGAAATACTTTTCTAAAGCTCAGACAGCTCACGAGTTTCTGAGAAAAACTGCGTGTTTCAAATGGGGGTTAAATCTGTAAAAATATCAAACTGTCAGTTCAGTCAAACTTTCTGTGACTCATCAATGTGTTGAATGTTTCTGTTGTTAGAGCGGAGCCACGGCCTCCGAACAGGGCTGAGTTCACTAAAAAGTCAGGTCCTCTGGACGGATTCTTCCATCCAGAGGACCTGACTCCACCTGGTCACCTGGATGATTGAGCATCAGGACAAGACAGAGACTTTACTGCAGCAAACGTTCATCGTGTTTATCTTTCTGAGATTTATTAAAACATGTTCTTGAGATGTTTGGTGAACCGTGCAGACAGAAAACACCCGGCCTTCAGCAGAGAGTGATGTGTTGATTAGTGAAGAGAAAGGCTTCTTGTTGGAAACACTGTAAATTATCTGAGCGACCCCCCCCCCATCTTTTTTCTTCTGGCATGTGAGAGAAAGGAACAGCTGGATGTGAGCTGAGCCTGAACCTGATCCGTTCATATCAGCGGGTCCCAGAGGCCTCTTTCTGTCACCGCTGTGTCCGGCTGAAGGGGGGGGGGGCTCTTGGAACTGTGCAGCTGTCCAAAAATGTGCCCCTAAAACCTCACTCTGGACTGAACCACTCCCCCTCACCCCCCCGAGCAGGACCGGTACTGATTCTTCATGTCTGCAGCATTCAGAGCTAGAAGTTCTTCTCAGCTTTAAACCTGCAGCTGCTGAGCTCCACCACCATCAGAACATGATGACACTGGTTCTGTCAGGAGTTCTGGACCCAACACTACACAGAAGCTCAAGTGGGGATCCTGTGTGCACGTGCAAATGCACATGCAATGTAACACAGTTGTGGTTGAGTGGTTAGAGCAGTTGTCCTCCAATGGGAAAGTTGGGGGTTCGATTCCATCATCAGTCACATGCTGAAGTGTTCCTGGGCAAGACAGTGAACGCCTCATTGCCTCCAATGTGTGTCCCATCAGTGAATGAATGTGATAAAACTCTGATTAGTCTTTGTATAGATCCAGTAGAGTGATGTATGAATGGATCAATGAGGACACAGATTGTGTTGTAAAGAGCTTTGAGTGTCTTGATAAGATAGAAAGGAACTATATAAGTACAGTCCATTTACCATTTAACTGTTTGTTGCACGTGAACAGTGAGACCTGCTGGAGAATTCAGGAAGTTGTGTGAAGTTGTAGTAAACAAGTTGCTGTGTGTGTGTGTGTGTGTTGGTAAGAACAGTTCTGAAGTAGTTTGAATTTGCTCTTTATTTAGGATTATTTAGCATCTGAGATTCAAGTCAAGAAGTACCGTATTTATGAACTTTGATATAAAAAAAGGCCAAAGAAAGGAGCGTTTTGATTGTTCTACAGGTCTAACTGAAAGCTGCATGTTTTATCTATAAACCATCAATAGGTTTTGTTTTGATTAGGGTTTTGTCAGATGTGCTCTGGGCCCCCGCAGATATTATGTAACAGTTTCCACACGCTGTGATCAATGAACACTAACCTAAAGTCTTCAGTTGTTTTCTTTCAAAACTGAAACAGGAAAAGATGAAGAGAAAAACTTCCTAAAACTTATCTAACAAGGTTAAGTCAGGCCATCTGGACGGATTCTTCTTTGGTGAAACTTCTTTCTTCTTTGTTGGTCCAGAGGACCTGACTTAACCTTGTTAGATATTTCTACTTGGATTATTGTGAAACATCAGGATTCCTAAAAGTTATTTATATGTTTAGTTGTTCATTTCAACTTATAATTGTTAGAATTTCTGGTTACATTGGAAAATCGAACACATCAATGCAGGTTTTCTCCAGTTACTCCAGTTTCCTCCCACAGACCAAAAACGTGCATGTTAGGCTGATTGGTAACTCTAAATTGTCTCTAGGTGTGAGTGAGAGAGTGAACGGCTGTTTAAGTGTCTCTGTGATGTCTGTCCAGGACGTCTCCCGCCTTTTTCACAGTGACTAATGAAAAGGGGCATCACTGACCGTTTCAACTCAGAAAGGAAGAAAAAAGTAAAAATAATGGATCGATTGATGGATCATTAAAAAATAATTTGTAAAAGAGGTTTTCTGAACCATGTGTGCTCAGTAGAGATGTAACTTTCTGGGTTATTTGTCAAAAAACTTAGATTAAATTGAATTTGAATTGTCTGATTATTTGGAGAAAAGCTCTTACATACTGAGTTTGTCTGGTTGATCCATTTTCACACTAACATTTTGTGTATTTAAATGCCAACAATTTAGCTATGTAATTTTTACCTTTTTTTTAACAGCTCATTTTTGCGCATAAAGCTATTACTAGGAAGTCTTTTTAGTTACATTTATTAAGGGTAATAATAATATTTAGGGTTTGGACATTACATAAGTGTTAACCTGATCTTACACTTAGCCATTCTGACCCAAAAATACATTAAGGAAACACAGAGGCAGAAGTTGCTATCTTTAAGAATTGTCATAGTTGTCATTTTTATTATATTGTATTGTTGAAACACACCCAGCCTATTTTGTTTCATAAGTAAACACAGTGTCAACTCTTTGGTCAGTAATGATCATTATCTTTGAACAGCTTTGTGCAGAAATACCTTTGTGTCCAGGTGAATGTTTTTCAGAAAACACGTCTTGTTTCTTTGCTGCCACTCGTCTGTTGGACGGACTCTTTTCTGCACAGCGTCGCCTCCGGTGATAATCACAGCATTTCACAGCAGTTCAGCTATGACAGCATGGAAGGAGTCACCCTAAAGACGCTCTTGTTTGACAAGTTTTAGGAACTGTGTGGTCTTGTTGTTTGAGATGAAGCTGGTTCATGAAAACTGCATGTGCACAGTGCAACGTGGCTTGTAACTGGTCTGATAGCTCCATTACAAATGACATATTGACTGATGTAGACCAAAAAAAAAAAGATAAAGGTTGAACGTGTTTATTTGATCTGACCTTATTGCACTTTTTTTTTTACTGCTAACTTTTCAGTAAAACTTTCATGTTTATGTGAACTCATCTCATTCTTGTGATGAATGTTTAGATCTAGTTATGGCAATAAAAGTGTTAACGCAGCTCAATCTATTCCCTGTTAGTCTAATAGCTGTTATTGATGTGAAGTGGGAGGAAGCTTAGGAACAGTGCTGGTTTTTCAAAGCGTTCACCGCAGTCGCAGCCTTCTGGGTCTACGTCAGACATGTTTGACAAGTTTCAGGAGTGAGTTTCATGCCACGGCTTTTGTCCTGGGACTGAGCTGGAACCGAGCAGCAAACACACTGTGTATATGCCAATCACAGCTACCAGCAAACTCTTTTTGTTCTTGGATATTGAGTGATTTATGGCTTTCAGCTGGGATTACTTATCAGTTCCTCTACCTTTCTTTTCATGTGCATGCCATGTGTTGAAATCTGTGGATGTGCTACTGTGGTAGAATCCAAGCACAAGGCTTCATGACAGATACTTTACACATGCCAGACTGTTAGACAATGGAAGACAGTGAGACAACGATAAAATGTTCATATTAAAAGCATTTACCCCTCTCCAGGCGCCAGACTGTCTGACACTAGCTCAAATTGATTCTTAATTAGGTTTGTATGGACCCTGGACCTACTGTTGATGAGCATAGTGAAAAGTGGACAACTGCTGCTTTGACTGCGCAGAAACGTGATAACACGCCCGACCCAACACTTCTCATCGTCCTTACAGACTTCTATAGAACAGCATCGAATAATTTTGCGAAATGAATGAATCTGCGCATCTTGAGAAAGAGTTTAAAAGAATGATCCATCATGCAGATGCGACAGACCAGAGCTACTGACTCAAAGGGATGTCGTTACTCATCGCAAGTCACGACCAGTTGGCATTAACCAGCTGTGTAGCTCAATGTCTTTTTGAGAGGCTTGTTTTTCTGGGGAGCAATAAATCACTCACAGTTGCTGTGGAATGCAAGCTAGTCCTCTGGAACAGTTTGGTCTTGGTAGAGGTGCTTTTCTGTTTCTGACATTCCTCATTATCTCTTTTGGCTTGCGTCTCTTGCACACTGAGACGTGCAAAAAGGCTGGTTAAAAGCTGAGGGCTGCGGGGGAGAGGGGGCTCCAATGATCCTCTGTTTTCTCCCACGACCACCATTTCCAGCAAAGCTCTGCACGCCTCCTTTCGTTCAGGAAGGGAGGGAAGGTTTCCCCTACCTTGGCTTTGCTTGCCCTCCTCTGTGACTGGGGGAAGTGGACTCACTGGAGAGTCGTGCTGCAAAGCTTTATTCAAGCTGAGGGGAGAATCTGCTGTGGATTAAAGTTTGTCCACGTCTGCTCTTAATTCCACTCCATTTGTGCAGCGCACGGGTGCTTCTGATTAATGGCAGTACGTCTGAAGGTTTACTTGACTATCTTAAGTAAGTACGTAACAATAAAAACTTTGTTTGTTGATGAGCTCCTAACATCTGAATCCTCTTATCATATTAGTTGAGTTAAAATAAAAAATATTTATTGAAGGTGTAAGTTACTGCTGCATTAGACCTAAAACTGTACAAAATGCACATATCACTAAGGTTGTTTGTGTTTATTCAGTGTCATTAGTACTATTAAGGCAAATATATACCAACAATGAGCTTTAAAAATAATATGAGTAATTAGAACTTTAACATACTTAAAAATATTTACATATAACCAGGTTACAATTTTAGGAGTTACTATATTGACACTTGATTATTTTGAAATTGTACATGAATGGATTTTTCATGAGAGGTGCACACATACAAATTGGACTCGAGTGACTCCACCAGATCGTGTAACTCCTTCCCAGAACATGTCATCAGCGGAAGGGCAGAGGGCAGATCTCTCATTTGAATGAAAAAGATACTATGAATAGCTGCAAAATCAATGGGACTAAATGGATGCGATGCACGAAATGGATGAAATGCATATGCCTCTTACATTTCAACTTTAATTACAAATTTTTTTTAATTTGTGCACTGCAAGGTTATGGAGTTATTATCACTTAACCCTGTCAAAATATGCATTAAGTAAATATAATAAATTAATAAATTACTAGGAGAGGCAGTAACTCCAAAATGACAGAAACACTTGCCTTTTTGTTGTTGTCACAGCTCGTTTTTCTAGTAAATGTATTGCTTTTATGAAAATATACAGGATATATATGTTTTAATGGTGAGAAACCCATGATATAAAATAAGCAATTGAGAATTTATTTGGGGCAAACTGAGCTTTTCATCCTTCAATCTTTTACCTGCTTCTTCCTTTTCGGGTCACGAGGGTCACAGGTGCATGTCCAGCTATCACTGTGCGAGAGGCGGGGGACACCCTGGACAGGTCTCCAGTCCATTACAGGGACACGTAGAGACAAATGAGACAAACAACCATTCACTCTCTCACTCACACCTAGAGACAATTTAAAGTTACCAATCAGTCTAACATGCATGTTTTTGATCTGTGGGAGGAAACTGGAGTACTCGGAGAAAACCCACGCATGCACGGAGAGAACATGCAAACTCCACCCAGGTCCCTAGCTGGGAATTGATCCAGTGACCTTCTCGTTGAGCTCTACCAACTATTCCAACTGAACTTTTCTTTGAATTCTGTTTTCTACTTCCACTCCTTTACATCTCCGAAAATGGTACTTTTAATTACAAACTTACATTGACATAAATGTTTCAAATACAAGTCACTTTACAAAACAGGACCTTTGCACAGAAATTACCCAAAGACCCATTTAAATATTCTGTTTGTTTACTAGACACCCAAAAATGGACAGTGTCCTTTCTTACCCACCTTTGCATCAATCTAATGATTAGATCTCTACAATCACTACCTTTTCAAATACTCCACATGAATTAACCAAGTTTATTTGCACCTTTGAGGACTCATGCACTTTTAGAGTAAAAATCATTTTATTGTGTGCTGCTAGGCTTTTAGCATAACTCAGACGTTAAAACGTCCTCGTCACCGTCGGAATATGCTTTACAATAAAAGCCCCCCCCCCCCCCGCCCTCCCCCCGTGAATCAACATTATTTGTATCACAAACAGCTTCTTGAGCTGTGAACAGAAACGCCACCGAACAATAAGTGTACAAGACAATGGGAGTGTGATTGCTGTACTGCTGCAATCACAGGGCAGTGGTAAGAAAGAATTGTGCTGGTGTTATAAACAACAGAGGGGGGTGGAGTGAATGTAGGCAGGAAGAAGTGATGTATATGACTTGGTAACTTGCTTACAGCACAGTCTTGACTTGAAGGTGTCATAAATTGGCCGAGGCACCCTGGGCTTAGGGCTGACTTTTATGGGTGGTCCACCAGCCCTATGCAAGGGTGGGCTAATGTCAGCATGCAGGCCCAGTGGGCTCGTCAGTGTCACTTTGCTGCTTCTATTCCTGTCTCAGAGAGAAGAGGAGTAAGTGGCTGAGAGTTTGGGTGGGAGGAAGACAAAAAAAGGGAACCCGTTGAAAGAGAAGGTATTTTCCTAAACGCATGGTGGTCCCTTCATATTCCAAGCTCTGAAGATGCACTTAGAGCACGAAAAAAAAAAAAAGGAATTTACAACGTGTCACTGCAAAAGCGCTTCCTCGTGGCGAGTGGGATTCACAGACTGATACTGTTCAAGTGTCAGAAAGCAACGAGAAGCATCAGCGACAGTTCTGGTTATCTGACAGAAAGAAGTGGCTCCAAGAGCTGCGGAGTTTCTGGGAATGAGCCACCACTCTGGTGTTTTGGCTTCTTTGAAAATCCTCGCTCATTACTCCTCAATTCAGACAACCATGACTGTTAGCAATAAAACAAAAGCTGGATTTTCCCCAGCGACGGGGAATAATATCTATTTTTTTTTTTTTCCTCTGCGCAAACAAAGAAGCAAAGTGATGCAAAGCCAACTGCGCAAATGGTTCTGTTTAAAGCGTTTAATATTATTCTGTGTTTCCTTTAGAGACGTAGAGCTTCAAACAGGAAGATGTGTCTTTTTAAATACCCACGCTAAGTCAGTTAATGTGCTAATAAAAATCGTTAAAGTAAAAACTTACAGATGTTTTTACAATTTCCAAATTAGGAAAAAAAAAACAACATAATTTTATATTCAGCTCAAGTCTTTGTACTTTGCAGACAGCACATTCCTTTCTTATGTGATAACCAAACCCAATGGCAGGATGTGACCACTCCTTTCATTAAACCCCATAAATAAAACGATTGTGATCTATTTGTTCCTTTATAACCCTCATTTGGTTGTGGGACATTTCTTGGCTCCTTTCTGCAAAGCAAAACTTGACTTTTTAAAATGCGTTTTATTGCATTCCTCTCTGACCAAATGCCTCTTGTGTTTTTTAATGGTGGATGTTCCTCTGTATTTTCACAGAGAGAGAGAGAGGAAAAAAAGAACTACTGCAGCCAGATCTGTGGGCTGTTGTGGTCCAAAAGAACAGCACCACAGGGAACTTCAGAATAACTCACTCGGATTTCAGATTTTGAAATACAGTACAGTCATGCTGAGAGGGGCAAACGCATCTCCCAGACCAATATTTCAAATCGGAGACGGAGTGGTGCTCTAGTCTAAAAAGAAGTCAGATCAGGCTCTTGCAAAATAAAGCACTAAATAACATGAAACGCCATGTAGGATAAGCTGGCTGCTTTTTGGTAAGTGCACCTGGTTGCAGAAGTAACCCCCTGACAGGTGCTGAAGTCTTATGTGTCTGAAGGGCAATTGAATAGTTTTTGGCCTTTTACAAGTGCAACCTTGGCAGGTTGACCCCACACATTGCAGTGTTATATAGCACCGAGGCAAATGGCTCAACACAAAGGCATGCTGTAATACACGGTGTCCATGGAATGAATAGAGACACTCTGGAGTTCAAGGAGTACATCAGTTGTACAGCACCTTTCCTCCTTTCACTCAGAAACTTGTCTTTTTTTATTATACCCATAACAGAGGCCAAAAAACTGTAGTCCTCAAAAAGTAGGACAGAGCTCAGTCTAGTATAAGACCATGCTAAAATAAGAAAAAACATAATATACTTGAAGGACAATATAACCCATTCAGTAAAATGTGGTCTCATTTCTGATTTTTCTTTCATCTTCACAACAGCTCATTTACTTAGACCTTCCCTACTCCATTATAAAAAAAACACATAAACCACATAATGTGTGTTCAGCACGCATCTGAGTAAAAAACATTCATTACCTTCCTGAATGGTATCCTTTTCTGAGTATATTTGTAATTACATTTTTCCAAGTACTTTTCTATTTGTTGACTTGTTCGATTTAATTTTTGTCAAGTGTATATTTTGTGTGTCTGTATGAAACTTTTATTTATTCATTCATTTTCTTGTTTTGTCCTGTTTAAGATTTAGTACCTATTGAGCATCAAATGTATGAAAGCGAATGTGTCTCAATTTTCAACTTAAAATAGATTAATCAAAATGCATTCCATTTTCAAAATAAAGCTGCATGTTTTGACTCAAATAAAATTTAAAATAAATCATCCTAACTGCATTTTCATTTTCTCCTCCAAGACTGCTCGATTGGTAATTTAATTAAAATGGTAAAATAATATTTAACATTTAATTTTCAAAATATATCCTTGTAAAGTGACAAAAATAATTTTGAAATATCAAATTTAAAAATTAAAATGAATGAGCAGAAATGCCTTTTCATTTCAAAGTCAAAGCTGCATTTTTTTTTACTCATAAATGAAATTGCGAATAGATCATTCAAACTGTTTTTTCATTTTCATCTCAAGACTGCTCAATGTGTGACACAACTACAGAGAAACTAAGAGGAAACTGCTTTTTCATTTTTACACCCCGCCCCTGCAAAAAGTTCCATAAATCAATTAGAATTTGTAATTCCAAGTGGCGCAGTAAAGTGATGTAAGTCAGTGGTCCCCAACCACCGGGCCGCGGACCGGTACCGGGCCGTGGGTCAATTTGTACCGGGCCACACAAAATAAATTACAGGTAGTCCCCGAGTTACGAATGGGTTCCGGACCTAAGAACCGTTCGTAGGTCGATTCTGCCGTAGGTCGGATC
>JARVGV010001740.1:15282950-15293568 GCA_031762435.1 Hypsolebias longignatus | reverse complement strand
TTCTTTACAATTTAACAAGATACACACCTAAAAAATATATTTTTTTGCTGACATTATAGTAAAAGTGTGTCTCAGCTGAACTTTTCTTAATAAATGCACTGTGACGGTTAAAACATGGCAAAATGAAGCCGACGGAATAAACGGCTTTAAAATTACTACACACTCACCCGCCCATAACGATGACAGAAACACCTATTTATTTATTTATTTTTATTCAAACCCGTTCAATTCTTCTTCCTCTGTGTCGCTGGTGAAGAGTTCTGCAACTCCTGAGGTCCCGGTAGTTGTTGCAGCTCAGAGCACTACTTCCTTTTCCTCCTTCACGTCCAGCAAACATCCTGCCTTCCTGAGCTCCAACTAGATGGATTCTTTAGTGACTGAGGTCCAAGCTTTATCCGTCCATCCATCCGAGAACCTGCTGGACCGTCGCGTGGTGCATCTGTCCTGTAGCCGTGAAGTGGTTGCTCTCCGTCCATCATCCTGTACACACACAAGTTTTATCGCTTGTTTTACTTTGCAGGTGCAGAGTAATGATGCGGCAGCTCCAGTAGGAAACTTCAGTGAGCGTGTCGAAACTGAGAATGTCAAAGAACCGCCTACAACCAAAGCAACACCTGAAGATGAGAAGAGTACAGCCTAGGATAAAGCAGTTTGTCACAGTGACCTTCTTTGTGCTGTGTAACATTTTGCACGTTTTTTCTGTTTGACAGCGATGTCCGCTCCGCTGACAGAGATGCGAACAAGCAGACGACCCCGCTTTTTAACGTCAAAACTAATTAAGAGAAACGCTGGAATAAACTGTCCATCAAGGCTGTTCCTGCCTGGTATCAGTTCTCTGAAAGGTGCGTCTTATTACTCGCCATTTGTTTAAAATATAATTTTAATTTCGATAATTTTAGAAAAACGCAAATATTTGTTTTCATGCCATTTAGAATCAAAAACAGAATGCTTTTATTCTTGCACAGTGAAGTACAAAGAACTTTCCGTACAGCCGTCCTAAAGATGGCCAGAAGTGTTCAGGTGGCTGCAGCTTCTAAGATGCGCTGCCCTTGTTGCTTAGATAAGACAAAGGAAGAAAACAAGGAGAGGAATAAAAAAGTTATATGAAAGCGTGAATAATAAAGTAAAATATGGTCTTGTTTGTTGCCTAGTCAAGCATGTTTAAATTTACTTTTTAGTTTTGATTTGTTTCAAAAAGTTCAATTTTGATGAAGATATTAGTCCTCATCTACACCAACAGGTTGCTAATAGAAGCTTAACACCATTCGTTCTACAGTTATGAGAGTAGAGCCATCCACACCTAGAACATTAACAGTAACAGCATGATTCACACTACTGAGTGATAAGTTTCTGTAAATAATGTTACCAAGTACACTCTGCATGTTCAAGCTGTGGATGTCCCTGAATAGATTTTAACAAGAAGTTTTAGAGAATCTAACGATCTGTTAGAACAAGCCATTAAACACAAGTGTCTCTTTGTGCGTTTTTTTTAATTTTATTTTTTTAACATCTTGCTGATCTCATGAGGCCAGCAGTAAATGATAAAACAGAAATTATATCAATAGCAAAGACTGGTAGTGGTAATTATGTTATTTTAAAGATTGCATATTTTTCAAAACATTTCCTAAACCAGGCCTATTCAAGTAAACTGCACAGGGGGCCACAGTTACCGAAAGCCAAGCGCTCAGGAGCTGGACATCCAGCAGTTATTCTCATTAATTTTGTTTTTATCATGATTTAAAATGTAGTTTTATTTAAAAATGAACCCACTGGTGGGCTGAACTGAGCACACCCGTGGGCCTGATTTGGCCCCCAAGCTGCCAGTTAAATAGCCCTGAACTAAACCATTTATCACATAATCACAATAGTCAGAAATGATAAATAGAGCTTTATTGAAGTGCAGGATTTAATTTGATAATGTTCATTGTAATTAATCGTTAAGTTTTCAGCACCATATAAAAGATGTGCTACTTCAATATTGTGGTAACTTTTTTTTTTCTAAATCAATCAAATTACTCCAAACGTGATCCCAACATATTTTACCACTACAGTATTTATAGGATTGTATTGTACACTCCTATTTGCATCTGGATTTTAACTAATTTTGCAGCTTGATGTTGCAAAATTCTAAAATTTGTTAAGTTTTAACTTTTTGTTGGACTCTTCTCTGAATCTTTTCAGATTTGGATGACATCTTCCATCAAGCCGGTGTTGGACATAATTCACTTGGAGTTACCTACCAAGACTTGAAGAAAGTGCTCGGATCATCAGCCCCCCGCGAGGATGCTTTCAAGTGCTTTGATGCTGATGGAGACCAGAGGTATTCCCTGATGGAGCTGAGAGCTGCTGTGGGTTTGTGAGCACCTCCTCGAAGACGGCAGTGAACAGTATTGAATACCCAGCAGGGTCTGGAGGGTTTGGAGTTTCCAACCCCTTTCTGTAATTGCTGCACTTTGTGAACTGAATATTTAACTTGCTGATTGTGGAAAAAGTGGCACTGGTATGCCCTCTTACTATTCACTCCCCTTCTCTTGAGGTTCACTTTAAGGTATCAGCCACAAAGCATTGCTTATATTTTAACAGTAATTCACATGAGTTCCTGTAAGTATGACTCTTAATTAGCTCATTCTTTTGGTTTATATTAGTAAACCATCAATATGTGGTGTTTCCTAAATCCTATTCTTCCTCCCAAGTCTTTAACTTGTGTTCATGTACTTGTATTTCATTTTGGGGGGATTCTGTTTTATTTTTCTTCTTTTTAGCTACTAGTCTAAATTTGATGTGATGAGTGTTTATGAAGTTGTTTAAAGCTGTAACTATCAGTCAACACCATATGTTCCCATCAAAACACCAGGTACAGTTTACCTAAACTTTATTTAAAAGACAAGAGGTAGAATTTATGAATGTTTACAAATGACTACTAGAAACCGTTTTTCAGGCCTTGGACAAGTTTTTAAATGATTTCTTAACTTATATAAACAAGAGTTGCAACTTTCTACTCTTTTAAAGCTAAAAGAAAAGTGTAAAGTTTGTTTTTGTTCCATTTGTTCTTTTACCATTTAACTGGGATCATGTAGTTGATGTGCATCTTATTGTTTTTGTATTTTTCATGTTTTGTAGATTTGAAGGGCTACAAACACCATGAAGTGGTTATTTATGGGGCATATGTAGCAATAAGTAATGGTTTAAAATACTGCTGTAGAAAAAGGCATACAGTACACTACTCACAATATGTAACAGGTAGTATAAGAAGCACTGACTCATTTTTCCTTGATTCATCCTAATGATCCAATAATGGTGTGTTTACATTTGCAAAATGATCAGATTCAGACTTTGTTGTCCTGTAAAAATGTATTGTTCAACTGGCTACCTTAAGGGATCAGGTTGTTAAATTTATCGTCTAGATAGCAACATTCTTTTAATGATTTAGTTGTGCTGTGCATGTTTTGAGTGTATCATGAACGAGTCTAAAGTTAACCTTTCATCTAATTATGCAGGACAATGTTTAGTTGAGCTCAGTATGTCAGGGCCTTGGTCTTCATTTTGACTTAAATTTTGGGTCCACAATGCTATGTATGTGGTATTTTATGGTTTGTCTTTTTGTTTAAGCATCAATTAAAACAGTAAAAGGTTTGACTTTGTTGATGTGCTTAGTAATAATGAAGCCTCAACTTTCTGTGGCATGGTTGCCAGTTTTATAGAACCCTTTTTGAAACATACAAAAGAACATGAGATTTTTGAAACAATAATTATTTACAAATCTTTAACTGGTTACAATCTTTGCACAATAATTGCTCTGTTTTATCAACAGTTTCACGCTAGTAAGATCAGTCACATTTCTATAAACGTGACCATTAAGCCAGAGCCCCTTTAGCCCTCCAGTCTTGGGATAAAAGCCCCAACAACTCCTCTTCATCGTCTTCTTCCTCTTCAGGTCTCACTGTTTCCATTCGTTCGCTCACTTTGGGCACAAGCTTGTTTTTCAACACATCCCTCTTATCTCGAAGTAGTTCAACCCTTTTGTAACACTCAATTTGTTCATCGATTTCATCAATCTGACGTTCAATGCGCCCTTCTTCGTCATCCTCTGCCACAATCGCTTCTGATTTGGTGTTAACTTGTCGTATCTCCTTTTGAAACTCTTCCCACTCCTTGTCCATATGATCTTTGGGCGCGTCGACATTGCGAACTTTGGCATCTCTGACAGGATCGTCAAAGAAGCCCTCAGGCAACGCTTCTGCAGTGTTGTCTTTCTTTTCTGCGCCCTTCTCCTGCACGTCTGCTTTGAGGATGGACCCCGAGTGGGAAATGGCAGGTGCGGACGGGATGGAGCTGTCAAAGAAGTCAGATGGTAGTCCTGCAGCTTCAACTTTCTGAGCAGGATTTGTCTCAACAGCATCTTCGTCGTCCTCATCTTCGTCGTAAACTCCTGCCAGGAGACTCAGTCCTGCAGACTTTTGGACAGAAGCTTTATTGTTGGGGTTCTCGAAGGAATCTCCAGGTACATCTGCATCAGATGCTGACTGACCGGCAAACGACGCTGGCTTCGCCTTTTTCCCTTTAACGTCTTCGTCGTCTGGAGCTTTCCTCTTCACGCTTTGACATTGTGGTGCCACTGGTTGCGTTTTCCCCGTCTTCAGCTCAGCAATTTTTTCTTTGTGCTGCTTCCCGAGAACATGAGCTGGCCACAGTAGTTCAGACTTCACCTGCACATTGCACACGGTACAACTGAGGTGGCCCAGACTGTTGTATTTAGCGAACGGAGACTCGACGCGCTTCTTGTCCGCAGTTTGTCTTTGTTTCTCCCTCATCAACCGCCGGAGCTCCTCTTGGTTTACCACTTTCTTTCCTTTCTTGGAGGTAGACATTACTGATAACACAGCTTGTTTTCCGAAGAGCTACTGAGACATAAATATGCACAGAGCACACAATACTGCGTCTCATAAAGATGACGTCACATTTCTTCTTTGGTTTAATTGCGGTTAGTAAGCGACGCCATATCCGTTACTGCCACCAACTGTATGTAATAGCATTCAAATTAGTTTATATAACTATCTTTTTGTTCTCACTTCTCTTTTGTTTGTTTGTTTTACCATTTTTGTATTTGAAAAAAGTATTTGCTTGATTAAAATTACTTTTCATTCAACCTTTATTTATACAGGTTAATCCCATTGAGCCTTGTGGACTCATTTACTTACAATATGACTTCTTTTCGTGGCTTCTTTTGCATATTGTTTATAAATTTATGGGACAATTTACTTATAGAACATGGGTACACTCTGTAAATGCTCCTCTTTACCACTGCATGACAGTTATGTATTAGAAGATATTGAATGGAAAATCATGTACATGTAATCATAACCATTAATTATGTTGGCTACTTGGGACAAAAAAAAGTATTTTAGGACCTTTAAGGCATCAACACAAACATCAAGTATCGTGTAAAGAGCTTGTTCTGAAAATTTGTGCATATTAGGATAAAACATAGCAAATAATACAAAAATAAAAAATGCTAAAAATAAAAAAGTTACAATACAGCAACCAGTCTGAACTAAAATTTATTTTTGTCAATTTACTTGCTTCACACAAACACACTATTCAGTTCAACAGATAGTGGAATTAATAGCTTATTGTGAAAAAGTATGCACAGTACGTTGTAAAACACAGTAACTGATGACCCAAAATAAGCTTAAAAAAAAAAAAGTTACAATACAGCAACCATTACGAAGCAAAAATTTTAATTGTCAATTTATTGGCTTTTACTTTTGATGTGAGCAGGTATCCAAACCCAAAGTGAATAGTAAGAAGGTTGAAATTTCTCATTAAGATTGCTGTTTTATTATTTTATTTTTTTCAGTTATCAGTCTGAATGTCTGCACTTCCAGATGGATCAAAATGAATATAGGCTCAGAGCAAATTACTAATCTGAAGCTTATTAAATGATCACCTAATACCTATATAAACATATACACTCCTGTTGACTTGATTGCAAATTTGAAAGCCTAAGTCTGGAGGAATTTTTTAAAAATTTATTTTATTTTGTTGGCATAGTCATATTTGCATCAGTAAAAATGAGATTACGTACACCTGTTTATTTCTGAACAAGTTAGTGTCTTGTTGATTGTTGATATGAGCTGCTAACTATCCATGCTGCTGATCTCATGCTGCTGATTTATTTCATGCTGCTGTATCCATTCGTACTCATCTACTGGCATTGTTTTCGTGCTGCTGTTGTTTGGCGTATTGCTTTTGCACTATTACTGTAAGTGTTTAGCGTATTTCTTAGTTCATATCTTAGATCTTATTACTGTTTTTCTTATAAAATTTATACTTTTGTTGAATGTAAATGGGAGCCTGTGTACACAATTTCGTTCCACCGCATGTATCACAAGATGTGAATGACAAAGAAATTCTTGACATTGTCTATTTGTAAAATTATTTATCGTTCTTGTCTAACAATGTTTAATCTTTAGTTGGATCAGTAAGTACAGTATATAAGAGATGCTGACTCAAATTGTTTCTATTTCAATTCTTTTACTGGTCATTGGTTCACTCAAATAAATTCATTTTCACACTCTAAAATAATGAACGGTAATCTCTAGTCCAATGAATGTCCAGAGGACCAGATTAGTGATTTAGCTTTTTTAGATTTTTCTACCTGGATTATTGAGCATGCGTCAGGGTAATGAACGGTAATCTCGCGAGATTTGCGGCGCTCTAGCGGCGCTAACGGTAAATTGGGAACGTTAGCCCTGTAGGTTTATTCTACCGAACCTGTCCGCCACCGACTTCTGCCGCAAAGATTGAATCGATACAATTTTAAAACGTGCATTTAAGATACGATAGAAAAGACAACGATGTAGTCGCAGGTCGGTCGTAATAATTTTTACATTTATGTTTATTTAGCGAATGTGTGTTCTTTTGTGTTTTAATTTGTGTTCTCATCGCCGCACCCACTATATTTATTATTTTATTGTAGGCTAGCAGGCTAGCGTCTTCTGGGAGCTAACGTTTGGCTTGAAGTCGAGCACAAACGGTAACGACATTTAAATAACAACAGTCTCCGAGGCATTCAAGGCATAGGCGTTGTCTTGGCTATTAATTTGCAGTTTTTGTTCATGCTGACTTGCTTCTAGTTATTGTACTGCCACACCTCAGCTTGTGATCTAGTTATTCACGTACTGTAGTCATCATGACGGGTGAAAAGATTCGCACTTCGCGGAAGGACCACAAAAAAATGAACAAAAACCAAGCAATAATGGACGCCTACGATGAGACCTCCAACGGGACGATCCCTAACGGTACGGATAACCACTTGAAGTCCAACAAGGCTTTCCACAAATCGGTCAAATCCTCAGCCCTGCAAGAGCAGCTCAATGCAAACAACATCAATGGAAACGTACCAGTCGTCGTGGAAGATAGCAACAAAAATCCAATAATCCTGACAAGTGATGAGCTGGAGTTCCCTGTTCACGAGTGTGTGTTCGAAGGAGACGTGCGTCGCCTCTCCTCTCTCATCAGGACCAACAGCATCTCTCAGAAAGATGTTCACGGTAAGCTGGTGTTACACGGCTGATTGTAGGTGCTTTGAATAAAAAGTGTTTAAAATGTTTGCTTCACTTGGACTTGTGTTTTTGTCTCTGTAGGGAACACACCTCTTCACCTTGCTGTGATGCTGGGCCACAAAGGTACAGCTGAGTATTCTCAGAATAGCATGTTTGGAAACTTCATGGTTTTGTAACATGCACAGAATTTAGCACTAATGTGAGAAAAAAAAGTTTTTCTAAAAGCCATTCCATAGTAAAATTAAAATAATCTTGGTAGAACACAGCAGCAAGGAGAGGATTATTCAACAAAGGTCTTTGATTGCCAAAAAAGGAAGCAAATTTTAAATATTTTTATTTGTTATGGAGTAACGCTTTATACAAGCCTATACTGTATACACTTTGTGTAGTGGTAGAATGCAGTTTTTTCTCAGGTATATTTCGGTTACAGAAAAATGCAATTCGCATATGGTTACATAAAAAAAACTAACTGAAGACTTACATTAGCATGTAATGCAATGGGGATGAAGCTTCAATCATCCACAGGAAGAGGTTTATATAGAATTTGATATCAAATCTTTAAAGTGAGAAATTGTTTTAATTGGGCAGTTTGGAAAAAAATTTTTGGAAAAATTTGGATTCAAGGCCGGCTTGCTGTCATGTTTCTCATGTCACGTGGTTCTGCATGAAGTCATCTAGTATATAAGGTTAACAGCGCACCGAGTAAACACGTGTGCAGACTGATTACATGTGCCTGAGAGTATTTGTATGTTTTCTTTTTTAGAGTGCGCTCTTCTGCTTCTGGCCCATAATGCACCTGTGAAGATAAAAAACGCACAGGGATGGAGTCCTTTAGCAGAAGCTATCAGCTATGGTGACAGACAGATGAGTGAGTAACATTAAAAATTATTATTTTATTTTTATTTGGTACATATATAATAATTTCATTGACATACCTGTAATCATACACTAAGTTTTGACCTTCAGGGTTAGAGCTGCCCATCTAATGGCTTCCACTTTTTTTTTATCATGCATTCTGAATATTTAAACATGGCAGCTGCTGTGTGGTCAACTCAAAGACAAAAAAGTTTCTCTTAGGACTTGTAAACCAGATGGGCTTATAAACAGTTTGTGCCCCGACTTAGTCATTACACCTCTCAGTGAAGCTGTTGCTTTTTGATTTGATATCCAGTGAAACAAATAGTTTATCATGTGAGAAGTAGCAGGTGATTATAGCTTTATGGTTGATGTCAATTTTTCTCTTTTTACTTTAAAAATATAAGAAAAAAGTTTTTAGATTACGTGTTAGGCCGATGAGTTTAGTGCTTTAGAAGTTATAGTTTATTGGAATCCTCAGTGGAGACTTTGAGGCCTGTTATTTTAATAACTAACCCTGAACGTAGTTGGTATGCATCTCAGCTATCTCTGCCTGCTGTGGCAGGCTGGCCGGGTACTGTGCCTGGAACCAGGAGCTTTGCTCTGAGAAGGTCAAACCTCTCATGGGAAGCAGGAACGATGGTTAGTGGAGTGGGGTGGGGTACTTTGACATCATCAGCAAGGACATGAAAAGTCATACACTAGTGAGACAAAAAGGTATTTAATTTTTTACTAATACAAGCACACAGCTGGTAGTACTTAGTGAGACAAAAAAGTACATGAGGATTGCAGTAAATAAAGTATGTGTTACAGTCCTTAATGAAACACTGCGGTCTTGTCATCAGTCACCGCCATTTCCTTTCACACCTGTGCACCTTGTTTCAGCAGCTTGTTCTCTGGTTGTCGGCATGTGCAGCGACAAGCAGCGAGCGCCTCGTCAGCATCACCCCTCTTAGCCACATCCGTTCACAGTCCAGTATTTCCACGAGCTGAAATAACTTCACTCAAATGTGCTGACTTCCCCTGCTCCGTTTTGTATCATTAAAGGGTCACTGGCCAGTTTCTGGGAGACATTTTTATGGGCCAGTGAGTTATATCTGCTGATGCAGTCATTGCTTTTTGTGCCTTTGCAATATGTTTTATTTAAATTAGCTGATGTATTTAAATGGGTCTCTTGTGTCGATTACATAAACAAATCAAAGCACTGGGGTGTATATTTCACAATAGTGATGTGCGAGTTTAAATTTGCAGGATTCATTTCCCTGAATTGGCTGTGAAAATGTCACCTATCCTGTGATAAGTCATCAAAAAATGTTGGAAAGAGCAAAAAGAAAAATAAATAAATAATAATTATTATTATTATTGGTGCCAGCAGAAAAACAATAATAAGAGAAAAATGTCCAGTCAGGACTTGATTTGTGAGGCACAGTTTTTCAATGTGATTTAATCTTTTACAGCAGCTTTACTTTCACTCTTAATTCTGTTTTAATACTGGAACAGGAATGCTAATTTGATCAGATTTTTATTTGTTAACACAGGTGTCATTCAAAAACTATTCATTAAAAGTTTTGTGGCACTAACATTTATCTAAGAATGCCTTAGTGTACAGATTAACCTAAAATAGCCTGTTTAAAAAGAAAGCCAGCTGTGAAATAATATTGTTAGACATCTTTTGTGACCAACTGTGGACAGGGTTTTTTTATTATTTATATTAATCATTCCATCAGTTAGTAGTTATTTACTTAAATCTCTGTTGACTTTTAATTAAATATCTGTAGCGAACCAGATGTAAAGTTGCCTGTGTTGATGTATGTGTCATGTCTTATACTGTCTTTGCTGATTTAGTTCTTGAGCTTATTCTTTTTTTGTTTGTTTGTTTGTTTGTTTCCTTATTCTTTCAGTCACAGCTATATTAAGGAAGTTGAAGCAGCAGTCGAGGGAAAGTGTGGAGGACAAGAGGCCAAAATTACTGAAAGCTCTCAAAGAGGTGAGTGTCTCTGCTGGTTTTCAATACACATCTACACATTCCTTTATTTAAATAACCTCTGCATAGATTTGGCATAAATGAATGATGAATATTTAAGTCTTTGTTTTCTATTTTATGATTGAAACCTTCAGTCAGACGTGTGTGTGTGTGTGTGTGTGTGTGTGTGTGTGTGTGTGTGTGTGTGTGTGTGTGTGTGTGTGTGTGTGTGTGT
>JARVGV010001740.1:15254164-15273093 GCA_031762435.1 Hypsolebias longignatus | reverse complement strand
TTCCAAGCAGTTAGTTAACAAAATACCCTAAAAAAAAAACCCGAAAAAATTATAAAATGCTGCATAAAAAAGGCAACAAACGGCGCAATGACGTCACTAGGAGTGGAGTCGTAAGTCCGGAGCGCCGTAAGTCGATGGAGTCGTATCTCGGGGACTACCTGTATACTGTATATACTGTATATTGATAGCAAGAATGTATCAAGTCTAAAAGCTATGGCGGAGCTTTAGGGCCACGCTAAGAAAAAAAAATAAAATAAAAGCCATACAATTACGAGAATAAAGTTGTATGAGATTTTTATTTTATTTTATTTTTTACAGCTGTCATCATTATATATTTTTTCCACACAGGTCAGATTCACAATGCGACCTGTCAATCAGTCTAGTAGGCGTGTAATTTGCTGACACGCCTGGGTTGGAAAAAATAAATAAATTAAGGAGAGCGGTTTAAAAAAAAGCATCATACTTTATTCTCGTAATTTTATGAATTTTATTTTTTTATTTTTCTTAGCGTGGCTCTAAAGCTCTATCGTAAAAAACACAACTATGCCGTCAGAATTTGACATTAAATGTATACTGTATTTTGTGGCGTGTTTAATTTAAATCTCAAATCCTTATTTTGTTTTGTTTATCAGAGCTACATTTTAGCTTTCAGGCAGTTTCCCCGCCTCATCACCTTTGCATGCACGGGTGCAATAAGCGATAGAACGTAGCAGCAGCCCAGGCAGAGCTCTGAGCAACATGATCTGAGCTGTCAGGACCAGCTGGTCAACCAGCCTCAGACACATGAGCTCCATAGATGTTAATGCAGACTGGACTCCTGCAGCCTGGGGGTTGGGTGTAACACCGACTTCCCACACTTGAAGCAAAGTTATTTTCAGAGACAAGTGCTTGAGCTTAGTGTTGCTTAAGAGGTCATAGAACTCTGTTTGCATAACATTTCTCACAGGCACGTCCTGTTTCTAACATGTTCTCTCTGCTATAGATATTAATAGGAGTCTAATCAAACACTTAATACAATCAACTTTCACTTTTATCACAGCAGTTCTTTCCTCTCAATACGTTCAGGTTTAAAGGAGAAATGTGTGGACAGCCTGGTGTTTGAAACTCTCATACCCAAACCCATGATGCAACATTACATCAGTCTCCTACTCAAACACCGACGTCTCATCCTGGCTGGTCCTAGCGGGACAGGTAAGACCTACCTTGCATCCCGCCTGGCTGAGTACCTGGTGGACCGCAGTGCCCGCGAAGTCACAGACGGCATCGTGATGACCTTCAACATGCATCGCCAGTCATGCAAGGTAAAGAAACTGATGTTTTGTTCAATTGCATGCCCCACTGAGTTTATTTGATATGTCATAATGTCTGATTTATTCAACGTTTGTCTTTGCCTCTCTTCCTCCAGGATCTGCAGCTTTATCTATCGAATTTAGCCAATCAAATAGACCGGGAAACTAGTGCATCAGAAGTTCCACTGGTTGTTATTCTAGACGACATTCATGATCCTGTTTCCATCAGCGAACTTGTCAATGGTGCTCTTACATGCAAATACCACAAATGGTAAAAACACCCTCTATAGATTGAACCTATGTTTACATATATGTAATTTATATATGTGATACAAGCAGTCTAAGAGATGTCATGTTGTGTCTTCATTCAGCCCTTATATTATTGGAACAAGCAATCAGCCAGTGAAGATGACTGCAAACCACAGCTTACATCTCAGCTTCAGGTTGGTGATTAGTGAACGATCCAACGTTTCAGTAAAAAATTTAACTTTGTTAGTTGTTTAAATATTTATGACAGTGCTATAGAAATAATTTTAGCATAAACAGACCTGCTTGTCTGTTTATCTTATGATCTGACTTCATGCATATTTTTTTAAATCTTTCTCAGAATGGTGACCTTCTCTAACAACGTGGAACCAGCCAACGGCTTCCTTGTACGGTATTTGCACAGGAAGCTGATGGAGTCAGAAGATGAGAGAAACTTGACCGACGAGAACCTCATCAGGGTGTTAGACTGGGTTCCAAAGCTGTGGTATCATTTGCACACCTTTCTTGAGAAGCACAGTACATCAGACTTTCTTATTGGTATGAAAAACAGAGATCAGAACCTGATTGTACAGCTAAAAAAAAAAAACTAATAATTGTGAATCGTGACATTTTTGTCCCCTCATCCTTTGCAGGCCCTTGCTTTTTTCTATCCTGTCCAGTCACAGTCGATGAGTTTCGATCTTGGTTCATTGATCTGTGGAACCACTCTATTATTCCTTATCTGCAAGAAGGCGCCAAAGACGGCATCAAGGTGAGCTCAAACATTCAGCAGGGCTTTTATTGTCAGGTATTGACATTAAAATATATAGTGGACTGAGAGTATTTATTTTTGTTTTGCTAAAAAATAAAAAAATAAATTGAAGTGAAATAAATGTTTAATGAAATATTCAGATATCTGGAGTGTGAAAATGTTTTTCTGGGAAATTATTCAGCAAGAACATGATATGTCAGAGCAGTAAACAAAAATCTTGTTAGAACGTTTCTCTTTTCTCACTTTGATTTCAAAGGTTCTTTAGGTCAGTTTATTACACAGAGTTACTGTAAAGCTGGCAACGATTCTATTTATTTATTCACTTAAGTGTCATCATGACTCTCCAGGTCCACGGTCAGAAGGCGGTATGGGAGGACCCAGTGGAGTGGGTGAGGGGCACTCTGCCATGGCCTTCTGCACAGCAGGACCAAGCAAAGCTTTTCCATCTTCCTCCTCCGAGCATCAGCTCAAGCAGCCCGTGCCAGCCCAGTGAGGAGAAGCATCACAAGGAAACTCCACCCAGCTCCATGGAGTCTGATCCTCTGGTAAGAAATAATGTTTGTTTGTTTTTTCCCAGTGGGATTTGAATAACCTTTCTCATTTATTTCTCCTTTTTTGCAGATGGCAATGCTTCTGAAATTGCAAGAGGCTGCCAATCACATTGAATCTCCAGACAAAGAAGATTTAAGCCTGCCTAAACTTTAAAAGCAAAACTCACAGTTCACACCCAGCACGTCTGATTGAGCAGTCAGAAAGAGACACACCTGTATAAATGATAGCGGGGTGACTTTAATTGTCATTATCTACAGCGGGAGGTTGTGAGTAAATTCCAAATCATTGTAACACAGACAGTATTAAAGTAACGCACTTCACAAGAATTAAAGCGGTATTATAATATTTTATATTTAACACTTGATCACCATATTAGCCCTCAGTACTCTTAGATTGGTGCTAACAGTTTACAATGAAATCCATTGCTTGAGCACTTTGACTTCAGGGGATTTCTGCAAAAACGTGAGCTGCCCGCCCTGTTTTCTCCTCAAGTGCATCATGGGATGTTGAGTCCTTAACAAATAGCACTACTCTTGAAGGTGTGAACCTTTTTTGGAAAAGAGTATGACAGCATCACAAAAACAGCTTAACGTTCTCAGTGCACCGATCTTTGAAGGTTAAGTGTTACACATATGCAATCTTTAACTTTACAACTCAAGCAGGTTAAACATGCCTTAAGAGCAAAGGAATCTTTGTCAACTCAACCTAAACATAATTTATTGGTGCTTTAAATAATGTTATCTAAGCTACTCGGTCAGAATTTACTTATTTATTCAGATCTTTATTTTAATTATAGTAGTTCATGGTTATTCTTTAAAACAAAAAGAAATGAAACTCTGGAAGATCATTTGTTTTAGTTTTTTTGGTGTTCACATAATAAATCACTCTCGGCTTTTACAAGTTTAACACCTTAATTTGCTGTCATACTCTTTTTAAATAAAACAATTTATCAGTTTAGATTCGATCAGGTGATTTTTTTTAAAGTACCTAACTTAGTTTTTATTAATTATTATTATTATTGTTTTAATGTATAAGACAAGCGGCTCTACCATTGCTGCCATATATTTCAGGTATTAGATACTACACAGGGATATTATAACTAACACCCTCTTATAAAAGCGAACTGGACAGAATGCTTATAAATTCAATTCAGTGTGATTTCATTACATTTATTAAAGGAAAACAGCACATTTATTTCAAATCCTTCCCATTAATGGTCTGTATAAAGTACTGTACATACAGACTATGCTCCTGTTACTTTTAACTCCATTATTCGGTGCAAATATCTGAAATTCTAAACCAAATATTTTAATTTAGCATTTTGACTGTCAAGTTAGGAATTTAATTTTATTCATGAATGTATATAGAACACTTTAAAACTGTAAACATGAAGTAGGTGCTTTTCAAGAAAGCCTTATCAAAGTACCACTGCTAAACACTTTTAACTGTGGCTGGGCAGAGTGACTAAAGCTACGTGCGCTGGTTTTACTGGCCACAGTCCATCGTCACAAACGAACTGAATAGTCATCGTTTAGATATGTATGGTGCTCTTTAAAATTGCTCCAAACTGTTTTAGGACTGAACAGAAGTTGTGCAAAGTAGATTAGAAAAGAGTTTGGTGTCATTTCTGTGAAACATAAAAGAAATGTGATGTAGAGACGTATAATCACGTGAGACGTGTGTGGAGTGTTTCCACGTTGATGTACCGTATTCATTAGAAAACATTTTGGGTACACGACACAAAATGATATATAAGGACGAAGTTCAAACAAAACATTTAAATATTTTATTAAGAACTCGGTGTAGAGTTTTTGTAAAAAGAAAAGAAAAAAAAACAGTCTTTATGGAGTAAATGAAAGATAGGGTCTGTGGTTGTGCAATATTCATCATTCCAAACTGATCAACACTCAGACAAAACTTTACAGGAAGTAAATGTAAATGAATGTCTGACCACTTTAATGACAGCTAGTTAAGGAAGTATAACCTTTTAGATTGTTTTATTGTTTGTTTGTTTTCAGCAGATTGTGTACAGGATTAATCTGCAGCTCTGGTATTCTAATATTTCAAAACAAGGTGAATGAATGGAAGATGTTCACGAGGAAAACAATGTTAAATGGCTTCATTGCTGTAAATATTACTGGTTTCACAGGTTAACCAAAGCCACCCGGTCCAGCTTCTCATCCCATTTACTGGTGTCTGTGCCTGTTGCTGTGTATTAGCGGTGACTTGTGTTTGCTTACTTGTGTATCAGGACTATGCAGCAACTTTTACTGGTGTCAGATGTCACTGCACAGTTTTCATTTGGTCTTAAGTGATTTATTTGGACCAAAAAGCACCACAAGATGAACGAGTGCTGTTTCAGCCTTAAAGACAAATGATTTGAACACAGGGTTTGTAAAGAGTTGCAGCACCTAAACTGTTTGATGCGTTTAGGAGAAATGTAACGAGTTGTATGTGGTTGGATAAGTTTGAAATATGAAATTTAAAAAGGCCTCATATTTGGCATGAATTTATTTTTTATTTCCATTGTTGGCATAGTTGATTTAGGACTAGAATAAGAGACGATTCTGATAACTTTGCCCAATACAGGTTGCTGAATAGTCGTATCTCTGCAAAGCTTGTTGTGGATTAAGAAGAAAAAAAATGTTATGCTGTATCTAACGTCACATGATGTGCAAACATTAAGGGTTTGTAAGTGTTGTAAATGCATGTAAACTTGCTGTGTGACGAGAAAAAATGTTCACATCAACATAATGTTTAGGAAAATCATTCAAGATAGGGTTTTCATTTTTAATACGCAAATATTTGATATTTGTTTTTTCTAAAAATAAAAAAAGCCTTTGTAAAACTTAATTTCTCTATTTTGTACAGAACATCACTGTAAAGACTGTAAATACAGCAAGGCAGCATTCTGAATGCAGCAACAATCATGGGGGGGGGGGGGGGTATCTTTGGAGAAAATATATATGTCATTATAGTTTGGTCCAAAACATGAAGATGAGAATTCATGGAGATGTCCATCCATTTATTTGTTTGTTGAAAATAATAAAATACATGTCATCTAATTTCTTAGTTTTCTTTTTGTGTTCACATTTGACTGTTTGTCTCTTACAAAGTACAGTTTAAAGTCCTGGGTAAGGTTCTGAATTGTAAAGGGATGTTATTAAAGATATTGCAAAGTATGAAATCAAAAATGTGTTTTTCTCCATTATATTAAATGGTACAGTTTAAATGAGTTTATAGTTTCCCCAGATGTATTGATATGCAGTTTTGAAATGCGGGTATGCACCCGATGTAAATAAAACGCATTCATCTGCATGCTTTACATTCAGACTTCTTAAGTAGATTTGTATTTAAACATCAGTATTGTTAAGCTTCTTAGTTCCAAATGGCACTTTCTAAGACTTGGCCGTTGTTTTATTTTCACTCGCTCCGACGCTTTCCTTGGGTAATCAAACATAAGTAGAAGTCGGCAGCTGCTCATAAATTTAGTTTACTTTTTTTATTTTAGGACACATTAACCATAAACAAATGTGCAATTTTTTTTTAATGATTTCTTTAACTGGTCTTGGTGCTATTGCAATGAATGCCTTTAAATAACACGCAATTTTTATTTATTATCATTATTTAAATTTTTCTTTTGGCTGCTCCCTTCTTGGGGGGGCCACATCGAACTAAGTCACACGAAGACTTGGCAATTATTTTCACGCTGGATGCCCTTCCTGACACAACCACAGCCTCTGTGTGGAGCAGGGAGATGCTATCAAGGGTACCCAGGGGGGTGGGGGTTAAGAGGCCTTGCTCAAGGACCCAGAGTGGGGCAATTGAAGGTGGATACAAGTGTGGGTGCTTCACCTTTCCCACCCACATTTTGATTAGGTACTGGGAGTTGAACTGGCGATCTTCCAATCACAGGCCCACCTTAAAGTAACACACAATTATTATTTAATATCAGTATTTAATCTGAAATTATAATTAACTTTCTTTTAAGAACCTAGAATTTGCCAAATTGGATATCAGGTAACGTTAAATAAACTTGAATGTTAGTCCAGACCAGGGGTCTACATTCTGCGGCTCTGGAGCCGCATGCGGCTCTTTGGTCCCTCTTCAGTGGCTCGTTCAAGCTTTGACCACGACTGACATAAAACTGAATTGTATTGGCTATACAAACAACAACAACAACAAAGACTATTCCAAATATTTTTCCTGTTATTGTTCAAAGATGTGAACACTGGAGTGAGTACAAAGAGTAAAACATACTTGCTTTAACTTGATACTTTGTTTCTTTATATACTGTACAGTGTATATGAAGAACTGTCTATAGTTTATAGATTGTTTAATTAAAAAAAAAAGTAAAAACTGATTTTATTCTTCCTTTGGGGCCGAGATGATGTAGAGAGGTCACTGCATACCTCGTTGTGTCCCTGGGCAAGACACTTAACCCCGAGTTGCTCCCGGTCTGGCTGGTGCCTTGCATGGCAGCCTACCGCTACCGGTGTATGAATGTGTGTGTGAATGGGTGGATGGCTGGTACTGTGAAGCGCTTTGGGGCCCCTCATAGGGGGCTGGAAAGCGCTATACAGTACTGTATAAGTAAGCTCCATTTACCATAAACTGTTGCCATGTCAAGGTTTTATTCATTCATTCAACCTCTATTTATACAGGTTAGTTTCACAGAGTCGCGAGGACTCATTTACAAGAGAGACCTGTTTTACAGACTGGTCTTCAATGACTGTGTTCCATAATTTTATAGTTTGCACTATATTACACATAAATACAACTGTGGTTTGTTCCAGATGTGTTTTTCTATTTCCATCAGAAGTAAAGTGGAATTAAATATAATTTATTTACACAAAAACAATAATTTTGCTCACATTGAAGCAAGTTAAATAAATATACTGTACTGTATTTGACTGTCAATATAAGGGGGAAAATACAAAAGGTAAAACTGTAGCGTCAATTTCAGAAAACCTGACTGGTTTTCTGAAAGATACCTGAACCATCCCTTGGAAAACCGATACTCTGCCCGCACATTTTGTTACGTAATTTTAAATAGAGTGGGAAAGTAACAAATTTAACAACTATTCAAAATTAGTTTTTTTTTATTACTTCAAGTAGTGGCGACAAATAGGACAACGTGGAAAAATGTGGATTTTTAGTCACTTAATGCGAAGTTTAGTTGCGATCCATCCTTTGGGACGATCAATGGTCGGTCTCGTGAGGAGCCGATTCTTAGCACGCTGCGTTGCATAAAGAGCATCTCACAACAACCTAGAACAAACTTCTGAGCTGAATGCGATCTCAAGATGCTCATCTCGGCGTATAAAACACAAGCAGGAAAACTGGTTTCAGTTTGGTCAGAATAAACCATCGGATGCAGAGCTGCTCTTGTCGACCTTGGAGCAGAAACGGCTAGTGCTAGTTAGCTTAGCACATTTTTTTTGGGGCACGCCGCAGCGCTCTTTTCTAGCCGCGGCTAACGTTAGCTAGGAGGAAGCTAACAACACCGCTGGAATTTAAAAGCTTCAACGTCCCCGACTCCCGCTAAACGCAACGATACGATTTTTATTCACAAATGCATGAAATCAGTAGAAGCAGTCATACCTTCAGCCAGTCCTGAAGGTGAGAAAAGAAAATTGTCGGTCTGCATCGGCTCCGCCATGACTTCTCACACAGTAGCGGCTAAGCGGCGTCTAACAGCGCATGCGCGACAGATGGAAGGCTTGAGCAGAAGTCGGTGACTCGGTAGTGTCAAAAAAAGGCACCCCCCCGCTATGAAAAGCTAAAGCGAGGAATGTATACGGAACACTGTAAGGGACATAACGTGGGAAAATAGATTACTGTACTGTATTATACTCTCGCAATACTTTTCTCTCAATAACATTTTTTTTCCCGGGTATCTATACATAGAATTACGGAAGCGTATTGCTGTTAAGGACAATAATGAAAATTTTAACATTATCATGTATAGAATAGATTAGACCCAATAAGAGCTGCTGATTATCTTACCCATGGATAATTCATATACTGTACTGTACTTTTATTTTGAGATTTATCTTAAATATAAAGACAATCGATCAAGCAGAGATCACAGAGGTGCAGGACTTCAAATATTTGGGATCCACTGACCAGGA
The DNA here is from genome assembly GCA_031762435.1 of Hypsolebias longignatus. Lineage (NCBI taxonomy): Eukaryota > Metazoa > Chordata > Actinopteri > Cyprinodontiformes > Rivulidae > Hypsolebias > Hypsolebias longignatus. The sequence continues at coordinate 15,264,100 of JARVGV010001740.1, read as the reverse complement.
AAATGTGGAATGTGGTAAAGAGGTGAAAAAAGGGAGCCCAGGCAGGATGGAGTGGATGGAGAAAGTTTCGTGAGTGATTTGTGACACAAAGGTGGTAGCAAAGGTCAAAGGAAAAATTTACAAGACTGTTGACATACTGTATGTGGTGTGGTTTGGAGACAGTGGTATTGACAAAAAGACATGAGAAAGAACTGGACGTAGCAGAAATTAAAATGTGAGGTTCTCCTTCGGAGTGACAACGGATAATCAGGTATGAGATCATCAGAGGTACAGCACAGGTTGAACAACTAGGAGATAAAGTTAGAGAGGCCAGACTGAGACGGTTTGTTTGGATGTCCAGAGGAGAGACAGTGGGTATACTGGTAGAAGGATGTTAGAAATGCAGCTTCCAAGAAAAAGACAAAGAGGAGATATATGGTTACAGTTAGAGGACATGGAGGTAGTTGGAGTGAGGACAGAGTGAGATGGAGGAGGATGACTCGCTGTGGAGACCCCTGAAGAGGGAAAAGCCAAAAGAAGAACTAATCAAAACAGGTGATGTCCTTAGGGTGTCAGAATATTAGGTATGCAGCAAACCTTAATGTCTCCTTTCTCTCCATCAGATTTCCTTTCACGCTCCCTTTCTTTGTCTTTATTCTTTTTTTTCTTGCTGGTGGAGCGCTCCCGCTCTTCACGAACACGCTCCTTTTCACCCCTGCGGTCCCTGTCTCTTTCTTTATCCCTCTTCTTTTCCTTCTTGTGTCTGCAGAGGATGAAGAAAAAGTCGTGGAATTATGCTGACTAAAGAAAAGTTGAACTTTCAACAAGAGAAATGGTCTAGTCACGTAGTGAAAACTGATGTGAATAATTATCGGCTCACCAACCTTCGAGAAAATGGAGATGGGCTTCTCCTTTTAGGAGACTTCTTAGGCGATCGACTGGCGCTGCGACTTCTCCTGCGTCTATGGCCAAAATAAACAAGTGAGTACTAGTACTTGGAGTAGAAGGCTGCAAGATTAGGGTTAGGTTTGTACAGGCCATATGCATCACGTTTGCAAGTAGTGATGGAACGCAGGCCTAGAGTCGATGCACAAAAATTTAATAGGCAATTTTTGCTGGATGCAATCATTTTAACTGGAATTTTTCCAGTATTGGAGAAAAAGCCATATTTGCCACATAACCCATGCAACGGTTAAAACTAATGTAACCTTCAAACATGCATCCAATTCTCTGTGGTATTAAAAAAAACTTTACATTTTAACTAATGAAGGCTTAAGCTTCATTTACCGGCTCACACTGCGTGATCTTCTGGCTGTGCTGTAGCTTTTCGGTGGTGTTTTGGATCTTCTTCTTGTTCCGCTCTCTTTCTTTCTCTCTCTGTAGATAGATGAACGCACAAAAACTCAAAAAGCTGGACAACTAGTGCAATCAGGAAGTAGGCATATAGTGAAGGTTCTGCATGGTTAGCTCACCTGGATCTGGTTCGAGATCGCCTGGTTCGGTCTCTGGAGTGGGTGTGTCTCCTGCGTGGACTTTTGGAGCGCCTTCTGTTTCTTGAGTTTGACCTGTGCCTTGATCTGCTCCTGGTTCGCCTGCGACTACACATTCAAAACATTTAACTTGCTAGTGATTACACACACACAAAGGTCCAACATCTCAGCTACTCCAACTACAGTATTACCTGTGTCTTGAACGTGACCTGGACCTCCTCCTTCTGGACCTAGACCGTGAACGAGAATGCTTCTTTTTGCTGTCTTTATCTGAAAAATATACAAAACATGTTGAACTTTGGCTTTCATTTGCAATCAAGCTTGCTTCTAACATGTTTTATACTGCATAAGAATTTGTCAAGTGTAAAAATGGGAAAATAAAGGAGCCTAAATTTTGACAAATTAGAAAACACAATCACGATACAACAGATTATTCTGGCCTCAAATGTAAAATTTGTTTTAGAGAAGTCTGAATAAACTTACGTCCAGGTTCAATAGCAGCAGAAATGAGCGACTGAGCCTCTCTGACTCTCTTCATGGCCTCTTCAATCTCTTTATTAGAAGCATCAGCCTTCAGGCTTGCACTCAGGTTCAAACCAGCAGCCAAAGGATTCAATCTGAACAAAGAAATAATTACTCAATTGCTAAAAAACAAAAAATATCCAGCTACCAGATCCAGATCTTTGAAATGGCTTACTTTGGATCTGTCATCATCTTCAATAACTGATCAGCAGCCTGTGAGGAGAAAAGAATGTCAAAGTCAGCTGCAATGCAACTTTCATCAATGTATATAAAAATAAATAAATGCATTTAGGATTGCTTATAAAAGCACCCACCTGAGGGTTCATATTGGGCCCAGCAAATCCAAATGCTGCCATTGGATCTATACTTGGACCACCGAAAGGGTTTGCTCCAAGCTAAACAAAAATAATACAGCAAATATCCTGATGCATGCTCAATAATCCAGGTAGAAATTTTTAAAAAGTTAAGTCTGGTCCTCTGGACATTCACAAAAAACAGACAAAAAATAAATATATAAATTGTAGAAACGTTTCGTCTTTCCTCCGAAAGTCTTTCTCAAACTTAAGAAGTCTTTCGGAAGAAAGACGAAACGTTTCTACAATTTTTTTGTTGTTTTTTTTTTTTGGAATGTCCAGAGGACCAGACAACTTTTTTAGATAACACAGTAAAATTACATCTCACCAAGCCACACATTATATAATGCAACAAAGATGCACTAAAACTTTAAGGGCTCTTGAAATGTCATTCACTAGCTTATGCAGAATACTCCCATCATGGTTATATTTTGTAACAAACGGTGTGTTTCAAGTCTTACAGTTGGATTGGGGAGGGGATTCGGTGTTGGAAGAAGGCCTCCACCTGGCAAAATTCCTGCAACAGCATTTGCTGGAGCCAAAAGGGACAACGCTTTAGCCTCATCAGGAATAGATCCTACAGAAAAATACAAAACATGCATTAGGAGTGTGCCTAATCAAACGTGCAGTTCATAGATGTTTTGGGGAAAAAGTCTTCTCACTGCATTTCTTCAATTTAGGTTCAACAAAAAGGTCACCTTATAGATCAGAGTTCCCTTAAATCAACAACTATTCCTGGAATACATCACACTAATCCAATGAACACTGCCAAGAATATATCACCTGAATGTGTTTTTTAAGTCATGAACCAAACGTTAGCAAGCACATCGGCTTCTCCAGTTGGGTGTGCCCTCAATTTTCATTTAGAGGTTTACTGAAACAAGCGACTCACGCTGGCGGCTTCGCTACTAAAAGTACACAGAGAAAAATCGAGATACACACAACAGAGAGAATTTTAAGGATTTGGCAGGAACACTAAACAAGATGCATGTCTACGGTACTTACCAAAAACACATTTCAGAGGGTTAAGTGCTTATGATAAATGAGAAAATTCACGATAGGTTCCGTGCCTGCGGTATATCATTAGCTCAGAATCCTTACCTCGCACTGCATCAATAAACCACACTTGAAGAGGGAGTGACTTTTTTTTGTTACCAGTTTTTAAAAACACCATCTTTATAAAATATTTAGCACCTTCAGTAGGGATGGGCATTTGGACCATTAGTAAAAAATAAAATAAAAAAGTTACTTTAACTCACACCTGAGAGGAACCTGTACTGTCAGGCACTGCAGAGATCATTTTATTTCCTTCTATAAAATAACAACCAAAACATTTACCTATCCAGGCCATAATCCTAAAAAAAAATCCTAAGATTTGTCCTAGTTAAGATGAATATGTTAAATAATACTGTATTCATATCAGATGACCTGATTGAGAATTATCAGAATATTCATATCTGTATAACTTTCAATTATATTTTTGTAATTGATTTTAGAGTAGTATTAAGCCTCTCTTTCGGAGCATTGTGAAAAACGTTTGTTATCCTGACACATTACCAACTACTGTATAGTGTTGCATTAAATGACATGATAGCAAAATGAGCATGCATTTTGAATACCACAAATAGCTGTGTTGCTATTCAAAAACTGGTATACTGTAACGATTATCCATCTCTTTGGTTAGTAGCTTTACTTAAAATGCCCATCCCTAAGCTCTAGTTTTGCATTTTTTATGGCACATAGTACACACTACGTAAGTGTGTAGCACACTTCATAATCACAATTCTCAATCCATTGTCAGTGCAACTTATTTATAAAATGAGATGACCTAAATGTAGACAACACAACAGAGAAAACATTAAAAACAAGAGTACACTGGAGAGAGAAATTGCTGCAGGACACAAAACTGTTGGATGGTATTTTCTGCAGGGTCTGGTATACAGGACTGGCTGTGCCAGGAAAAAGAACTGTAAAACACAACAACAAAAAAAGAAGACCACTGTTAAAGAAAATATTGTACCAACATTGTCTTGTCAAGAGTTATGATGACAAGAAGGAGCTGTACAATCAGTTGATCTAAGATAACAGGCATAAAGAAATGTGTCCCCCCCCGTGAAGGCCAGGTTCAGCTCCAACTAAACAGCAGTTCTTTTGTAGGATACCATAAGGTGTATCTTTTGAAAATATTCTTTAATTTTTTTATTTATTTTATTTTAGATTTAACGTTTTCAGTGGTTACTCAAGCCAAAAAAAAAAAAAAAAATTCATACTACTGGTAAATTGATACCACGTGTACTACCGGTATTTTTGTTTATATATTTAGTATTCTGGTGAGTAATTACAACAGGAAGGTAGCCTTTGTTGCTCTGACTGAACCTGTCAATTGAACAACACAAAACATAAAAAAAAAGCAATTAGTAGTTTGGATTAATTTGTCTTCATGGAACTTGTTGACATTAAAAGAATGAAGAGCAAATCAGTTTTTTTTGTGCCAAGGAGCACTTGTGAGCTTAAACACAATGTTTTTAGTTATACTGCTCATAAATGACACGTATACTCCAAACCACTTTATCAAAAACATACAGATTTAAAAAAAAGGAAATAAGTCCAGGCAGAGACAGAATAGAAGACAAAAGAGAGGGGGCTGGGGTGGGGGGGGCTTGAATGCTTGCTGGCCTTTGTAAATGTCTACAATTCCCTGTTGGCAGGCAGACGACCACTTTCAGCCATCAACGAGGGGGCTGCTTTTGCCTTCTTCACTACAAAAATCACACACACACACATACACACACACACAAATAACAAAGAGAGGTTTAACAGTGGATAGTCCAATACGGGAAAATATGTGTCTGATAATGTATTAATTTAATTATGCTTAAAAACCTTGTGTCTGCAGCGCCCACTGCTGGAGAATGGTCACCTCACAATGTGTAAAGCAGACTTTGGTACTTTAATGATGCAACACTAATTTTTGTTTTCAGATGCAACAAGAAAAACTTGATAAGCAAGAAAAGTAAAACACACAACACAATAATAACTGTAGTGTGGTTCTACCACAGGATAGGCAAAATCTGATATTTAAAAATCTGCTTTAAACACTTGGAATTTTTTATTATTATTATTTATTTATTTATTTATTAAAACAAACTTAGAATGTTAATGCCAGGCTATGAAACTATCAAAAGATTTGTATAAAAACAAACCAAAGTAAGTTGACTTGTCTATTTTTGTTCTGGATGTTTACAGTGTCACAATTCACTGGTCATGTCATTCAGTCAAGAAGTAGCACAAGCACATGAGGCGTTATAACAAGACAAACCTTCAGCAAATGGGACCACGATCAAGGCCCGATCCACGAACACAGTGTTAGTCAGATGTTGAGACACCCCCACAGACTCCGGCTCCTGGAACTTCACAAAGCACACTCGAGATGTCACCGGCATAGGAGAATCACTGCGTAGAAAATATAAAAATGACAAAGGGCTACAAAAATGCACAAAAAACAGCCAAAATTATGTCAACTTTTATGACAAAAATTGTCATAAAACATTGTACAGTGTAATAAAGCATTGATCACTGTAATCAGTCATAGAAATGTAAATCCTAAGCTGCAATTCATGCAAAACAAAAACAAATTATGACAGAAAAATGTTAGAAATACTAGTTAGTATTTTATTGTATAACCTATAAGTATGTATAGGGAAAAGCCAAAGATATTAATTAATCATTAAGCGAGAATAGCTTGGTTTCCTTTCTTTCACGTTTGAATACATCAAGGTTCATCAATATTAACTTTATTTTTAACTCGGAGAAACACACAGGCATGCATTTATGAAGAAATATTTATGGTTAGATGATAGAAAATCATTTTATTATATCATAATGTTCCTATCACAATACTAACTAAACACGCACACCACTCTGCAAGCGCCGAGTTGACGTTCACTCATGCTAAGGTTAGCGGCTAATCTGGTTAGCACAAGGCCTACGTTTCAGCTGGACAAAGCCTATTTTTAAACAAGCAAAGGCTCATCACTGCATCATCATTATTATTAAATAAGTAAATGGGAATATTTTTAAGCAACTTACTCCGGTGGAAATAGCTTTAGCTCTTCGATGGTTCCCAGAAAACCGAACAATGTTCTCATCTGCTCCGACGTTGTGCTCGGAGACACATTGGTCACTTGGACCACCCTCGTTGTATAACTCATTTTAGAGACAAGTACCGTTTTTACAGAACTAAAAAATAGTCCACGGTAATTTTAAGATTATAGTAGCAAAAATCCACACGTTATATAATAAGCTTATGCGCGAATATTAGGCGAAACAAACATTAGACTTCGACTAAAGAAACAAACGACAATTACACCTCGACGCCATGTTGGGTAATCCACAAACGAAGTGCGCATGCGCAGAGCGGAACGGCGGTAAAGTCAAGTAAAAAGATGTCAGATTATAAAGTGTTTTTGTTTGTTTTTGCTTGTTATGAGCTATATTTATCTAGTCAATCGAAGTAAATAGGTAATATGCACCAGCGTGGGCAAGAATAATGTCACGTTGATTTGCGATTAATGATCAATAGAGGTCGCCCTGCTTCCTCTCAGGTCGCATGGGGAAAGATGACGTCACACACGCCAAAGATTTCCTTCTGTTGTCGACCTCAGTGGTGTTTCTCTTTTTCCCTTTTTTTATTGTCTTTTCTGTTCACAGGCAAAGGTAGAAAATAAAAATAAATACATTTCATCCAGTAGATGTAAATGACATCTTTCAATTTTAATTTTCTCTATACATTTTTCTGATAATAACCAAGAGCTGGGTACTGTATTTTTTTTAATTATTATTTTTATTAATATTATTTTTTTATTATGGTGGAAGACGAAACAGGCTGCAAACACATGAATGATGAGAACTCCAACATACACACACACACTTTACAGTGGTATATTAATTTATTTTTTATTTACTCTTTACAGGTAGTCTGAGTCACAAGAACTCATTTTCTGTTTGGGAGCAGATGGTGGGTGTTAAGTGCCTTGCTCAAGGGCCCAGAGTGGGGCAAATGAGGGCGGAGGCATATGTGGGTTTCATCTTTTTCTCCCACATTTTGATGTTGTCAGTCCTGCGACTTTCTGATCACAGGCCATCTTCTCTAACCGCTACACCACCACTCCCCATGGCAGAGAAACCAGGAAAAAAGCTTGTTAGAGCACATTGCATGTCATGGCCCCGAGTATTTAAAATGTATTATTGCATGTAAGCTGTTGCATGTAAACCACGTCACAACATAACTCTAAAGAAACTCTTTCAATGGTGTTTTTTTTCCCCCAAGGAGAAACAATGCAGGGTCTGTCTTCAGGCTAATCCTTACACCTGGATTATTGCGGCACGAGCAAAGTCAGACATTTTTATTTAAAAACAAAGTACAGTACTACAGTTCACATTTCATCTTATATGTAACAGTGACTGTACAGCAGTTTATAAATTTACAACAGTTTTTACAATATGTTACAACTGTATATTGATTCACACTTCCTCCCAGTATACAAATCTTATTTTTTTATTTAGATAGATTAAGATAACTATAGCAGGTTTACATTTCATGTTTTTTTTTCTAAATCATTTTGATGTTTGTAATGTTAAAAGTTAACATGGTTTAGGGATGTAGTGGATCTACATGAGTATAAGCTCAACCAGTACAGTTAAGAAGAAAAAAATCACATGCACAGTTGCAACACTTTTGCCAAGCTTTGTTATTTGCAGTACAATTACATATTTTCTTCAACAAATCCGGTTACGGAGGGCCAGCTCTTGAGTCAGTGAGCAGGGGATATTGACACAATGGGATTCTTGTTCTTGGTGAGATGTGATTGGCTGGGTGGAAGATTTGCAGAGAGGCGATTGTGACGCTCACTAGATGAATAAAAACCTCCACATCACTGGAGGATCAGAGGCTTCTGACAAAAGATTTGCTCTGTGTGTAACGACGAGAAGGAAACATGGTCAGCCGGTGAGTTTCCGATGCCGAGGAAATTTTTAAAGGAGAGGTCAAGTTTGCTTTTTAAGTGTGATTTTTTTCGTACATACTTTTTTTTTTTTTAAGTTATCTTATAAGTTTTAAATTTTTACTTGAATAGACATTGTGTCTGCTTCAGATTGTCTATGACTTTGGAGATTTTGTCCACTTTAACGAACCTGCTCTCATCAGTGATCTTACTTGTTGTTAACAGATTCGAACACCCTGCTGGTAGCTATAAAAAGATTTTTGAGACATGCGAGGAGCTTGCTGAGCCTCTTCCAACAACAATCACAGGTTTGTTCACATTTTGTGGCTAAAATAAGGACAAAATCTCATTGTTCAGTTCAGGACGTTTATTGTTTTATGTAATTTTTGATATACTGTATTCTGATTCCTACATCCGGATTCAATCATTAAAACGTTGTTTGTGTTCATCCTGCAGGTAGGATTCCTTCATATTTGAAAGGAAGTCTTCTCCGTTTGGGACCTGGACTTTTTGAGATTGGAGATGAACCTTTTTACCACCTTTTTGATGGACAGGCCCTTATGCATAAGTTTGACTTCAAGAATGGCCAGGTCAACTACTTCAGGAAGTAAGACTGTGACGACAGTTCCTCATCGTTATCATTTTTCCAATCCATTTTGTACTATTCACAATTATCCCAGTCAACCTGCAGATTGTCTGAACAACAAATCTCTAAATGTGATTTTATTTTTAACTTAATGCACAGGTGTAATAATGCAAAACAATTCAAATAATCATTAAAAATGTTGTCCTTGAAGGATAGAACTACACAGGTTTGAATTATAAACAGAAACTCATGTGATTCTGAATATTTTTTCACCATGTTTTATCTCTCAGGTTTATCAGGACAGATGCATACGTGCGAGCCATTACAGAGAAGCGTGTGGTGATCACTGAGTTCGGTACATTTGCATACCCAGATCCCTGCAAAAATATCTTCTCCAGGTTGGTTACGCATGCAGGTTTCCTTGTTGTCATCAGAAAATGGAAAAACTGTTAGGTTAATTTAATTGCATGGTTCTTATATTATTAATTTAATTCCATAAATCTATACTTTGTCATTTCTGTATGTTTGCAGGTTTTTTTCATACTTCAAAGGAGTTGAGGTCACAGACAACTGCCTGGTGAATGTCTACCCTATAGGAGAGGATTTCTATGCTGTAACAGAGACCAACTACATCACTAAAGTCAATACTGATACTCTAGAGACTCTGAAGAAGGTATTTCAATACGTCAATGGAGCTAAAAGGAAGTAACCCATACAGAAAAGATTTATATAAAATTTATAAAATTTTTATCTGTTTTGTTGGAAACTTGTATTTAATGTATAACACAGAGAAACCAGGTACAAGATCCTTAGTAAATTTGTATAAAATGAAACTTGATTAATTTGAACAATATATGACAGTACGTCACATCCAGTATCCTTAGTAGAAACATGTACTATTAAACTTATATGAGTTGGGCAATCACACATGAAACAAAAATACTTAAGTACTATAGAAAATGTACTGATGTCACAAATGTGAGACATACATAGACTGCAACCCA